>JAGFBZ010002358.1:0-405000 GCA_018398805.1 Hirundichthys speculiger | reverse complement strand
ATGCAGAGTAATGTCACAGTTGCTTGTATTTGTGCTGGTTTTTAAAGGGGAAAAAATAAGCTGAAATTCTTTTTCCTCAAAACTGTAAAACTGTTTAGTATAAAATATTTAGATATCAGACTTGTTTACATGGTGCATTAGATATTCAAATGTCCAGGCTTAAACAAAAAAGGTAAAAGATGGACACAAGAACATCTCAGCCTGTGACTGTGATTCGGATATTTGAGACAAGAATCACTTAAAGTGACTCTCAGAGCTCATTTCAAACCCTCTCAGTCAGCTTTGAGAGGCCCAGCTCTGATCTATCGCTACTGTCTGGATGTATTTGCATAATTACACAACTGTTTGCCAACACATTTCTTTCCCATCTCCTCTTTTAGTGAACTAAAGAACGAAGGGAAAAAAAAAATCCATAAACCTCTGCTACTTGTTGCTCTGGCAACGAGGCCAGACAAGTGAGCAGAAGGACAGTCAGGCAGGAGCAAAAGAGCTGGCAGAACAGAAAGAAGTCAGTGGTGCAATGGTGTAGAAGCAAAGAGGGTGTGAGAATGGAGATATGTTAGGCATGAAGTAGAGAAAAGGAGGAGAGGAAAAGACAAGGTGAAGAAAGAAAAGATGGAACGAGAGAAGAGAGGAAACCTAGTGTTCAGTGAATGGAACATCGAGCAATTTTCTGTTGCTTAAAAAGTCATTTATCTGTGCCGACAGTCTATTAGTCATGTGCTCCACTGTAACCCCCCCCCCATACTCTCTCTCTCTCTCTCTCTCACACACACTCACCTCTACCAGACCCACATTATGTGCATGTGTATTTGTATGTACAGCATGTGAAACATTTGATGTACTGTGAGATGAGGCTGCACTGCTCAGTCTCCAGGTATCCAAGATACGTATGTGAGGGTGGCGCTCTGCCTTCCAGTGTGTTTATTCTGTTGTCTTGTGTTAGTCTGACACACTCTCAAATACATTATTCTTAAAGATGTGATGTAGAGAAGTCACCCTTTGAATCAAAAATATTTAAGGACAAGCATTTATTTTTGAATAGTTTGTTTCCCCAAAACAATGCGATATACTTTTTCAAACAGCTTTGTGCTGTAGGTGACTACGAAAAAGTCTGACATCATTTGACTAACTTAAAGTCCTCCCTATGATCTTTTTGCGTGACAAATTTTGTAATCAAAACTAAAAATGGAAACTATAGGCAAAACCGAATAGGTAAAAACAAGATTTACTGAACTTTGGCACAATGTCCCCTGCTAAGATCGACGCCTGATGTACCTTTTTGAAGGTGTGCATCTTTTTCTTAGTTTCCATCGTCTCAACAATTATCTCAAAAATTTCAATGTTAAATTGAACAACTTTCTGGGCCGCCTGGTGGAGCAGTGGTTAGGGCAGGCGGCTCGTGTACAGAGGCTTTAGTCCTCAACGTAGCCGTTGCGTGTTCGATTCCCGGCCTGTATGACTCTTCGCTGCATGTCTTCCCCTCTCTATCTTTCTCCACGAATAAAGGCCACTCGTGCGGAAAAAAAAATTAAATAACTTTCTGCAACATGCATTATCTTTGTGAAAATGATGATTGACATGCTTAAAGGAGCAAAAAGCGAAATCATTTCACCGCTAGGTTTGCTGTTGAGCACTGCCTGTAGACCAAAACAAAGTGTGCCATTAGCCACACCTCCCTCTGCCTCTGCTCGCCAAATACTACACCGAGCAAAACATCACCATGGCGAGTAACAAAGTAAGTCATTTATAACATTATAATGTTTATACTGGTTTGTCCGTAAATTAATCTTTATGTCACTAATTTAGTGAGTCACCATTAGCATCAAACGTTATCTATTCGCCGCTAATTGCGTTAGCAGACAGTTCAACGTTAGTAACAATATGACGGCAGTGAATAGCTTTCCTGCAAATACAATCTACCGGTAAATTAGCCGCTAATAGCTGAAAAGTAATTTTGTGGATATCGTAATAGTTGCTAAAACTGTCTAAATAAAATAAAAAAGGCAACGGTTGTAGTAGTTTTGTCCGTTTCTATTTATTTATGCCTATAACTTATTTATTTACCTTCCAACATTTGCTAAAACTAGCGTTACATTGAAAATATGACCAGACTAAGACGTAGGCTACGTGTGTTCTGCTAATATATGTGAATTCAGCCAAGTACTCACTACTCACTGGCTGTTGCGTTTTATAGAGAGGGAGGGGGGAGGAGGGAGGAGGCGAAGTTTCACATGAACGCACATGAACGCGCGGCCGGACCGGCTTGTAAACTTGAGGCTGGAGATTAACACAGAGAGCGGGTGTGTGACGTCATCCTATACTCCAGATGAAATTACACCTCTCGTTCTCCATGTAGCGATTTTTTAATTCCTTCAGTCTTAAATAATGGATTTCCACTTATTGCTCCTTTAAAAACAGCAAAAAAAAACACAGAGAGGGAAAGTGAGGCAAAATGAAAAAAACTAAACCAAACAAAACTGCAGTCTAATAGGGGCAACTCAAGTACTGCAGAACATGACGCGTACGGGGCAGATCCCATGTTCCTCCGGGGCTTTGCCAGCATGTGTCGCTCTCCTCTACGGCTTCCTCCAATTATTCCAGGCAAAGTAGACAGGATCCCCACACTACTTGCAGTCAGTATTGATCTGTTCCTTGCTGAATTGATGGGAGCCCAGCCTGGAATTTCTTGTAAGGTTCAGCTTGTCCATATTCTTCCCTGTTTTGCCCTTATCTTCACACTAAATCACTGGCTTCCGAATGAGTTGAAGTTTGCATCCTCGCTTTCAAATTCAGACGTTTACACATCTCAAAAATACCCCAAATGCAGAAGTTACAAATTTCGACCAAGTTTCGACCAGTGCTGCTACCCAGTGGATACCTTTTTCATGGTACTTTGGTTTCTCCTATTCACCTTCACCTTCAGATACTGTTTGATCCTCATTATCTAGACATGGTGTAATTATGGCATATGCCTCTTTGGTTCAACAAAGAACCAGCAGCTGGCTTAAGAATGAATGAACACTTGCCTATAATCTTGCATTTTAGAAATCGTATACTTTTTTTTTTTTTTTTGCTGTTCAGTCTAGGGTCCCAACTGACTGACGAGGCACTGAGGCCGTGCAGTACCTCAGAAAGGTAGACAGGCGGATTGATGGATAGGTAGAGACAAAGACATATATAACCTATAATCAACAGAAAAATAAGATTGTGCAGAGATTGTATGGATACGTTTTAGATCGTCAGCATCAAAGCATTTGGGAAATAAGGCGAGGTTTACTGCTGTTATTTCGAGTCGAGTCTCATTGTGACTGTCCAGGGTACCAGAGTTCTTAAATGTAGCTGCTGTTGGTGAACGAGTTGAGAGGAGGGCCTTAGTTTGAGTGTGTGTTTGCAAGCAGTAAAAGACAATTGTGGTTTTGCATCCGTTTTTGTTTGACGAAATGCATATTGCTGCAGCCCTGGCCCAGTTAAAGCCCCGGCTGTAACACCAACTTCAATTCAGGCCATTTAGATGAGGGGATTGAATTGAACATGCAAATTCCACCTTCTTAAACTGCTGGTATAAACAGAATTGAAAAAATGCAGTTGGTATTGGTATTTTGACTAAAACAGGCACTGGGAAGGAATATTTGCTAAAGTATCACAATAGCTCTTATCCTACTTATATAATTTAAACATTTTTCTCTCAACCAATAACCAAAGGAGAGGTGTTTCTTTTATAAAGTATGGTTTCCCTCAAGGGTCAACTTTGGGACCAATTTTGTTTCTTTTTTCTTTTGCTTCCTTTAGGACCTTGGTATGCTGAGTTCACTCATGATTGTATTTAGTAATTTTAAAACTAGTTTTGCAGCAAATTCTAAAAAATTTGAAAATAGCTCAACAGATCCTTTCTTTGCGAGCTTATTGCAAGAAATCGTAAACCTTTGATGTTTTGCTTGACAGTAACGGTTGTTTTTGACAGCATATTTGTGAAATTTTTACTAGCTAGGAAATATTAAGAAAATACAGTCTCCCCTATCTTTTAAAGATACTCAGACAACAATAAACACACATTCACCTCCACACCACTTGACTGGAGCAGCAGCCTCTTCAATTGCCTCAACCGAAAATCCATGAATCAGTTTCTGGTTGTACAGAACTCAGCGGCTTGACTTTTACCATAAACAAAGACAAGTGAGCTCATCATATATGCATTACCTCTTTGGACTTGCTCCCAGTATATTTTTAGAATAGATTTAAAGATCTTTCTATTGACTTTAAAGACTCTGTATGGGCTTTGAACCTCTAATTCATGTGACCTTCAAGTTTCTTGTGAAACTTTTATTTGTTCCAGAGGCACGGACAAAGACAAGAGGTGACAAAGCATTTGTGGTCAAAGGCTCTATGATGCCTGTGGAAATCTCTTTTGAATCTCTTTGAATATATTTTTTATCAAACAGCCTTTGCAGATTTTATTTGACTGTATTTTTTTTTGAGCAAGTTTTACTTCCTATATGCTTTGTTCCAATACAAACTGTGCAAGGACATTATCGTACAGTGAGTCAGTATTTTATTTACCCTCGCACAGTCTGAAGAATTTGAGTGAATAAATATTGCAAATGTATGTATTCCCATATACTGAGGAGATGCCGTCAAACTGATTCAGATTCAGTGCCACAGGGAGTAAACATCCCCTTGCCATCAGTTAAGAGACTGCACATTGTTAACCCCACTGGCATGGGGTGAAAGTCCCACAGAGTGGTGTCCTCTGTCTCTCCTGTTGCCTGTCTCTTTCTGAGCTTTCCCACCATCTTAATAAGTATGTCCTGCTATAATTACCATGAAACATTAAACATAATCAGGTGAGCTAATGAGGTCAAAATTAAAATAATTCACACATTAATTAGCTCATGTTTCGCTGTCAGCACATGCCTCCAACCAAACAGTGTGATCTTTAGTGGTAGCCTCAATATCAAGCAAATCTGGATAACTAAAAAAAGTGCAGCAGCTTTGTTGGAGCTGTGTCAGAGAGGTGTGTCTAGGGATTAGTCACCATGGTCCTATCATCATCATCTGATATCCATGTTAGCATGCAAAAAAATGACCAAAAAGCATCTACCACAGTTCAACAGCTACAACTTGCTGCATATTAGATGAAACAAAATGTAAACATTTTGACTTTTATTTTGGTAACTATGATACTGTGATATTTATTTTGGATGTACAAAGTGATCAAAGGATCCTTTATTGTTGTTAAAGGTACGCTTATTTTCATTTCCACATTAATGACAGTCTTTTGAGATCTAAACACTTCATTTTGGAGGAAGTGCCAAAAACTCAAATACAGGAAAAAAAAGTGTTGCAAACAAAATTGTTGCAAAACACAAACAAAACCTGCTCAACCACACCATGTAAAAAAAAAAAGAAAAAACATGACTGCAATATCCCAAAAAATAAATGATCAACTAGAAAAAGCTAATTGAAAAATAACATAATTACATAATAACTACATAATGTGGATTATCTTTATAATTTTTAATATCAAATACAAAGTTGGCATTACATGGGTGAATTAAATAGAATAAATAAGTAAACTGTCTTAAACAAGTGATCCATTTAAAAAAAAAAGAGGGGAGATGATTAAATTTGAAAGAATTTTGATGATTTGTACTGGAAAATATTAAATTCCGTTTCTCTGAAAGATAAGACCAAACAAAAGTGAATATCAAGACCTACACAGTAGCAGATACTTTTCAAAACATGATGGATACTTAAGATAAATAGATATGAAAATAAACCACAGTCAGTGAAATTGCCTCTGAGCTGTAACCAATCAAGTACATAATACTGTACATAAAGGCATGGTGAGTCCTGTAATGTGGTTCAGGACACGTTGTTTGTTTTTCTACTGAACCTGAGTAAACACTCACACTAAATTCAAAAAGGGCCTGAATGTGGTTTATCAGTATGTCCCCAAATGTGGGCTCTTTTATTTATTTAATTGTACTAAAAGCTGTCCACTTGTGTTTGGATAAAACAGGGCCGATAAAACCATCTAGGATGTTGTTCACAACCTGAAATATGACTGACATGAGCATTTCCAAAGCAAAGCAAACATCGTCAGTATGCACAGCACTAATATGAGGACTTCCACTTTCTGACAATGACACAAAAATAGCTCTCTTTCTTCTTTCTTTCTTTTCATTGATTTACCTTCTCTTTAGGTTGTGTTTTCTGTTTACCTAGCATGGGTTTGCTTATGGTTAGGTAGCACAGTTTACTGGTTTTGTTTAAGTACTTGATCCACTTGGTCAGCTTTAGAAATCAAAACTGACGAGGACTAAGAAAAGATCCTGACTTGGACAAAAGACATTCTTTCAGAAGGCTAATACTGGTTTAAATCAGCATGAGATTTCACTATAGACTTGGTCACAAAAGTTCTAGAAGTGGGGGTCATTTCTGTGGGACAGCCTTGCTGTGAAATAATTGTTGTGCATTTGTGCATAAAGAAAGTCAGTCATGACTGCTATATATATATATTTTAGCGCTGTCAATTTCTCAAAATAATTAATCAGATTAATCGCATGACTGTCAATAGTTAATCGCAAATTAATCGCATATTTTTATCTGTTCTAAATCTATACAGATCTTTTTCAAGTTGTATTACTCTTATTAATACGAGTCCTGACTAGAACCAGGAAATATGACCATATTAGTCCAGTCCTGAGGTCTCTGGCTTCCTGTCACTCAGAGAATAGACTTTAAAACAGCTCTACTTGTGTTCAAGTCTCTTCATGGCCCCAAAGTCCATCTCTGACATGTTAGATCCATATGAACCAACCTGGACTCTGAGAACCTCAGGTAGTAGTCTCCTGCTGGTGTCCAGAGTCAGGACTAAACAAGGTGAAGCTGCATTTCAGTTTTATGCTCCTAAAATCTGGACCAGTCTTCCAGAAGATGTTTGACAGACCTGAGGTCTGACAATGTTCAGATCCAGGCTGAAAACAGTTCTGTTTAGATGTGAAGATGATGACTGGAAGGATTTTATCTGCACTCTTCAGTTTAAATTTAATTAATTAATTTTTTAATTAATTAATTTTATTTATTATTGATTATTTTTATGCTTGTATGGAATGATTCTATTTGCCTTCTTGTGATTTTATGCATCTGTAAAGCACTTTGAATTGCCTTGTGTACGAATTGTGTTCTACAAATAAAGTTGCCTTGCCTAATATGAGAGTACACAAATGCTCGCCTTATGCAAAACAAATGCATGTTTATTTATTGCTACAATCCAAAATCCATTATATATATTCAATATTTTCTCTTATGTTCTTCATACAAAATATTTTCGTGGTTTGCTTCAAACGGGGGGGCTCTCTGCATCAGCGCTCTAATTACCCGACAAGTGATATTTCAGTAGTCGGACTCCGGTGGTAACTAAATTCACATCGACAGCAAACACAAACAACATTTATCTTGTGGAGTTAACCATCAGGCAAGGCTTTGAAGCTAAACTTACCATTCAAAATAGTATCTTTTGTATCCATTTTTATCCCAATTACTGCTAACGGAGGTATGTTTACGTCTGTCTGTCTGCGGCATGGCCGTCGACGTCAGTGCATGGCTTCCTGTTTTGACAAACTACGGAGGACTACAGGACTACAACTACGGCGGGGCCCGAGGCTCAATAAACCTACTCTCCTCTCTACTATTGTACATCAACGGCCAGGCTAAGGCTCGCGTTAATCCGCGTTAAAAAAATTAGTTGCGTTAAAATTATTTTGCGTTAATCACGCGTTAACGCGTTAACTTTGACAGCCCTAAATATATATATATATATATATATATATATATATATATATATATATATATATATATATAATCACGTTAATTCATTAATTTATTAACGCCGATTAATAACATATTATTATTAATAATATTTACATTATTAACATATTTTATCACGCATTAATGCATGTTGCTCACGTGCTTTTGTTTTGAAAAGTCTGTTACTGGCTGCTGTGCGGAACCGGAAAATAATTCGGAGGTAAACTTGCGGAAAAGCTAAAACAGACATAGAGAGCGGAAAAAAATTCAGTGTACTATACAGTTTGGGCAGCAACGCAGGTAGCAATATTAACAATTCTGTCTGAAAAAAAAAACTTTCAAACCCCTTTGTTCAAGACGATGGCGTCATTCCTCTATTTTACATCAGATCTGCTACATGTGTTGACTGTTGCCATTCTCTAGCTGGTTACTTCAGTGCGGCTCCATCTAGTGGCACAGATGTGTAATGACAACAGAAAGTCTATTCCTTGATTATAAAACAAAGCCATTTCTGGGTCACGTAAACTAGACAATAAAATATTAAAAATAAATTCAGTCTCGTGGCCTGTTTGCTAAAGTTGAAATATAAAAAAAGTCTCTTTTTTTTTTTGTGTGAGATAAAAAAACGGGAAAAAATAAAAAGTAACTTTTTAATTTTTTAAAATTTTGATTGTCAATTGAAAATGGAAAAAAAAAACAAATGATACACAGATAATTACGGATTAATAAAGTTATATATATATATATATATATATATATATTACATATATATATATATATATATATATATATATCCTGTATCTTACATAATCCTTACAAGTGTTCCAGAAGACTGACAAGTATGAAGTGCCAGCTAACACAAGAACAAGATTTAGCTTTAGTGTAGGTCTTGCCTATGGGAGAAGCTCAACCAGGAAATCAATTTCTCATAATTATGAGTGAAAATTTGGGCCCATAATTTACTTAGCAGAACTTGAAGACACAGACTTTGAAAGGTCACATAAGCCTTTGCAGAGCTGTCGATTGGAACTATTGATTAGATGATTACATATGCATTTCATAACTCCTCTGTTTTGTATGAGACAGAAAACAAAGGACTTACAATACAATCAAGGAAGGGATAATTTGTGGTGTTTAACTTGTTTTCATGTGGGACAAAAAAATCCGTGATTCAAAAGTGTAAGTCACGAAATGTTCAAATTCAACCATGACTGAATTTCTTTGGAGTAGTAACCATAAACAGATCACATTTTATTTAAATGATTTTAATCTCATCATACGACATAATCAAATATCTGTATTGGAATGTGCAGCAAACACCAACACTCACATATGTTTATTCATGTGAGCTCCGGGCCAAAAGGAGTGGACGATCTATCAACCCTCTCCAAACAGCAGTGACTCCCTTTTTTCCTCTTGTCTCACGCTGTTCAACTCCTCCTCCTTCCACCAGAGAGCAGAGTGTGTTTACAGATGCATGAAGCCCCGCAGAAAACAAATGCAGTTCCTGCTCTGGCTGTCACTGTCGTGATCATCAAGAGGACCTCATTGTTATGACTTCCACTGTTAATCTCAACAATGGAGCAGACAGGGTGCTAGTTTGGATTGGTAGTTAAGACACATTGTGCCAAGAACACCTGCTGGTTGATAATTGTCACAACACAGCAAAGGGATACAATTAAGCTTTGTGATGTGCTGCATGCTCACTGACACACATGCAGCCAGTCAATACTAGAAAGACAGATGTCAACACGCACACATATAAGCACATGGTAATGGGCCAGTGTGGGGTTTCAATTCTCTTTGATGCTGTGGATACCCCCCGCTGCTCGCCATATTACTCTGTACGCATCAAACAGGTTGTTCTGTGAAGAAAAAAGGAACATGATGACAAGACCATGGCTCACTATTCAGCCCATCCTGATGTTCGCCTTTTTTTTTTTTTTTTTATCTTCATGAAAATTGGTTCCTCCACTTTTTTTTTTCCCCTTATCTTGTTTATTCTCTCTGTCTCTTTGTTGCTCTGCCATGGCTTCTCTTTTATATGCCTTTTCCTCGCAGTATCAGATCCCTCCTCTTCTACTGGCTCTCTTTTCTTGTAAGGCTTGCATCTGTTTTTCTCACCTTTCTGAGTCTGTCTTCCTACAAGTGTTCTTGTTTGTGCTCTGTCCACATCTGTGTTTTTCTTGTCTTTTATTTTTTTCTTGTAAACCTCCATCCCCAGTTATTCTGTTTTTGAGCCACCTATAAGGCCTGTCACAGCATGCCACCCCATCATAGCTGGCCATCCAGACAATGCCAGCGTGAGTCACATTTCACAGATGATTATGACCCAGCCCAGCTGCTCTGCAGCCATGTAGCGACACACTGGGCTCTTCTGGCCTATGATCCAGCACATGTTTGTTCATGCACATCTATTTCAGCATACTTCTAAATGTGCTTTTACAAATAATTTACATGTAGAAAAGAAAGCAGGGAAAAAGGATCACATTTTACCCTTGTGTTTTGTGCGACTGAAGTACAGATTTGTCTGTGCAGCCTATTGGTATGGACGGCGTGGTATGATCTTGAGCGTGATCTGTATTTGCTGGCACTTCCCAATTTGCCCTTCCCATCCCATAATTCCACTGCCGACTCCAAAGCCCCTGTAACCTTTCTGCTGCACAGCCATCTGTCAATCATGTTCATTGCAGCGCAGCAACATGGGGACACTAGGTTCAGCATTAATTAAACCCTCACAGTTTCCACTAGAACAAACCAACATCCCTTATCTGTTATTCCTGAAGTAAACCTTCTCTGAGATATTATTAATCACAACAAAACAGCTCAGGGAACATCTACTGGCTGATAAAATATTATTTAAAAAAAATTGGTGCCAGCTGCACTGCCTGCAAATTTCTACACAGATTACTTGCATAAATGTTTTTTTTTTTAAATGATTCAGTGGCGTGAACTTCTTTTGACAAAAACACAATTTTCTATACTTATTTGTTACATGACTTAGAGCAGGGGTGTCAGACTCATATTCACTGAGGGCCACATCAGCATCATGATTGCCCTTGAAGGGCCAGGTTGACCGCATGAATGTAACAAAATGCAATGTAAATAAAAAATAAATTAAACTACACCTTATCATATTGTTAAATAACTGTTTCTGTATTTATGTATTCAAGTTTCAAATATTTAAGTCATTATTATATTAAACTGTGTTTAAACTACGTTTACAGAGGTTATGTTACCATGGTAACAGACTCAGAGTATCCATTACCTCAGTTTCAGAAACGGGCCTTACTAAACCCTCTTGCTCGGAGTTAAGTTACCTCACTTTGTGAAACAGAAAACTCAGTTTCTGTGGAGCAGCTGGCACATCTGCAAAGGAAGCATCACAGCTGAAGGCACATACAGCCACAATAAAGCTAGCTGTCACTGCTGCATCATTTTTGGCGGCAACTTTTGTAAACACATTCTGCTGCAACTGCAGTCTGCCTTTTAATTCTGCTGCGATTCTTCGTTTTTCTTGTCGGATAAATTTAGCATACTTCGCTCCGTGTTTGCTGTCAAAAAGCGGACGTAGATTATATTCTTTCTCGACTGACACCACCTCATAATACAAAAGACAAACTGATTTTTCACCTTGAGGTACAAACTTGTATTCGTTTTCCCATCGTTCATGAAACCACCTTCCTTGTGCATCAATTTCTCGTTTCTTGGACATGTTGGGGTTAGTTTTGTAGAGGTTTTTTTCTGAAGACCATCAGTTTCTGAAAATCATCTTGATGTCTTGCTCATGGTGAGATACCGTTATCATTGTGGGTATCGATGAAATGCATTATGGGAGATGTAGTTTATTGTGAATATGCACTTTAAAGCGGTATAAGCGTTATTTTGAGTCTTAAAATATTGGTTTAAAATTTAAGACAATAATGCACAAGCTCTCGAGGGCCACATAAAACGATGCGGCGGGCCACATTTGGCATGCAGGCCTCATGTTTGACACATGTGACTTAGAGCAGTCCTTCTCAAATAGTGGGGCGTGACCCCTGGGAGGGGCATGGTGCAATGCCAGGGGGTGCACGTATGACCCCGGGGAACGTGCTATTTTTGCACGTATTTTTGCACGTTTTAAACATAACTTGACTATGAAAAGGGTGCACAGCTTGGCACAGTGCCAAGCAGACCAACAGGCAGGGAGTAAGGATGACAATGGACAGCAAACAGAAAGGGAGTGACAGGACTTATAAACACACAGGAACAAACGAGAGGCAGGTGTGAACAATCAGGATGACAAGGGGGAGGAAGAAAGGCTGAACACCACGAAGACAAGACAGACCTTCAAAGTAAAACAGGGAGAACTACAGACATGGAGAGATGCCATCTTGACAAAACAGACAGAAAATACAAAACCTCAGTCATGGCTGACCTGGGCCATGACAGTTCTTCATCATTTGATGGCATCTGTATGGTTCAAAAGAGGTGCTTGTGACTTCATCTAACAATTTGGACACTGGGGAAGCTGTGTTGGACAATTTTTGTAACTCAGGAAATCTCATTGGCATTGCCGGCAAAACAACAAGCGGCTAAATGTGCAGAAGTGATCTTTAAGCATTGAAACTACTTCTGAAGGTCTTTCAGGGTTTTCACACAACTTTTCACTTTAGGGACATTTCATTGAGAGAGACACCATGGAGCGACATCATAAATACATTTTAATAGAAATCCCTTTGAAAATGTGTGCCAGTATTGGAAATCATTGTTTCAAGAAATGAACGCAAGAGACAAAAATGATGCTGTCATGAATTTGAGAGTCTGGAGCAGATAATAAGACTGTGTCTCTGACGTGTGTGGACATGCTGTACAACCATTTAGTAAATTTGAAGCAGACTGAACCCTTTTATGTTACAGGGTTTCATGTAGAAGCATTGACTAAGTTAATTTAGAAGCTTATGATCCCCAGTGGGACTTTCTGTATGAGTTCATAAATGTATAAAGTGTCATTAGATTCAATTTAGCTAAAATTGGATTTTGATTAAATGCTCGTTGGATTTATGAAGTCTAAAATTCTTTTGTAGCATATGCTCATAAAGTAACTCTGACATCTTTATTTCCACTGTTATCAAATATTCAGTCTCCTAAAATTCCTGTTTTCGAATAAAGCTTTTCCATTTGAGGCTTAGCTTGATGAATTATGTTCCCACTGCCAAATTTAATCAGTTCAGGGTTATCAAACTGGTATTGCAAAAGCAGTTCAGTCGACTGATTCACATGAATTCAAGGTAAGCTGGCACATAAGTTTTGCAGAAGAGGAGTAAAGTTTATTACTTTAAAGCAGAACGTTACACATTGTTGCATCATGTGCATTCCCACTTAGGACTGAAAATGAGTGTAGTACATAAAAAAGATTGAGAATGCATGTGATTATTCTATGACAGGAGTGTGTTGTTAGCCCATCTCTAATGCTTTGCCCCATGATTTCAAAAATAGTGCATCATTTTTTGGTGGTAAAGTCATTCCATCAGTTGTCTGCTCCTTTGCTTAGATGGGTTTATAGAATTATAGAGCTCTATCCCTCTCTCAAATCAATCCAGCAAGATAGGGTTAAGTTCTTTCCTCACAAGCCGTCATTTCCATCTTGCAGCAGAGCCTTGGATAGAGATCAGACTGCAATCAATTAACTGTCTGTGTCATTACAGGATTAGTTCTATCCACAGCATGGTCACATATATCTGGAAGGGTGCCGAGTAATGGGCAGGTAATAGAGCAAGTGACTGCATGTCCCCTGGGGAGGATTAGTGCTCCATGTCCCATATTAAGTACAAGACTGGGGAATAACAAAAAGAATGTAACAAAGATAGAGTTGACTGAAAAAAGAAGTATAATTATGCTTAACATGCATACTAAGATTTGCATACGCTCACTGTCAACATTGCCCCGATTTTTAATTGATTTTACATATATGCATGCATTTAAAAAGCCTTGTTTTATTCAGGGTAAGACAATAAAGCATTTTTTAATACTTACTACAGGGAATGCTGTCTAAAGTTTAGAAGAACCTTTCATTTCTTAAAGTTTTCAGCTGAAAACATAAGCAGAGAAAAACCCAGAAAGGTTTGTTTTTGTTATGAGACAAAGACTCACTTGTTTGAACATAGGGATAAGGCATGATTTGAGAACTACATGTGATTACAGATTACCAGCTGTAATCATGATGGTGGTTAGATCAGACTCACATCCAGACAGATGAATGGTCTGAAAATGATCCATAGAGCCTTCCCATCCAAGGAGCGGCATCAACAGTTGCTTATCATACTGCCTCTGCATGCAGGTGGACTGCGCTGCGAACAATTTAGAGCCATGATCAAGATGATGTACTCTGAGCAACAGAAACCAGTCTGAAGGAGAGCATTGTTGCCAACTTAGCAACTTGGTTGCTCTATTTAGTGAGTTTTTAGACCCCTCTAGTGACTTTTTTTTTTTTAATTAAGTGACTAGCAACAAATTTAGTGACTTATTTAGTGTTAGTGGAGACTTTGATGTGAAAGCATGTATCATTGCTCTTCTCAAAGAGCAGCTGCAGTGAGCCCCTCCCTGTCCAAAAGCTCTCACAGGTATCCCAGTTCCTCTCAGCTGCAGTCCAAAGTCAGAGGAGAAGATGTTCCTCCCTCCAGTCCAGACTGCAAATCTTGCATGTGCAACGCTGCTGCTGGCTGATCCTGAGCAGGATGTAAATGTAAAATTTTCTTTGTCTAAAATAAATCACAGCACTAAAATATATTGCCGCATTTGACTTAGACAGTTTCATCCACTTACTCACATTGCCCACTGTGTGTGTGCGTCTATGTGACATGAGCTAAACATCTAATTGGCCAGCTCATCATGTCTCAGTCTACAATACACTCTAATACAGAAAGGAGTGGGAATCAAACCCTGAATTCAAAGACTAGTAGAAGCTGTTTATTGGAGCTGATCCAAAAGACTGCTGCCTGCATTGAAAGGTTGAGTTCCATGGCAAACTTAATTATGTTTTAAAAAAAAAACAAACAAAAAAATATGACAATTACAAGGTCAAAACCTTATAACAGTTCTACCCAAAATATATTAAGGGTATTTTTTTTAATGTTTTGAAGTTATTGTTTTGATGTTATTTTGGTGAAAAGTGATTCAAGGAGAAGGCGGTGTAATGCAAATGGAATCAAATTACTGTTCCCGCTTTTGCATGCAGAATTTTTGGTGTATTGAAACATTCAACCAATAACTTTAAAGAAGCAACCTCAAAGTATTTCCAAGAGACTTTTGTATGTGAGTGGTGGTGGTAAAACACTAGCAAATCAAATAGAATTCTGGAGAACGGAGATGGGTGGAGGATGAAAAAGACAAGTTGTCAAGATTGTTGCTGCTCAACAACCTCTTTAACTGTCGAAGCCAAAGCTGATTCATATGACTGCTGTTCCTCAGCAGCAGCCATCAGCCCGTTTACCATCCAGGCTACAACGTTGCAGCTCTGTCATTGTGTTAAGTCTGACCAGAGTTTCTCTACAAGGATGTGATTGCCCCCCTATGACTTTTAGACATAGTTAGTGAACTACAACAGGTGGTTGATAGACAGACCTGCAAAGTAAATTCAAATTTGCAAGCAGTATGTCTATATTTCTAGGTTAGGTGGTGGTAGCTTCATGCTCTGAATTGATGCCTTGAATTGAATAATGAAGCAGGAGGATGACATCGGAATAATTTAACATACCATCATCTAGGCTACTAAAACCTGGAAACTGACAAATGTTTCCAAATTTCAAGTGGAAAAGCCCAAATGGGGACATATCCACCTAAGATAGCTATAACAATACAAAAGCAACAACAACAAAAACCAAACATTGTGAAATTAATGATTAAGCTTTTAGAAAAGCTGTCACAACATTTCTTAACTCAGTCCTATCATATGTAGGCAGTGCTTTCCCTCACAAACAGCTCTCTCCAAGTGTGCAAGGTAATTTAGTAAAACTTTAGTAAAATTTTAGTAAAACGTTTACCAAGGAGAGTGGTCAAATATCCAGCAAGAATTTTGCCAGAAGTTTTTTGATGGTGACCAGACACATCTTGTGAAGGAATAACTTACTAAGGGACATTCAACCAAACACAAAAATCATTGAACATAGTCTTTTCAAACTTCCAACCAAGGACTGGAGGCTACCACATAAATGGATTGAAAAGACATTATATCCACTGTACTGACTAATCCATGTAAATACGTGTAGTATTTATTCTTTCCATTTTCAAATGACATCTAAAATCAAAAAATGAAAAAGTGACTGGTTATTTGTTTATGAATCAACCAAGAAACAAAAAAAGATTTTTCAGACTTTCAAAATTACATAACCAGTCATTTTCTTCATTTTTGATTGACAGTTCAATTAATTCAATTCACCATTACTTTCAAACGAAAGTAACGCTTGCAGTCGCAGACAAACGACTTTGAGTCGCTTTGTTTACAAACTGTTTAGCTCATCTAGAGTGGTACAAACAAACATGGAAAAAAAAAGACCAACTCTGGGTCAACAACACGCACCATGCTTTTCAGCTCTTCAATTTAGGCTGGTTGACATGAAAACGGCAGTGACGGTGGTCACATGACTTGTGGTCTGGAGTTTGGGCTACAGTGAAAACATCATCATCATGTGAACAGAAACAGAACTAAGTCAAAATGTTACAATGTAATTTAATTTGGTGCATATCGAGACTGCGCCAGGGTAAGAAAATTGAAAGTATGAAAAATAAGACCTTTGTTTTTTTTAAAAATATCGGATTCAAAAACGAATAACCAAATGACCCGTCACTTTTTCATTTTTGGATTTTTGATTGTCAGTTGAAAATGGAAAGAACGAATAGTACCTGGATTGTAACTCATCCCTAATTCATTTTGCCAGACAAGTGATGCTCCTGTCAAACTGAGCTGCACAGCTGTTTTCATTCAACACAGCTTAAACACTGGCACACACAGCTGATAAAAATGTCTCCTGTAAGTATTTGTAACTTTTTCTCTCTATCTGTATAAGGATAGCAGTTTTGGCTGAAAGTGTTGAAAATGTACACAAAGAGTACAATGCATGTTTTTAATAAATAGGTTCAAAATACACTGTCAAGCTGTTGTGCAAAGGCAAGTGCAAGCAGGATAGTGGCAGACAAATACACATCTTTATGAAATTACAAAAGTTGTGTGTGATGAAAGATATTTATCCCACTCTGTCTCTGAGCTTAAACAGGCCTAAATTCTCTCAACAGTTCCTCATTAACCAGCCAGCTGATGTTTGAGTTTGATTGATTGTTCATAAAACATGCATGACCCTTATGAATTATTGTGAGAGAACATCCAATAAATTGTTTTAGATGGCTTATTACAACAACGGTACTGCCCTGGCATATTAAATTATTTCCAACCCTGTAAATCTCAGAGGTGATTTGAAAATAAGCCATTAAAATAATCATCGTGACATTTCTACATTCTTCCTACAACATAACCATCTCTGTTACAGCTCTTTTTAATCACAACAAATTTTGTCATCAATCACCTTCCATTAGGCCTTTAATAAGAGGGGATGCATCTGAAGGAATCTGCAAGGTTTTGGAAAGCAAAGGTTTCATGAATATATCAAGGCAGTTATTAATGTTACTCAGAGAAATGACTTCAGCTTTCTTATTCCAAAATACAATTTGCAATGCAATAAAAGTAAGCAGTCAATAAAAAAATACATAAAAAAAGCAATTTAGTTCAGAAATGAAAAATTATGACAAAAATTGCATTTACTGATATACTGATATACTGAAAAGTTAAGTCCAGAGCGAGTGCAGCGAGTTGACCACATGGTGGGTCTTGTGACCCTTCTGCTGTTTCCCATGGGTGAAGTGAGGAGACAGAAGGATGAGGAAGGCGAAAGGGATGCTCAGTCTGCCGACCATGACTTTCAAGTCCCAAAGGGACTTGAATCAAACTTCAAGAAAAAACCTGAAGGATTGTGTGACGTGGGAAGCAGAATAAGTGCAGGAATATTTTTTTTCTAAGGGCTTAAAGTAGTTTATTTAGGCTCTTGAAGTGGCACTTTTCTGCTACACAGTGTCCTTAGGTTTTTGGAATTTTTCAGAATGTAACACAGCATTCCCCAGTTTAGTGCAAATCTTTCATCATCAGTGATCAAGAGGGGGGCTGCTGTGGTTATACATGAGACTGTTTTGAAAGGCTGTCAGCTTTGAAGGTCCACAGAGTTTTTACTCACTTTATCCGAACTCCAGCCTTGAACTCAAATGATGTTTATGACCGAAGGCAAATGGTCAAGTATTGCTTTACACTCAGTTCCAACTTCTCATTTATTTGAACTGCAATTTAAATTGATTCAAGCTCATTAATTCACATCAAGATTCAAGTGTTGTAGTGAATGTGGCTTCTGCAAGCAAAGACATGAAAAGAGCCATAGATGAAGGGAGCAGAACCATGGAGCGAGTTGTGTACCTGCACCCACTTCGTTTGATCCAAACCCCACGCTTTTGAAGTGTCTATGCCTTTGTGCTGGGCCAAATAGGCCTGTGCATGTGTTTGTGTCAAAAAATCCTGCATAAGAGTGATGTCGTCATTTACACACAATCACAAAGAATATGGCGCACACACACGCACACACACAGACACCACAGATATGGTTACATGGAGATTTAGACGGGTGTGCATGTGTCACACATCTGAAATACTGATTACATTTCTTTTTGATTGTACAATTTTTTTTGTATTGGTTTCATTTGCAGGCTTTTCATGTAAAACATGTGTGTTGTAAAAATTTACCATGTCTTCTCCTGTCATGTGGTAAAGCATGTTCGACGTCCCGTTGCAGGGCATGTGATTGTGTGAGCTGGACCAAATTTAAGCTGAAATGGTGTACTCTGTTTTCCTCTAAACTGAATGACATGTTTGACTGGAAGGTTGTGGAAAAGTCTTGGGGTTATGTTTCCCGATATTTCTCTATTAAAAACCTGGCTGAAGCTTCTGCAAGGGCTGTTTAACACAACATGATGTCCAGTGTACGTTGGTTACCATTTAACTAAACATTTCACACACTTTGTCATTTAATGCCTTTACTGTTACTTGACAGCAATCTGAAAGTGAGTTGCAGCCTTTGGAATTGATACTGCAGTTTGGAGGAGAGACCTAACCTGTGGAACATGAAAGGAAAGACTGATGCAGGTAAAACAAAGGGGAGCATTTATTATTATTATTACTATTATTTTACAGCTGGTGTGTGTATTTGAAAGCATTTTTTGTTGACTGCCAAAGAGAGATCACAGTGGACAACAAAAGGGTGATGTGTGGATTCAACTGGGGGAGGCTGTGTCCTGTGTTGAAGCTGTGACATGGCTACCTGAGCTGATTGCAGTCACTCAAGACAGTGCTTATAATTTCAGCATGTAGCAGTTCAGAAGCCTTTCAGCAGTGCTGTGTCCAGCATAAAAAAAACAAAAAACAAAACGAAAGCACCTTATCTGCTTTAGTTGTACAGTTGCATTCATGATAATTGTGTACCTCTGAAACAAACAAATGAAAATACATAAGTCACTGCAGCTAGGAAGTCAAAACATTGTGTGTGATGCATTTTGGGGGATGGAGCAAAGCCACGTTGGTGGCTAAGGTTGTTTCCTCCCAAGGCGTCACATATCAGCATAGTGTATTCTTTAGCTTCATTATCAATATCTGGCAAATGTTGTAAACTACCAACTAATTTTTGTACATAAATATAACCAAGCAACTGTGATGCATTCACCTAGCTTAACCTTAAAGTCGACATCAGATGGTCAGTTACAGGCATTTTTGTGTCATCTTCTTTATTAGTTTTCCACCCACCATACCTCCACACCCACCATACCGCCAAACACTTTGTAATTGCCTGAGAATGACAAAGAAAATGATCATTAGTAATACAGCCCCATATAAATAAGATGATGTAATCATAGATTACAGTTTTCCAACTGGTTGAATTTCTGCATGTTCTCTGTGAGGTGCAGGGGTGCCTTATGAACACACACAACTCTTTGGTCAGGAATGAAATACAGAGCTCCAATCCAAGCCACCATCGACGAAGTTTTGAGAGAGTATTTACGTTTTCAACAGCAACATGTGCAGAAATACAGTCATACATGTCCGAGCCAGACCTGGATCCAGACCTGCAGCAACAAAGGACACATGCCCGTGTCTCTGTTTGGGACTGCTGTGAAAGCAATCCTGCTAAAGCTGGAAAATGTTTGTTTTGTTCACAACCAAATATGTTATGGAAACAAAACAGTTTGCATGAAGCAGAAACATCACTTCTTCCTTGGTGTATGGTTGTATACTTTCACTTTTAAAATAAAAGTGATGTCCATATAACTTAACACTAAAATGGCTAAATCACCGTTTCCCATTGGCTGGACTGGTGACATCATGACCCACACCTGGAAGTTGTCCTTCCCATAAACATGATCTGGCCTGTCAAATATGACCAACAAACATGAGCTTCACTGCTTATCTCATTGTTAGTCTCGCACCACACACTGGGCCTCATTCATGAAATGTAAGCAGAATGGAACTGCCAACATTTTCATAAATGCCAAAACATGCGTAAATTTTTAACTTTTCTGAGGAAACAACAAAATCTACTTCTGCCTCCAACCATGTTTTATAGTTCACATTTATACTCATATTTATAACATGAATCTTCAGACTGTGTTCTTTGTGTCAGTGGGTTGATTAAATTGACTTTATGGGTAAATGGGCTCATGCAGTGATGGGGGATGTTAGAGAGAGCATCAATGGTGTCATGCATGCTGGATTCTTGACAGAGTTTTTTTGAGAATTCATTTGATATAGAGAAATGTGCACATTTATTTTCCTTTTTTTTCTTTTTTGTGTGCATCCAACATTAAATTAAACCACTTTAGCTTCACATATTGACTGGAGAATAAAGGACTTGTGTCCAACAAAGCAAAGTGCAAAACTTAACTAAACAAAGTATCCAACTAGAAAAGCACTCGGAGAGCACAGACCTCCGCCAAGTGCAACAATTCCCCCATATAGCGATTTACAGATTGCGATGAAATCCACCTTCTGGATCAGATCGAGATCAGACTTTGAAATTTGATTCTCAATCATTGTCATTGTCAATCCCTGAGTGAAATTTCATGACTTTTGGATAGGGATGTCCGATATTGGCTTTTTTGCCGATATCCGATATGCCGATATTGTCCAACTCTCAATTTCCGATACCGATATCTACCGATACCGATATATGCGGGCTATTTTTCCTCAAAACTAATTTTAGGTAACATCACATATCTCCTGTCGTGGAATTAAGACATTGTCTGTGCAAAAAAAACCAAACAAACAAACAACAACAAAAAAACGATACCGATATATGCGGGCTATTTTTCCTCAAAACTAATTTTAGGTAACATCACATATCTCCTGTCGTGAAATTAACACATTGTCTGTGCAAAAAAAAAAAAAAAAAAAAAACCCGATACCGATATTTGCCGATATTACATTTTTATGACAATATCGGGCCGATAATATCGGTGAGCCGATATTATCGGACATCCCTAGTTTTGGGCAATAATTAACGGAGATATTGAGAAACAAAATTTTCGGCCCCATTGACAGCAATGTTATTGAAAATTTGAAAGTGATCCAGAATCCAGGATTTCTTCTGGATCACACCCAAAATGAAATCAGTTCTTCCTTTTCACATTTCTGACAACTCCTGAAAACATCATCAAAATCCATCCATAACTTTTTGAGTTATCTTGAACACAGACAGACAGATAAATGCAGACAAAAACATAACCTCCTTGGCGGAGGTAATAAATAGAGAAAAAGCAGGGGAGCAATACAGGGAGTAAACATGAGCCAAGAGAGACGGGATGAAAACACATGACAGGACTCAGCTGAACAGGACAGACGGACCTACAACCAGGAGAGAAAAGACAAGACAATATGAAGACAGGGGGACGGGTGAAAGTATTCAGAGGAATTAACACAGAGAAGTAAAACAAAAGTCAACAAGGGAGAGACAGACTTCTAAAGTAAAACATGATATAAAGCAGACTGTGGGAAAAGAAAAGAAACAAGAAATACAAGAAAAGGCAAACACCAGAAAACCAAAAAGAAAACCCCCACACAAAACCAACCCCCAAACCATAACAGCATGTCCAATCTAAAGTAAACCTTGAATTAAGGAAATGGAAAACATTACAGTGCTAAGTACAAAAATTAAGAATGTTTACAAACTTCAAAGTCCATAATTTTGACACAGTCGCTAGAAATCTTGAACTCTTCACCTTGCTCATCAGGAAAGACTTGTCCAGGATGTCAAGACGTCTGTGCTAAATGACAGAAAAGGCTTTGACAAAACAGTAGTATTTGATACCCTGGGATAAGAATGTGTTGGTTGATGGCACATGGCCCACTTAAAGGTGGAGTAGGTGTTGTTTGAAAAACGGTTCCAACAATCCAACTCAAGTGAGATTTTGAAAATATACACTCCCTCCCTCCTCCCAAAGGCTCCGCCTCCTCCTCTTCAGCTCACCCCTCGAAACCACGCCTTCACATGATTCACGACTGCATGAACCATAGGGAGGGAGGGAGGGAGGGGTGATATTTGATGGACGTATTAGGCAGCCAATCAAAATAGTGATGATCACTTTTTTGATTGGTCAGAGTTTTTCTCTGATTATACCTTCTAGACTGGACCAAAATGTTTAGTTTTTTTTGCAAACATTTTATTTCAGTGGGTGCAATGGAAATGTGAAAAGGTTTTCAGGCAATATTGTAAAAAGTGTTGCAAAAAAACAACACCCACCCCACCTTTAAGAAAAATACAAAGAAACAAAGAAAGTCAGGCCAACCCATCATCGGCATTTCAAAAACAATAAGAGCAAATGGCAACATAAATGTTAAACCACAGGGAGCTCCATTGTCTCTCAGTCAGTCACCGCTCAGAACAGAGGATCAACAGTCTCTCGTGTTTTCTGCTTGTTACCTAAAAGTATTGGAAAATAAAAGATATTCTGTTTTGACAGAACTGAGAGGAAGTAGTCAATTTAGTGTCTTGCTCTCAAAGAGCCTGTGACCTGCATCACATCAAACAACAAGTTCTTAGAAAGATCCCATGTCAGTCACGGATAACGACATTAGCAGCGGCTTTCTTCCAGCAGGAGAATGACTGGACGTTATGTTTTATGTTACATATTTTCCAGAGTCTGCATGTTACAGACTCCTCTTAGCCTGAATGCCAAACTATATGGCAAGATATATCACTTTTTTCATTTTGCAGATTGATCTTTTTTCAGGTTTTCACTGAAAACGGGACTGCAGCCTGCAGAGAACAGCTATCTGACCGATGAAGGCCATTGTCACCTGGAACACAACAGTCAGTTCTCACTTCTGAGAGTTGACAACTTTATTGTGCTGGAACACATTTTATGCTTCATGGCAAATTATTTAAGTGAGAATTTTAGGATTGATTTTATAATTGTCGTTCCGTTGATAAACATCCATTTCTAATAGTTTTGAACTTTTTTCCTCATGAGCATTTGTAATAAATTAGTCTTATCGACATTTCAATGTTCAGCTTCTTTGTCGGCTTGTGCTACCTGAACCAAAGAAATATCAAAATTCAATTCTCCTTCTCCTTGACACAGCCACACATAGTCAGAGCCTCGAAAATAGGCAACTAAATGGAAAAACGATTCCATCACATGAAAATATATCTGCCTGCCTTCAAGCTGCCCTGCAGACCTTTTTCTTCTCTGATTATGGAATATCTGAAATGACAATGCAAATGTGCGTTCTATCAGATTGTGCTTTTTAAGATGATAAATATGTAAACAAATATCCGGGTCATGAACAAACAGCATAACCGCAAAGTGTTCTGCTACAGGAGCTTCAATCAATGTTTATATTATAGTAGAAAGAGATGAGAAAGAATTAACATCTGAATCTGCAGCTGACTCTGATGGCAAGACACCTGTAGTGACGGGGTCTAATGAGAATGAACCTCAACAGTTAGATTCAACACTTGATCTGCCGCTTTTCTCATTTTAGACCCTTGCTTTGACTTAATTGCATGAACTGATAATACCAAGAGCATTCTCACATCTTTTTTAGACTTTTTCTTTTAGGGGTTGCCACATCTTACACAGTTTCTGCATCTTCCTGTGTCGCACCAACCAACTGCATATCAAGCCTGACCACATCCAGAAATCTCTTCTTCGGTTGTCCCGGTTTTTTCCTGGGAGCTCCATCTCCCGCATCCTTCTACCATAGCAGTTATTATCTTTTCTCTTTATGTGTACAAACCATCTCAACCTAGTCTTTCTTACTTTGTCTCTAAGCTGTTTCTCTGATGTGCTTGTTCTTAATCCTATCTATCTTTGTCACTCCGAAAGAAAATCTTCATTGCTACTTCCTGCTTCTTGATAAGTGGGAATATCTCCAAGTTATAGAGAAGGGCCAGTCTCACTACTGTCTTGTAAATCTTTCCCTTTACTTTTGGAAGTACTCTTCTAGAAATTCTTCTCCACCCACCTGCACCCTTGTCTTCACTTCTACTCCTTCTATCCACACCGGCCAAAAGAATCATCTTCATGGGATGCATCGATGCTAAATTTGAAGATGAAGAGATATCCACATGTTCTTCATTAAAACCATAATACTGGAAAGAACATATTTTTCATACACCATTACTTACCACCATATATCACTGTTTCACTCAAAGTCAAAGAGGAATGCATTTTGCCTTTCAGTATACTTTTTCTGTCTTTTGTCCCGTTCATATTTTGAGATTAATTCCCCACGGTACTCAGCAACGAAGGGTTCCTTTTGAATTTATTTATTTTATTTTAATTTATTAATTTATTTTATTTTATTTATTTTATATCACTGTCTCCATTTACAACTGCACTACCTCTGTGTAATAAACACCTGCACACTTGCACAATTACCTCCCGGTTGACGTTTTACCACGCATTAGTAAACCATGTTTACTGAATATGTCTGCCGTTCCCTAGACTTTGTAAGTCTGTATACTGTTTTCTATATTGCTTTTATATTGTTTTTTTATATCGGTTTTATATATTATATTGTTTACATTTTTTTGTCTATAGTGCACTCTACTGAAGGCCTGCACCTTACTTTTCGTTGTACTTGTGACAATGACAATAAAGAGAATCTTGAATCTTGAATCTTGAATTGGTGCACAAGAAAATACGCCGCGCCCTGATAAAACAAATTTCACCAATCATTGTCATGTAATACACGTAAATCACTAACTTCGAAAAACATATACAAGGAACCAACATTGAACTTTTAAGGCAGTAGGAAAATTATTTCTTCTTTCTACCAATGTAAGGTTCAAGCGGTAACCCTGGAGATTTAATATTAACATACCTTTATAGTCACTGATCCATTGAACCTTCAGACAAGGATTGTCCCTTCCAGATAAAATAAACTGAATAGCCTCAGATTCAGGACTAGGTCTTGCTCTTCTTTTGGACATGATGTTTTCATGATCAGTTGGTCCTGAATCCTCCACACATCTAAAAGTGAAATGACAAGTCAGCAGGGAAAACACAATTATCAAAGCTTGCTTTGAATCAAACAGAATTATTAAAATAGTCATGCCTTGCCATAACTAACAATTTATCTGATAATCTCATCTACTAAATTTGGACAAAAAATTTAGAATTGAGTTTAAAATTCTGCTTCCCACATATAAGGCCCTTAATGGCCTAGCTCCTCGCTATTTACAAGACCTGATACCACGTTATGCTCCTAATGGAGCTCTCTGCACCTTTATTATGGAACCAGCTACCAATTTGGGTTAAGGAGCCTGACACTACCTCCATCTTTAAAACTAAATTGAAAACATTTCTATTTAGTAAAGCCTACAGTTAGTCTAAACCACAGGTGTCAAACTGAGCCGTGAAAGGGCCATGTGGCTGTGACTTTTTTAGTGAAGACAATTAGATGATTGACAAAAAAAAATCAGCCTTGTTTCTGCATGGTTGGAACAAAAACCTGCAGCCACACGGCCCTTTCACGGATCAGTTTGACACACCTGGTCTAAACAATAGTGTGTAAGGGCAATTTGGTTATAGCCATACTTGTAGGGGCTAAGACTAGAGTAGGCTCGTCTTAATCACAGCTTCGTCATAGCCATGCTGCTATAAGCCTACGCTGCAGGGGGACACCAACTGCTGAGTGGTGTCTCCACCGCTCTTCTCCCTTTTCTTCCCTTTCCTCCTCCCTTCTTCCTCCTCCAGCTCAATCTATAGTTAATTTAGAGCACCTCATTACTGTAACTGTGCTCAATTTTCTTTCTTCTTGTTTGTTGTGCTGTTTTGCCCCTCCCCCCTTTTTTCCTCTTTTCTTTCAGTATGTTTGCAGGCCAGAGTTTCCTGAGTTACATGCTTACTTGCAATTTCATCCTCTGGCTATCCCAGCCTTTACCTCCACCTGTATGTGTAGATGTGTTCGGGTGCTGACTAACATGCTGACCAGTGATCTAGTCCTCTGACCATCTCATCTCAATGATGCTATCTGCATCTGTTTATATAGTCATTTCATTCAGTCATTTGTCTGCTCTCCTCTCTCTGTCCTATCTACCCTCTCTTTTTCTTTCTTTACCTGGCTGGCCTTCAGCAGGAAGGGCCCCCCATATGAGCATATACCCCCATATGTATGTATATATGTTGTCAAATGACCCTGAGAGATCGTTGGAATCAGCTCAGCTTCTAATCAATAATCACTATTAACTCTGTGTGTTAAAGGAGAGACGGATGTGACATGAGGAGGTACATAGGCCAGAGTGGAGTAACAGAAAAAGTGGTAATTGATGTGATTTGGAATCAATCTATAAGCAATGACATGGGTGATTCAATAATTCAATGATCAGAACCGATGATTGATCAGAAAGATGTATTGTAGATGTATTCGGTATGATTTGGATCAGGACTGTGAGTCTCTGCTGCAGCGGCTGAGGTAAGCGACCGGAGGTCACTGTGTACCCAGGGGAATAAAAACAACGGCTATGTTTATCAAAACAAGGGGGAGAGATCTTGCAGCAGCTGGGTGATGTAATGTAAACACAAGCCAGTACTAGTCTAAACAAGTGAAGTAACAGAAGGAGAGGTGATTTACGTGATTTGTAAGCAATTCCTAATCAATGAAATGTATGAAATGTGGGTGTGATTAGTCAAGGATCAGAAACAAAATGTATTAGTAATTTTTAATTTTTAACATAGTGTATGTTAAAGGGGAAAACTTATTTTTGTTGGGTCAAAAACGGACAGAGACAGAGCGGAGCGCATGTTCCTCTCTGGAATGTCAACAGGGCAGGAGAGAGAGGGCGTAAGTGTAAACATAAGATACTTCGCCATACACAACACTGGGGCCAGGTGTCTGGGTCAAATGACGATGTCATCCGCTCAGCTCAGAAGTGGCCTTGGCGAAGTGGCAGAGTGGAGGACTGCAGACGGAGGTTTGTTACCGAATCTGTTATTAAACACGAACCAATCAATCAATCAGTTAATGTAACGTTGGAACATACATTGATAAGTAGATCGTTAGAAAAAGGGTTAGCGTTAGCTGATAAGCTTTAGCTTAACGGGCTGTAAAGCCACGTAAACAAGGTAACCTTGGGGTGGTGGTGCCATGATGTCATGATGATTAATGTGAACGCCCCTGCCAAATCTGTAAACATGTGAAGTCATTGTGGGACGGGGCCTGTGGAATATGAATGATGTAATCGGGATATGTAAAATTATGCACGCCTCTGTAAATGTGATATATCCAATCAGAAGTGTCATGTGAAGTTTGAGGGAAATTATGTATGCATATGCAAAGGTGAGAGAACCAATCAGATGAAGGCTGGTGCAGGGCGAGCAAGGAGAGAGAGAGCGCATAAAAAGAGAAGGCAGAAGGACTCTGTTTGGATTCCTGGAGCGATTTCATACGAAGAAGGACTAGCTGGGGACCTGGACGAGCAACCCCCATCTGGAGGATTAACTGGAAGGAATTACTTCAAGAAAAGAAGACAGAAAGACGCTTGGAACAGGATCTACGAATTTTTCCCAATTCTTGAAGGAATAATTGGAGCCTTTTTGGTTAGCCTAGCTCACCGCTAGCAAGGAGGAGGGGCCGGATCAGCATACCTGCAGGCCTGATCGTTTGAGCTCTCTCTCTCTCCCTCCCTGCCAGCGGCCTTGAACCCGCATAGTGGCCACATGCGTCTCTCAGCCTGTCCTTGACCAACCAGATGAACTGATCAGTAAGCCACAGCTTTAATTTGCCTTTTTAGAATTATAAATTGTATAACCAATCAATGCTGTTGCTTAACCTTGCTAATCTGCTTTAATAAATATAAAAACTATCATAAGACGTCGTTGTGGACATTACATATGTATTCAGAATTTTGAAGACTTGTTTATGCCTCTGCACTAACACACAGGTTTCTTATGGGTTATTTTAGCCACATTTTTGTCAAATTGTCCCTGAGGCTCGCTGTCCGAGCCACTAAAGTTTTCCTAGCCTGTAACAAGAGCCCAGATCGTGAGAGAAGAGCTGCCGTTAACAGACGTGACCGATAGCTGGACTTCGAGCCACCCGGCTATTCCTCTGAAGGACAGTTATTGGAGTGAGCGGGGCATACGTTTGGAAGTAGGCAGTGAGAGCTAGGCGTATCTTCTCGACACCAGCTTAAATAAGTTGAGGAAATCTAGTGAGGAACCTCTCCTAGACCGCAACTTCTTACCCGTAGGATGGAGAGCTGGTCCCGGTGATAGACTCTGCTAGTCAGCAGAGACTGAACCAAAACTGGGGGATTTTACATTTGGCGCCCGTACAGGGACATGAAAAAGTGAGTTTCAGGTCCAACTAATCTGGACCCCCCAGATAAAAAAGTGTGCAGCAGGCACAGAAGATCGACTCCCCCGTGAGGACAAAAAGGGAGGGGCCGAACCCGCAGTAATTGCAGGGAGCAAGCGGGATTGAAGAGGAGCGAAGGTCGACGGAGAATTTCTAGAGGAAATCCCAAGACTGCGTAGAATAGCCAACCAGTCTGAACTTTATCCCTGACCCCGATTTGGTACCTAGGGAGGCTTTAAGGAACAGACGACTCGATCAGACAAAGACAGAGAAGAGTGGGAAGAATGAGAAAAATGGCGACAGGACAGAAGAACCTTAGCCCAGAAGAGGATGACCCAGGGTTGGGACCGAGGACTGCAGAAACCAAGCCCCATGGGACGGCCTCGCCGTCTGGGAAAGCAGAGGAGCAGAAGAGACAAGCCCAGGAGGACCGAGATAGGTTAACTCAGGGCTTAGGGCAGAGCGAGTTCTTAGGTAGCGACCTTGAGGAAGTAGAAGAGGGATCTGAGGTGCAGAGCTACGCCTCTGAGCCCCCACCTAACCGGCTGAGGGAAGTCGGGATGGTGGATATAGGAGGGGCTGAAGACCCACAAGAAAGGACCCAGGATCGGCCAGAAATGGCCCAGAGTCAGACGAAGGAAAAGGAACCAACTGAACCAAGCCTCAGTATGGAGGAAGAATTGAATGAACAGCAGACCACGCCCACACCATTGATACGGAGTTGTGTAGAAGAGATGGACCTGGATTTTCGCCAGATGCAGCTCAGGGATGAACCCAGCGGAGAAGAAAAAGAGAAGACGAACAGGGGTGGTGCTGAGCCCCCACCAAGGCTCTTATCCGAATCACCGCCACCACAAGGACGACCAGAGAGGATAGCAGGGAGACCCCTAAAGTTGAAAAGTAGGGGTGTCCTCCCTTGGCCCCCCTTTTCCCCCAAAAAAGAGATCGCCCCTGACCTTGGAATGGTGCCCCCGGAGGGAAGAGCGGAAGAAGTTAGACCCGGAACCCCGGTGCCGGGCCTAGAGGAGTTTCGCTTCTTGTGGGAAGACTCGCCGAGGGCCCTGCCTGCCGTGATGAGAAGTCGAGGAGACGAAGGTAAGAGCGTGACAGCGAAGACCCCACCTGAGGTGAAGATAGCGACGAAGGTAAGTCCTCGACAGGAGTCACCACCGCCATCGGGGAAGATGACGAGAGGCCAGGGAAAGAAGAAGCCGCTGGAGTTCGCCGATGTGAAGATGGGAACCCTACGACGGCCACGGGCCCAGTGTGAGGCCGATCTGACCAAAGGGGCTAAGCAGGACCATCAAAGCCGACCCCAACCCTCACGGAGCCCACCCCCATCCTATCAGTCCCGGAGAGCAGACGGAGAGCCTAAGAAGGGTGATTATCTGCCAGCTGAGGAGTACAGCGGTTTGACACCCGAGCAGAAGGAGGCCATCCGGGCTGCACGACAGGGGGGGGGGGGGAGGCCGTGAATGAGGGGCTTTAAGGCGCGGGTCGCTCTGGGAGAAGTCTACTGGAAGAGGGACGAAATCTACGCTAAGGTGGACGGAATCCCATATCTGGTGGACACTGGAGCTGAGGTGTCGATGACCCGCAGGAGCCTTGAGACAGTAGGACACCTGAAGATCCAAATTGTCACCGGAACCATCGAAGAGGTGCCAATTGAAGCGTGGAAAGGAATGGTGTGGGTACTAGGCCCGAAAAAAATCTGATTATAGTAAGAGAGTTGAAGAAACCCAGAAAGAATGGGGGCTCTGTGAAGAAGAGGTGGAATCTGCTGCAGTCAAGGTCAGTTCGTATAGAACCAACCCGAGTAGAAACAACAGCCAGTAAACGGATGGTAAGAGTGACCGGCCAACTAAGTGATTGTCCGCCAAGGACAGAGGAGACAACGACCCTCCTGGATCAGGCTGGAGACCGGTGATCAACGTTAAGGCCCTCAACCGACACTCAACCACCAATCAGGCGGGCCTCATCCACCCACAGGGGTCTCTGGAGACTCTGCAGGTTAAGAAGTTCAAGTCTGAGAAGAGAGAAGAGTTTCAGCAGCTGAGCCTGGACGGCCGTCGACCAAAGGCCTCTGAAAGGCCTGAAGAGGGCCATTCATGCAGCTGAAAGACTGGAACCCGGGAGTCTCATGGCGAGGTTGCTAGTGGGGGTGAGGTTGCTAGCGGAGGTGAGGTTGCTGATGAAGGTGAGTGGTGAGGATGATGACGCCGTGCTGAAGGTGTGAAACGAAGGAGGGGGTATGGTGACTCTGTATTGGTGAGATAATTTGAAGTGAGACGGAAGATATCGCTATCTGTGAGGCAAATGGGTTCAAAGGAGCTAAAAGTAGAACATTAGCTCACCGTGATTTAGGAGAGAAAAGGAAAAAAACATAGATAGCTGAGTTATGGGAACATGGAATTGGATGTGCTACGGCAAAGGGCACATGCCGAAGAAGGAACACACGGGCGGAGAAACGAGGAAGTGGACCGCTACGTACAAGAGAGAAGACTTGTCTTTGTCGTGATGGAGAAAGTGGGACGGGACACCTAGAGGCCGGGTGGTCCCAACGGAAGCTGCGAGGGAGGTGGTACTGGCCACGCAGGGAGCGCGGGGTCACGTAGTCACACTTCCTCCATGGGAGGAAATTGGAGAGGCAACAGCTCTGGATCGCCTGAAGCCAGATACGCCATGTTCTGCGAAACTGCGTTGTGTGAGGGCAATACAATGCAGGGAGAAGAGGAATGGGTTGAAGGCCGGACCATCAGAAGTACCGTGTTATGGAGATAACAGGGAAGAAAAGAGAGGAATACCTGTTGGTACTGTTGCGCTCTATGTTAGGTTATGGGGCAGGGAAAGCCATGGAGAAGAAAACCAACATAGTTCAGCAGATATTAGACGGTAATAGGAAGTTACTGAAGAGGAGAGGGATCCAGAGAGTGGAGCAACTGCCAATTTCAAGCTAGAAGGAACCAGGAACCAAAGATGGCTAGTGGCAGAGGACCCCCGCCATCCCATGTCAGACTAGCCACTGATGAAGGGATGGTGATAAGAGAAACGACCTCAGCTCTCTCTGAGACGAGAGAGGGCTGAAGAACCTGCATCATAAGAACTACGACCTTGGCTCTCTGAGACGAGAGAGGGCTGAAGAAATTGAATTATAAGAGGAACGACCTCGGCTCTCTGAGACGAGAGAGGGCTGAAGAAACTGCATTATAAGAACTATGACCTGGGCTCTCTGAGACGAGAGAGGGCTGAAGAAACTGCATTGAGTGAAGAAAGGAACCTAATCGGAGGAGAAAGAAGACCTTGGACTGGAGTGAAGTTAATGACGGCTAAGTGGGTTGAGGGGACCATCCCTCCCCTAAGAGTCCAGCGTGCAGGACCGCATAGCAGAAGATCACGAAGAATCCAGACCAAGACCAAAGCTGATGAACCGTTGCTCGAGGAGAGGAGAAGAGAGCAACAGAGACTATATGGTAAACGACCTTGGACCGGAAAAAGGAATAAGAGTATATGCCAAGTGATGAAGAGCGACTCTGACCAGCTGGCAGCAGGCGGTAGAGAAAGGAAGAAAAGTATGGGAAGTAGCCCTATATGCAATAGCTGTGTGGGCACATCACAGTTAAGGAGGAGGACCTCCAGGAGGGAAAGTGGACCTCAGAAGACCTGCTGGTGGAGGAAGAAGCGGGACCGATATTGAAGGTGTTGAAGTGGAAAAGAGAGAGATGAAGATCGCCCTGTGAATGGTCTGGCTCAGAGGTCGCTCTGGGACTGTGGTTCTTTAACAACTTGAGCCAATTTTAATCTGCTTTGCTTGCTTGCTTACCTGCTCTACTAAACTCTGTATAGAGAGAATCACTACTGTGCCATCTGCACCTCCCGTGCCTGACGGATTTCCCAACTCCTTGATGCGGCCCCTCCTCGGGGGGGACGGGAAAGGTCAGGGCGGAAGGGGGGTATCCCAACTGGGAGGATGCGAGACAAGATGTGGATTCTGAAAATGCAGGGGGATGCAGGAGATGTGATTGTTAATGTTTGATTTTCCTGTGATTTCTGGTGAATTGGGTGTGTGATGTTTTACCAGTAATCAAATTATTCATCTAAGCTATTCTTCACTAAACTTTTCTTGTGGTTATTATTGATCGATTTACCTGTGATTTCTGTAGAATTGAATAGGAGTTTTAGACAGTACTCAGACATTTTACCCAGTAATTAAATTTTCAGTCAGTGACAACACTATGAACGTGATAGGAGGATGGCCCTGTGTGCAACGTGGCATGGGCGACCAGACGTGATCCAGCGGACCCGAAGATGTGCAGGCTTGGACGGCCAGCAAGGAGGCTGACGGTGGAGGAGGCTTGCTCGCCATGTCTGTGCCCACGCCAGGGGGTGGGAAGCTGAGCGATTCCAAGGAGGGGGTGTCAAATGACCCTGAGAGATCGTTGGAATCAGCTCAGCTTCTAATCAATAATCACTATTAACTCTGTGTGTTAAAGGAGAGACGGATGTGACATGAGGAGGTACATAGGCCAGAGTGGAGTAACAGAAAAAGTGGTAATTGATGTGATTTGGAATCAATCTATAAGCAATGACATGGGTGATTCAATAATTCAATGATCAGAACCGATGATTGATCAGAAAGATGTATTGTAGATGTATTCGGTATGATTTGGATCAGGACTGTGAGTCTCTGCTGCAGCGGCTGAGGTAAGCGACCGGAGGTCACTGTGTACCCAGGGGGAATAAAAACAACGGCTATGTTTATCAAAACAAGGGGGAGAGATCTTGCAGCAGCTGGGTGATGTAATGTAAACACAAGCCAGTACTAGTCTAAACAAGTGAAGTAACAGAAGGAGAGGTGATTTACGTGATTTGTAAGCAATTCCTAATCAATGAAATGTATGAAATGTGGGTGTGATTAGTCAAGGATCAGAAACAAAATGTATTAGTAATTTTTAATTTTTAACATAGTGTATGTTAAAGGGGAAAACTTATTTTTGTTGGGTCAAAAACGGACAGAGACAGAGCGGAGCGCATGTTCCTCTCTGGAATGTCAACAGGGCAGGAGAGAGGGCGTAAGTGTAAACATAAGATACTTCGCCATACACAACACTGGGGCCAGGTGTCTGGGTCAAATGACGATGTCATCCGCTCAGCTCAGAAGTGGCCTTGGCGAAGTGGCAGAGTGGAGGACTGCAGACGGAGGTTTGTTACCGAATCTGTTATTAAACACGAACCAATCAATCAATCAGTTAATGTAACGTTGGAACATACATTGATAAGTAGATCGTTAGAAAAAGGGTTAGCGTTAGCTGATAAGCTTTAGCTTAACGGGCTGTAAAGCCACGTAAACAAGGTAACCTTGGGGTGGTGGTGCCATGATGTCATGATGATTAATGTGAACGCCCCTGCCAAATCTGTAAACATGTGAAGTCATTGTGGGACGGGGCCTGTGGAATATGAATGATGTAATCGGGATATGTAAAATTATGCACGCCTCTGTAAATGTGATATATCCAATCAGAAGTGTCATGTGAAGTTTGAGGGAAATTATGTATGCATATGCAAAGGTGAGAGAACCAATCAGATGAAGGCTGGTGCAGGGCGAGCAAGGAGAGAGAGAGCGCATAAAAAGAGAAGGCAGAAGGACTCTGTTTGGATTCCTGGAGCGATTTCATACGAAGAAGGACTAGCTGGGGACCTGGACGAGCAACCCCCATCTGGAGGATTAACTGGAAGGAATTACTTCAAGAAAAGAAGACAGAAAGACGCTTGGAACAGGATCTACGAATTTTTCCCAATTCTTGAAGGAATAATTGGAGCCTTTTTGGTTAGCCTAGCTCACCGCTAGCAAGGAGGAGGGGCCGGATCAGCATACCTGCAGGCCTGATCGTTTGAGCTCTCTCTCTCCCTCCCTGCCAGCGGCCTTGAACCCGCATAGTGGCCACATGCGTCTCTCAGCCTGTCCTTGACCAACCAGATGAACTGATCAGTAAGCCACAGCTTTAATTTGCCTTTTTAGAATTATAAATTGTATAACCAATCAATGCTGTTGCTTAACCTTGCTAATCTGCTTTAATAAATATAAAAACTATCATAAGACGTCGTTGTGGACATTACATATGTATTCAGAATTTTGAAGACTTGTTTATGCCTCTGCACTAACACACAGGTTCTTATGGGTTATTTTAGCCACATTTTTGTCAAATTGTCCCTGAGGCTCGCTGTCCGAGCCACTAAAGTTTTCCAAGCCTGTAACAAGAGCCCAGATCGTGAGAGAAGAGCTGCCGTTAACAGACGTGACCGATAGCTGGACTTCGAGCCACCCGGCTATTCCTCTGAAGGACAGTTATTGGAGTGAGCGGGGCATACGTTTGGAAGTAGGCAGTGAGAGCTAGGCGTATCTTCTCGACACCAGCTTAAATAAGTTGAGGAAATCTAGTGAGGAACCTCTCCTAGACCGCAACTTCTTACCCGTAGGATGGAGAGCTGGTCCCGGTGATAGACTCTGCTAGTCAGAGACTGAACCAAAACTGGGGGATTTTACAATGTGTATATAATATATATATATATATATATATATACAGTATATATATATATATGTGTGTATATATGTGTGTGTGTGTGTGTGTGTGTGTGTGTATTATCTATATATATATATATATATATATATTGTGTGTGTGTGTGTGTATGTATATGTGTATATATATCTATATATATATATATATATATCTATATATATCTATATGTGTGTGTGTGGTGTATGTATATGTATATATGTGTGTTTGTGTGTATGTATATGTATATGAGAGGGAGAGAGAGAGAGATGAGGAACAGAACTTTTTAAACTGGTGCCAGTTAAATATGACGTGACATAAATACATAATCTAACCACTGTATTGTTGCGGCACACAGCTATAATTGATCATTTCTGGAAGCTGAGCATGAAAAGTGTTTGAGACAACATGGATATTTATTTCAATTTCACTATATAATTTGGAGTCATTCTGTCACATATCCTTTAGGTGCTGCAACCACTATATTTGAGGGGGACAGGTTCCCCCACATTTCAAATTTCAAGTTATTTATTTGGACACTGTCACATTACCATATAAACATATTAGTCCATCCAGCTGTTTCTGTTGCTTCGTTGAAGAATCCATTCTACTTGATCAACAACAAAATATTCATACCATTGAAAGCGGACCTACAAAAATTCATCACATGCAAGCATAAACAAATGTAGTTTTGAACCTTGTTCATCAACCATCTCTGGCATAACATTTATGACTGAAGTGAACCATCAGAGCAGGCTATTCAAAGCTGGAGGAGGTAACGTTACCATCTAACAATGTCCAGCTTTTACTAAAACCATATTCTGACAATTTGTTACATGACCTCAAAACTGACCCTGTCATGTTCCATTGAAGTAAACAATGAAAAATTAGTAGGAAGCTTTACTTTCAGTAAAGCTTACAGTAGTATTGATTGGAAGGCTTTTTTTTTCTTTTTTTGACTGACTAACTGATCAATTGTTTGCTCCCTCCCCAGACACAAAGGACATAAGGGGATTCTTTAAAAAGCTATGGAAAATCATAATTTATTTTTTCCAATGGATATGTCTTATGGCTGAATAGTCATGAAATCAAATGTTTATTTACAGGTAAAAGTAGGTGTTTTAACAACTTGTTTAAATGCACCAGAATGCAGGAAATGGAAACTACCCCCCCCCCCCCCCCCACACACACACACACACACCACCACCATTACAAATGCTTTCAGCACATCCAAAGGTGTTGAAAGCATTTTTTAGACCAGTCTATGCTCTTTTATAAATCCTCCAGCAAGCCTCTTTGTACCTCTCTTCCAGGTGCATTTTAAGAGAGATCCTTCAAGATGCTTTGCTGAGATTGATTTTCAGGTTTCTAGCAGGAGAGCAGAAAAGACTATGAAGAAAGAAGAGAAGAGGAAGTGCAAATTGGAAAGATTAGATGAGCCTGTTGTGTATGCAGAACAGCTAGAGTTTGGAAAGTTGTCATCCTGTTGATGGTTGGATTTTGTTTTCACTACTTAATCATTAATGATTTATTTTGGGCACTCCATTGGGTGGAAAATGTGTACCTCTCCTCCAGGTGCATTTTGAAGCACTTATCTGGTTTGGCTCAGCTGCAGCACTAATGTGTTTAAAAGCAGCGACCTCTATCTTATTAGTGAAATTTTTAAAATCTTTGCCAGGAAATGTTAGAATGGGTTTGTTTGACATATGTGGGTACCTGTGCACTCTGAAGTAAAAGGAAACAAAATATGAGATAGCATTGAGAAATAAAATTGTTGAAGAAAATGTTAATGTTCCATACAGCAAAACTGAGAATACTGTAGTAAAATCAAAGAAACAACTGAGAAAGATTGGAACGGACACTGAAAGAAAGATTTTACAACTTGTTTGTACATATGTCAATTTTTAAACAGCATTTTGGCATCATTGCACATTTAACACTTTCAAAAATGTTCCTTAAATGTGCATGTTCTTTTGTGCTGTGTCTTTTCCTTTTCTTTCACTTTGAATTTCACTGATTCAGTGGTTATCTTCTCTCTCATGTTAACTTTTTTTTTCAGGTTATACTAAAGATACTCACATATACGTTTTGAAAATTAAATAACTATTTTTACACCAAAAAAAATGGTTTGTTGCTAAATACAGGTTTTTTTATAACATGAAAGTCCTTCACACTACATCTTACATGCAATGGCATGTAAGACGGACTAAAAAGATGTGTAAAAACACAACACAAGCGAGAATTTTTTAAAAATCCAAGAAAGCAGACAAGCACTTATGAGAGTAGATGGGGGCTGAGTAAAGGCGATGTGCGAGGCAACAGGATGTGCTCAGTGCAGCCAAAGTAATGCAAGGCATCTTTCACTGAGTGCTCTTTTGAGGTAGAATACTTTTCCCCTCCAGTATCCCCAGCAACAAAGATCAGCGAGGTGGAGGACCATTGTTCCAACCTTCATCACTGAGCCCTTGCCTCCAGCTGCTGTAATCCTCAAAGCCAAAGCTCTGAGAGAGAAACCATCTCTGAGCAGCAAGTATTGTCATAAGGTAACATTCATTAGGGGGGAAAGAAAACAGCTCAGTAGTGGTTCTGCTTCCATCCAAAGTACAAATATATTCCCTTCCAAACACAGGCAAACAAATTAAATACCTATTAATCAGGAAAAGCTATGATAAACCTCTGCGAATGATGAGTTTTAAATTTGCGCATATATGAAAATGGGCACGGTTTGTCACAGACTCTCCCTCAAGGCTGAGGATTTGTGAAGGTAGGTCATCACATTACAGATTACACAGAGATAATCTAGTTCACATCTTAAAAATACAGTCTTAAAAATACACTCAAAAATATTTGTATCTTTTCATTTGTCATCAAAATTACCTATAAAACTCGGGCATCATACAAGCCCACCCTGAGGCTAAAAAAATTATTTTAAATATTGGAACAAATGATATCCTCAAAACAAAACAGTCTGAAGTACTGAAACAGGATTTTTGCCTTTTTTTTTTTTTTTTAACTCCGTGACACAGCTCCATTGCAGCATCTTTATCTTCGGGGCCCAACCCACCCCACCTGCGGCCGGGGAATGGGGCGATTCAGCAGGCTGCTGAGATTCAACTCCTGGCTGAACCACAGCCCAGGGCAGCCTTGCTGGGTTGCTCTGGGACGCAGACCCGTGGAGGCGGCAACAAGCGCACGTTCGGCGCCGTGTTGAATGTGTGTTCTCTTTCAAACAAAACATTAATTATATATGACCTGATTTTAGGTAGTAAGGTTGTCTTTTTATTATTAACAGAGACATGGCTTGGCAATGACGCACCGGTTATTCTCCCTGAGGCCTGCCCACCTAATTTTAATTTTTTATTTTCCTCTAGGGGAGAAAAAAAGGAGGTGGAACTGTATTTTTATATTAAGAACACTAAACCCAAATGAGGTTTCTTTTGGTAGTTACTCAGCATTTGAATATCATGCCTTTTGTTTTTAGCAGTCCTCCACTTCTGTATATTACAGTTTACAGACCACCCCATCATTCAACCTGTTTCATCAGTGAATTCTCAGAATTATTATCAATCATACACTCCACCTATAACAGAATTTTAATAATTGGTGATTTTAATTTGCATATTGATAATATTTCTAATCCAATATCAAGAGAATTCTTAAACCTTCTAACATGCACGTCAAGCAGCCGAATTACAACAAAGGACACACCCTGCACCTGGTCATAACTTATGGTCTGTCTACGGGTGTGTCCTCTGTTGCTGACCTGGCTGTGTCCAACCACAACTATGTGGATTTTAACATCACCAGTTTTAGCCACCAGGAGGCCCCGGTGAAAACAGTGAGGAAACGCTAACTAACTTCTGAAGTGGCTGCAAATTTTATTGAGATTTTACAGAGCACTTCTGCTGAAATTTTACCTGCATCATGTGATTTTATTGTCGACAATTTTAATTCTAAATTAAGGACAACACTGGACTCAATGGCTCCACTTTTAATTAAAACAATAAGAACGAAACTCACACCTCCATGGATAAATGAGAACACTAAAGAATTGCAAATTTTGGGTATTGGGTAATGGGTGGTCAGACCACCCATTACCCAATACCCAAAATCTGCGAGATACAGGTACCGCAAGATACCGAATTCATGGAAAGCGCAAGAGACACGCCCATTGCCGTGCCCACAATGTGCTTAAGGGAGTCGGCAAAATGGGTAGCAGATTTTAGGGGGGTGGAAGATTGCATTTCGGTTGGCAGAGGCTCCTAAATCTGAGATTTGCAGGTAATGGGTATTGGGTATTGGGTAGCAGGAGGTGCAAGATAGGGCCCATGGTCTTAAACCTTTGATCTGCTGATGAACAGCCTATTTTAGTTTTACTGTTGTTTGCAATAGATTGCTTACTCAAATATAATTTTTTTTTGTCTCACTCCCATTTCTTCTTTTTGCAATTTGAAGCTCTACTTAGTCTTTTTAAGCTCCAACAGTACAAAATGTAAATTCCTGCAAATTTTTAGCTGGTCTTAAAATTTTGATCAGGTGTGTAGATTATTCTTAACTGCACTGCTGCATAGCAACATAATACTCATGTCAACACAGCCATAGTTGCCATTTACAATGAACAAAGAGAAACAGAAAACACAGTTGGCTTACCCTGTCTGGATTGGATCACATTTTGTCCATGATAGCTGAAGAAATGGTCAATAACTCAGTCATATGATTTCCCAATAGACCTAGTCTAGAGACTAGTAATTTGGCCAAGTCTCATCATTTGGTCTCATCTGTGCACACATGTTCAGACTTGCCCTTGTTTTTTTACCCAGCTGCAGGTCCAGTTTTATAGTCTTTTCACATGTTGTGATTAAGATTTTCACTAAAACTACAGATCTACACTGCTGTTGGTGTCTAAAGAAAACTGATAGTCAACCACTTTGCTAGCTGTTATCCAGTTCATATTCTAAACAACACTGACAATGTTTCTTTGTACATTGGATGGAAACCTTCATGATCAAACTGTAACATGTACTGTCCTACAACAGCATTGCAAGTCACTACGTACGAATCTAACATTCAAATGATAAAACTACTTTACCTCCCTTTGCAAAGTTGACACAATAATTTATGCTTTTTCAGCTCCAGCTCTGGTTATTTTGGTGCTGTAAGGATTCAAATTCCTAATGCAAAGTAGCTATATATAGATGGCAACCATCATATACTGGAACAATAGCTTAATTTGTTCTTCAAAACATGCACACATTAAACTGACAATAAAACAACACAGGCAGTTTTTTTGGCATTGATTCCATCACTGAAAACTGTAGTGTTTTTAGTTTTTTTCTTTGAAAGAGCTTGCATCAAAAGCAGAATATATATTTTTTGTTGGAAGCGACCACCCACCTTCTCCTGACCTTCTCTCCACTGAATCATTTTCTGCAAAAGAGGTCGTGATGGCAATTTCTCCCATGGCGCAGCTGCAGTCAATGGAACACCAACCAAGGGAATATGGACCATCCCAGGATCATGAATCCACCAAAAATAAAACCAGCCTGCACACAACATGCAAGCAGTTAATCCAGTACAAAATATGAAACCACATTATGAAAATAAACCATCATCTGATATGACATACATCACAACTTAAATAAAACATAATCATAACCATCGCTACAATTTAAATCTATAATACACACCATTCAGTATTATTTGTACAGAAACACTGTTACAGAACAACATGTAGCTCACACGGTTCCTGCGGCTGAGCACATGTGACCTTAGCCCGGGTTGTAGCACACAGCTATGCTAGTGACCATGAGGAGATAACAACTCCATTAAACCATCTACAGCTCATGAAATATATTTAACACTGTGTCCTAACTGGTTTTATTAATATGAATTAAATTATAAAATATTTACAAAAAACAAGGTTTGACAGAACTACAAAATAGTCTGCGCTAGAGGACCAAATTCAGTCACCAACTCACCAGGACATCAACAAAGCTAATAAAATTCCACCAATCTGCTCCTGTACTGTCACTCACTCTGCGCTCGGGTATCAATTCACAGGAAACTTCTATCAGCTTGGCACCATTATTTGGACCATAAAAGTGACTTCTTTTCAATTTTCTAACAAGTCATTAAGCCACGTGCACAGATACAACAGTGAGATTCACGGGTGTGTCACTGCACCGGGCTTCAGCGTTACTAGGTGGGAAATGTTGGATTATCGTACCAGAGACTCAAAATTATCGTATTTTGAGGGAAATTATCGTACATCTGTCATAACCAAAATAACAAAAACAAGCCAGATGATGCGCTATAGTTAAAATCTAGTAATCAATAGCGGTTAAATAGCGGGCGAAGCTGACCATTCAGCCTATCATGCTTGTTGTTCTGAGACAAACATTCGTATCTCACACTCAGCAAAGCACGATTGGCTGGAAACATGTCACTTGGCAACAGATGCCTTCAGGGTTCACAAAAAAAAATCTCCGGCAGTCAGTTGCAGCAGGCAATAATATGAAATAGTCAAATTATCGTACATTTGGCCTTTTTTTTTGTTATTGATCGTACATCGTACAGAGGGTCAAATTATCATACAAATATGATAATTATCATACACCTGGCAACGCTGCCGAGCTTGCACTCTTCAACACGGCAAGTGTTGCATTCAGCAGCGTCCGAACTCTCAGATGATACGTTCAGAAACCATTGGAATTTTCAATCAATAGGACGTTGATATAACCTGGGTTACATAAACATACAGGGGTTGGACAATGAAACTAAAACACCCATCATTTTAGTGTGGGAGGTTTCATGGCTAAATCAGACCAGCCTGGTGGCCAGTCTTCATTAATTCCACATAACACCAGTAAGAGCAGAGCGTGAAGGTTCAGTTATCAGGTTAAGAGCACCGTTTTGCTTAAAATATTGCAATGGACACAACATCATGGATGACATATCAGACTTCAAAAGAGGACAAATTGTTGGTGCACGTCTTACTGGCGCATCTGTGATGAAGACACCAAGTCTTTGTGATGTATCAATAGCCACGGGTCCAGGGTAATGTCAGCATACCACCAAGAAGGACGAACCACATCCAACAGTATTTACTGTGGATGCAAGAGGAAGCTGTCTGAAAGGGATGTTCAGGTGCTAACCTGGATTGTATCCAAAAGGCATAAAACTACAGCTGCCCAAATCACAGCAGAATTAAATGTGCACTTCAACTCTCCTGTTTCCACCAGAACTGTCCATCAGGAGCTCCACAGGGTCAGGATACACGGCCGGGGTGCTAGAGCCAAACCTTTGGTCACTCGTGCTAGTGCCAAACATCAGTTTCACTGGTGCAAGGAGTGCAAATCTTGGGCTGTGGACAATGTGAAACATGTTTTGTTCTCTGATGAGTCCAGGTTTACTTTTTTCCCCACATCCGGGAGAGTTACGGTGTGGAGAAGCCCCAAAGAAGTGGACCACCCAGACTGATGCATGCCCAAGGTGCAGCATGAGGGTGGATCAGTGATGGTTTGGGCTGCCATGTCATGGCATTCCCTAGGCCCAGTGGTTCAAACATTGTATCCTGAAGGCGGTACTGTGTATCAGGGTGACAATGCACCAATACACACAGCAAGACTGGTGAAAGATTGGTTTGATGAACATGAAAGTGGGGGGGTTAATAATTTTTGTGTCACATCAGATAAATTTATATTAAGTAACAAAGCAGACCATCTTCTTCTTTTCTTCCTTTTGTCTTTTTCCCTTCAGGAGTTGCCACAGCGAATCTTCAGCCTACATCTAACTCTGTACCTCTGCATCTTCTTCTCTAACTGTTGGAATAATTGTATATAGTTATCACACATTTGCTATTAAACTGTACACTGCCAAGTGAAGAACTACTGAAAGAAGTTAAGTATGTGTCACCTTTAAAATGGCTTGTGTGATTACTGGATTACATGCTGTGTAAGAGTGTGAAGAGTTATCATACGAACAGAAGGAGAAGAGCCGGGAACTGGAACTGCAAGAGAGAACATTGGGCATTGTACAGCTATGTACTGATAAGTGTACTTAGACAGGTCAGATTAAGATATGCAGTTAGTCACTCCCCAAACCCCTTAGAGCTGCATATCCTATGTAAAGCCGGGGCATCCTAAGAGAATAAAAGAGAGAGTTCGGCAGGAGTTAACTCAGAGTGGGTTGGAGACTGTGACTGAGCACTCTCTGCCGTTCTCCTTGCAAGTAAAATATAACAACCGTCTCTTGTCTTCCTTTTAAAAATTGTTTAGGTTGGCTAAACCTGACATTCACTTGGTCCTTCAAGCCGGATCCCAAGAGATCTGAGGATTCCAGCAGGTGAGGTGGACACCAGAAAGACGGTGGCCACGGCGGACTCTTAGAGAGTTCTTAGATCCTTTTCCAGGACTGGGCTCCAGCCTGCCTATTGGGATCCAAAGGTAGACGGGATAGCCGCGAGGGAAGACAAGAGTGGTGAGTGAAAAGGACGGCAGAGTCCGATAAATTTAGTGAAAAAGAAGCGAATGATTGTGAATCATTGCGCGTTTTAAAAAGCCCTGAATATTCTAGACCCTGGCAGGCAGAGAAGGACGGTGGAGTCCAACAAATTCTGTGTAAAAAAGAGAGGACGGCGGAGTCCTACAAAAGAGATGATGTTTCACAGAGAAGAAGGGTTGAGAAAGTCTAGAGAAGAACAAAAAGAGAAATAAAGAAAAAGAGGTGATTTTTCACAGAGAGGAAGGGTTGAGAAAGTTCAGAAAAGAGCAAAAGAAATGTAAAGAAAAAGATATATGTTCTTCTAAAACAATGACTATGGTCAAACCACAAAGATTAGATAAGAGAGGAACAGTCAAAGTGTCTGATCAGGGAAATCTTATCCATATCCCTGCAAGAACAGAGCGTACGAGACGGGTCCAACAGACTCTAAAATACAGAGAGAAAGACGCGAGGGAGAGAGAGAGCTGTTGTGCAATAAGGCGTATAACGTGCTCGTTTAGTCCAAAAAGGTTATTATCAAAGTTAATAAAATGAAACGGGGCACCACCTGATAAATCAGGAAAAAGGACTAAACGGCACAATCAGTCTCAAAATGGCTGTTGCTCTATGCGTGCCAGCCTGTGACCAGGTGTGGCGCTATAGAGCAACAAAGAAGATGTGAGTCCGAGCACAGACCTCTTCAACCAGCCAGTGTTACAAAACTGTGTAAAATAACCACAAACAACTTCTCTTATTAGAATATATATCAGGATTTATTAACACAAACATTAAAATGAACAACACTTGAATCACAATCCTGATATCTACTAACTAAAAGATGACTAAAACTAACATAAGCAAATGAAACATTCAATGGACCAGTGTAAACTTATATACATGTGTGCTGGGAACTATAGGTGTGTGTGTGTGTGTCTGTGTGTGTGTGTGTGCGAGAGATGTCTAAGATGGCCGCCGAGATCACGTGCTCTTGTCCCTCGACAAAATGGCGGCCGACTCGCGAGATAGGATGTCACAAAATGGCGGACGAGACCACGTGTAACTCGTCAGAAGATGTTAGTATGAGAGAGAATCAGAGTACAGGAAAGGCAGGGTAAGATCAACAACGCGAGAGTGTTTCCTAACCACCGATGCAGTGTTTCCGCTAGAAAAATTTGGCACCGGACAATGTGACCGGCAGGTTTTCAATTTACCGGACAAATGTTTGAAATTCCGGTCACATAGGCTATATGAATTTATTGAGGTTAAAAATAAATCATATGCAGTAGTACGATATCAATGCAAGCAATTTAATAGTATTTTTATTGAAAAACAGGCTATTTCAAATAAAATAAGTCCTGTCAATTGACTCACGAGCATAACTTAAAAAAAAAAATAAATATTGCAGAAGCTTGCGCTCTTCTGACACATGAATGAACATAAAAAGATGAAGGCCTATATACTCTAAGATAAAACAATTTGCAAACAAATAAAAAACACATCTGGAGTGGCAAATAACATTTTAATAACGTGGCCATGCTGCCAACTTGAAATAAAATAATGTCCGTTCGCTTTATGCGTTTGAAATAAAATGGAATAAAAACTGAAAACAAACAGGGGAAATCCCTTCACCCAGTTCTGGTGTATGACAGTTTACTTTTTAGCATTTTCGCAGCACTGAAGTGAGCAGCTGCTGAATCAAAATCTCGCAGTGTAAGCAAAACATTTTTTCTGATCCATCGATAATGTCGCACCTCAGCCAGGGATATTTGTCTTTCCATTTAAGTCTGAACCCCCGACATTTCGGTTTCTTTTCGGCGGGAGCCACAGCATCATCTGTGATAGTCTCCATCTCTTCAGATAGCCTTTTAGAGTTAGACTCATCATCACCCTCGCCATTAGAGCTTTTTTTATTTTAGAAAATAGCTTTTGAGATTCGCCTGTTTTGCCATGTCAAAGACCTCTCTGTTGTGGTGCGCGGTTTGTCAGATTTAATGAAACAAATGCGACAAATTTCGTTCCGTGCGGAAAAAAGTTTGTTCCACATATAGGCTACATTCATTCATTCACACAAACACACACACACACACACTACTTATTCGTGAAAAAAAAAAGTATATGTTTTTTCATAAAATGATGTGGAAATTACCCATTTTATTACAACTGAAATTGTGCTTGGGAGGAGTATTTTCACTGGACATTTTGACCGGAGAGATTATAAAATACCGGACTTCGGCATATTTTACCGGACAACGGAAATCCTGCACCGATGCCGTGATCGCTCCGAGGATTTCCACAGGAGGGAGAGGGTGGAGATGACTCCTGCACTCTCCAGCTGATTGTTTATCTGAAATCACGGCGCGGTCAGCTGGTGGTGAGGAAACACTGCGATCACGTGGGTAAATACGCACCGGCGGATTACCGGTGGGCTCAATCGTAACCACTGTCACAGTAAACAGAAATATTTACTAAACTGAGTGATCCTGCGACTAGCAACTGCGACCTTGTGTTCTCACAGATGCAGCAGTATGAACCACTCCACAGAGCTGCTCTGGTTTTGAACTGAGGAACGGCGAGCGGGGTTGCTATTCGCAATGATAAAATGTCAGGACTGCGGTGGACCGATGGTCCGGTTCTAAACGTACACAAAGCATAAGAAACTGAATTGGCAAACAGCTAACTAAGCTCTGCCCAGACACCAAAAGCCTCTTACTTGTTCCGCTTCTCGAAAGCGATCGATGGCGTTGTATTGTCCCGGGAGGGTAGTTAGGCTTTGGGATACAGCTGTACCGCTGTTGGATTACACTCCGTGGGTGGTCCGGAGTGGTTCTGCTGCATCCTGGTCTGGTCTCTCGGCTTCAGTGGGGGTGCAGGCGGCAGGCTCTCGGCGCTACTGATCCTCCGTTAAGGCGCGTGCGGGCCGTAGCGTCTCCCGTAGGATACCGTGCCTTTCTCACGCCGATATGCGCGGGTCACTTGTGGTACTGGCCTGGGGCCATGAACCGGTCTTCCTTCGATATTTTGTTTATGTTTTTATGGTTGTTGTATTTAGTCGTTTGTGTGCTCTCTTCTTTTTGTCCTCCATCCTCTCTCTGTCCTGTCTCCCCTCTTTTCTTTCTCTACCCGGTTGGTCTTCAGCAGGAAGGTCCCCACATATGAGCCAGGTCCTGCTCAAGGTTTCTTCCTCTTAAAGTGGAGTTTTTCCTTGCCACTGTTTGGCCTAAAGGTTTTTTTCTCCCTCTGTGGGAGTTTTTTACCTGCCACTATCATTGATTGGATTTAATATTATAATTTTAGTTAATGATATTTGCTCGGGGGTCATGCTCTGGGTCTCTGTAAAGCGCCTAGAGACAATTGACATCGTAACAGACACTATACAAATAAAATTAAATTGAATATTCATTGAAACTAAAAGATATCCTTGTAAATAATAAAGTTTACTTACAGACAATGCCGAAAAGGCCCGAAACATTTAACTGCCTGGGAGGCAGAATACCCAGGAAGATGCCAGGATTAAACTCAGGATCATGCCTCAGGAAAATGATATCAAATGCTTCAGCAGGATTAATGTTACACATGCCCAACTCCAACAAGAAGCTAAAGATGCATTTGCAACAACTCACACCTTTGCCCCACCTGAAGAGAATAATGATAAAAGTGATGAAAAACAAAAAACTTCATTCATCCTGGAATTAATTTCAATGCTGACTTGGAAAGGACCCTTAGTGTGAATGTGTTTGCGCTCATAAAAATAATCTCACAGCCAAAAATCTAACTGAAGTGGTTGTTTTAAAATGATATAAGAATTTGAGCAAATATATGATAAACAGGAGGGAAATGTTGGTTTATAGTTATCACGCATTTGCTATTAAACTGTACACTGCCTAAGTGAAGAACTACTGAAAGAAGTTAAGTATGTGTCACCTTTAAAATGGCTTGTGTGATAGCTGGATAACATGCTGTGTAAGAGTGTGAGAGTTATCATACGAACAGAAGGAGAAGAGCCGGGAACTGGAACTGCACGAGAGAACATTGGGCATTGTACAGCTATGTACTGATAAGTGTACGTAGATAGGTCAGATTAAGATATGCAGTTAGTCACTCCCCAAACCCCTTAGAGCTGCATATCCTATGTAAAGCAGGGACGTCCTAAGAGAATAAAAGAGAGAGTTCAGCAGGAGTTAACTCAGAGCGGGTTGGAGACTGTGACTGAGCACTCTCTGCCATTCTCCTTGCAAGTAAAATATAGCAACCGTCTCTTGTCTTCCTTTTAAAAAGTGTTTAAGGTTGGCTGAACCTGACACTAACACCAAGTAACATCATGTCCTCCTTCACTCCATCCATAAATTTCCTCTTTAGTCTTCCTCTAGGCCTCCAGCCAGGTAGTTCTAACCTCATCATCCTTCTACCAATATAATCACAATCCTTCCTGTGTACATGTCCAAACCATATCAGTCTGGCTTCTTTGACTTTGGGCCTATCTTGTGCCAAACCTCCTAAAGCTGCTATTAAGGGATAGCAGGTATTAGGAGGGGCGTTCCCCCACAAAAAAACGCAATCTTCCACCTCCCGAAACCTGTGATATTACCTGCGCCAACCACTATATTATGCATACATTATGCATGGGAGTGGTTAGGGCGTTCCACCTGTTTAACCAATCAGTGCGTCAGTAGCCATTGCCTTTAAGAGCAGGTTGCGGTACCTGCAAACTGCTATGGAGCGTCTTTTCACCCAGATCGGAGCAGCTCTCATGGGCAGCTCGTCTGGGACGCTGCTGTAGAGCTTCCTCCTCTTCCTTCCTCCTCCTCCTCTGCACTGATATATACATAACTAGCTCTAACTAATGTGGAGCAAATGATTTAATCATTTCTTTTGTACTCCACGAAGTTTCAACAAACTGCTCAGAAAAAAATAGAGCCAGTGAGCTTCCAGGAAAGCATTTCTTAACTAGAAAAGCACTCGGAGAGCGCAGACCTCCGCCAAGCACAACAGTTCTCCCGTATAGCAATTTACAGATTGCGATAAAATCCGCCTTCTGGATCAGATCCGGATTAGCCTCTGAAATTTTATAGAGGTTTACATTGTCAATACCTGAGTGAAATTTCATGATTTGTGGGCAATAATTAACAGAGATGTTGAGAAACAAAATTTCCAGCCCCATTGAGCACGTGTTATGGTCTCAAGCCGGGTTGTGAACCCGCAACCTTCCATGGGGCTCCTGCGCACAACCCACTGCGCCACCTTAAATCCTCTACATAGACACTCAGATCCACCTGTGTTTCCCCTTCCCATCCCATTGGGATGCCACAGCCCAGGTGTGGCACTGCACACCTTTACCTATTCAGTCATCATTCAACCAGACTCGTCTCCAGATCTTCCCATAGAAACGCCTGATCCAGCCATTTGCAGTGCCACCTCCTTGCCTTCGTCGTCCCCTGGATTGTTGGTTTGGCTGGCAACCCTCGAATCCTCCTTTTTTACTTCTGAGAGAATTAAACTCTTAAAATTCCAGAACTCCCTTCCTGTCTCCATTGTGGTTGCTTTAGGGTTCAAGAAACAACTAAACAGCGCAATGTTATCGAAAATTTGAAAGTGATCCAGAATCCAGGATTTCTTCCGGATCACACCCAAAATAAAATCAGTCCTTCCTTTTCACATTTCTGACAACTCCTGAAAATGTCATCAAAATCCATCCATAACTTTTTGAGTTATCTTGAACATATCCCCTACGCCAAGACGCACCAAGACGCACAGCTGCGCCAAGACGCATAGCCGCTGGGAGCGGTGCTTTTTAAAATACTGCAGAACGGATCATTGGATGAGCATTGAGCCAGAGGAACACGTATGATGACATCTACCTTCTACCACTGAGCGCATCTCAGGTGTTTCAAGCTCAAGGAGAGGGTCAGAGGGAGGCGCACAGTACAAGAAACTCCACAACAGAGTTCTGTGATCTCCTCGTTTCCTCCACAGCAAACATCTGAATGAGATCATGCCACAGCTGTGCAGACATCATCTGCTTAAGAGAATAATAACGTATGCAAGTAATACAGTGATGCATAATCGAGAGGTAGAGCCGGTTGGGCAGTCCACATGTGACTGAGTGGACGCGCAATGACGGGATTTGGACGCGCTCTTTTACGTGCCGACATGCCAGTTGCGCTTTCCACAAACTCTGTATCTTGCGGTACTGGTATCTCGCAGATTTCGAATAGAGGGTAGCGGGTGGTCAGACCACCTGCTACCCTCTACCCTCCCTGAGGCTTCTTTTTTCTTGTTCAGAAACTCTTTCACGTCATTGGTGATCCAGGGTTTATTATTGGGGAGGCACCTCACTGAATTATTTTCTCTCGTCAACGCAGCTATCTGCTCTTGGCTGAACTCCAAACTCTCTCGTAACTGCTGGAATTCTTTATGCATAATTTCAATCAGCGATCCTTGAATCCAAGCCTGAGAGCTTCTCGTTAATTGAGATTAAGATGTCACTTACCTCAGAGCTGGTAGGCTTTTCCGGAGAGGAGGAGGGGGAATCCGATTCTCGGCTCCATTTGGATGGAGTAAGTTTAGCTTTTTCCATTATTCTTACTGTATCAATATCAGCTGTAACGCAGAATTGGTTAAAGTAGGTTTAACATCAGCACTTATGAGTAACACATACTTAATGTAAATCTCATCTTAAAAAATGTAAAATAAATTAAAGCTTATTGCCACTGCCAGGGCATTAATGTCATCCTGTTTTTATAAAAAATACAAAAAAGTCTACAAACAAAATCCAGCAAAAATGATTGTGGGTCAGCACAATCAGAACATTAAAACAGGCACTTTCTGAGGTAACAGCAGAAACTTTTAATGGGGAGTTCAACTTGGCAATTGTTACAAATAACCTTGTTTTTGTCAAATCCTCTGTATGGGAGAACTTTAAAATATAAAATGTCCATGTTAAAGTTTAGTAACTTTACCAATCTGTGTATCATTAATTTTCAATTGTCTATCAAAAATTTAAAAAATTAAAAAGTGACATTTTATTACGTTTTTTCTTTTTTTAATCTTACACAAAAAAATGAAAAAAAAAGCCTATTTTTTTATATTTCAATTTTAGACTTGGATCATAAATACGAAATTAAAAAAACAAGCCACAGAACTGAATTTGTTTTTATAATTGAGGACTGGACTTTCTGTTGTCGTTACACATCTGTGCCACTAGATGAAGCCGCACTGAAGTAACCAGTAAGAGAATAGCACGACACTGAACACATGGAGCAGATCTGATGTAATATGGAGGAATGACAAGAAAGTTTTGTTGCAGTCCAGAATTTTTTTTTTTCAGACAGAATTGTTAATATTGCTACCTGAGTTGCTACCTGAACTGTAAAGTACACGGATTTTTACCGTTCTCCATGTCTGTTTTAGCTTTACTGCATGTTTATCTGCGAATTGTCTTCCGGTTCCGCAGAAGCCAGTAACAGACTCTAAAAAAAAAAGCATGTGAGCAACATGCATTAACGTGTGATAAAATTAATGAAGGCGTTATTAAATTAATGAGTTAACGCAATAATAACTCATTAACTTGCCCAGCCCTAATATATATATATATATATATATATATATATATATATATATATATATATATATATATATATGAATTGGAACTGGAACATAGCTTAATGTGTTTTATTCTAAACCCCCTTCTGGTCTGAATCTTAAACTTATGAAATGCTTTTGGCATGCTTGACAGCTTCTTGCATTAACGTTCTATATGTTTCATATAAATAGAGCATTGGACTGTAAAATGAAAAATTAAATTGAACCCCTTCGGTAAAAAGCTTCCTGTTGTGCAGCTAACTGTCAGATGACAGAGTGAGTAAAAAATGGGAAAACTACAAGGAGGGGAGAGGAGCAATAAAGAAAAGCAGGAAACAAGAGGAGCAGAGGAACTGTCAGTCGTCTGGGTTCTCAGGGTTTAATATCTCTTTCTCATGCACATATCTAAACCTCCTTCTCATCTCAATAGGCTAGATGTCATTTCAGCTCTGGGTTTCAGCTCATGACAGAGAAACTGAAGGTCAAATCACTATCAATGCGTTCCACGTAATGGCACTGAACATAAACCCTTGATAGTTTTAAAATGCACTCAACAACTGAGTCGTTTCAGTGAATTGACTGTGTTTATCAGTGTCTGCTGTGCATCCACCATAGGCCTTTTTAATCATTATGTATAATGTAGTGGAAGATAAGGTTTATGAGAATTTACTTATGGTTGGCACTGTAAGAAGACAGTGCAGGTGAGATATGAGAAGTGTTGTGCTACACTTTATCAAGTGATGAATAATACAAGGGAAAGTCCTATTAACAAGTAAAACTGTTTTATAATAGCAAGTTCTTCTGCATCCATCACTGTTTGGACTCTGCGCCTGTCACTTATTTATAGGACAGTTTAACAAAGACTCAGAACTTGCTTAAGCATAATTTATTGATGCAATTTCTATCATAACAAAGGATCCAATGACCACAGGGGTTGCTGACAGTTACAAAGCCGAGGAAAATTATCAACAAGCTGTGCAGCCACACTGAGTTTATTCCTATAAGTGTCATTTTCTGTGCAATGAAGGATAATTATGACACTCTGGGTACATTCACATTTAAAGTAAAAAAAACAAAAAAGAAATAATAAAAATACGAATAATCACAGGTGAGCAATACTAAGAACCCCCTTACTGGTTTACTGACGTTTTAAGAAAGCAAGTTGTAGCCAAGTGCAGGTCTGCAGTCCTCCAAAATAGCAGATGTTTTGATAGTTTGCTGGTCAAAAATGTTCTACTTGTAAACTACTCTTGTTATTTACACGATGTCAGAGGAGAAAGATGTATAGATTTTAGAGAAGTAATTATTGCTGCACATAATCTCAGAGGGGGATTATATGATTGTTCACAAATGGAATTTTATTTTTTTTATTACAGATGAAAGTCTATCCAAGACAACACATCCTTGAAAATGTACCTCGGGATGAGATCAAGCCCAAACACATGAGCTATATCTCTTGTTTTAACACATTAAATGTTAAGGTCTATGACAGCACAGCTAGAAGAGGCATGGTGTCAAGCATGGTGGTGGTGGGGTGATGATCTGGTATTGTTTTGAAGTCACAGGACAGACAACTGCAAAAGCCACAGCGGAAGTTAGCGTAACTTTCAAACTTCTTGCCGCTTCTTGCTTCCTTGAAAGATACATGATACTTGGGCGAGATAATGTTTTGCGATTGATGTGTGAAATGGATCATGTAGTCTATTGAATACAGTAGTTACATATGTGCGTACTGTGCAGTCTAACGTTATGTAGGTAGTTGTAAAGTGACGTTAGCTTCTTCAGCTAGCTCATTCAGTCAGCCAGGTGAGGATAGTTTAGCCTCTCATTTAACCAAGAGCAGTTGCTGACATGTGTTATCACCCAGCGATACTCTACGTGCTTGTTATATTATTACAATTATTATTATTATTAGCAACTAGGCCAAGCATGACAGGGTAAAACAACATTTAAATTTAGGTTTAGAAAATTATAAGAAAATGAGCATTGTAAATGTAATACATTCAGGGCCACCTTTTCACTGAAAGTACAGTACACTCAGCACACTTTTGTTTGTAGTAAAATCAATATAAATGCTTGTTAAAACTGATATCATTTAATCCAGCCACTTAGCTGTTAATATTAGATTAGCTGCGTTGAATCTTGGAATCAGTTCTTTGAGCAACAGCGCTTTGTTCATGCAAGCAGTCAGATTAAAATGGCCACACTGGTTGAAGCAGTGACACAAATTATGACTTCCTGAAACCGAAGTTTGCAGAACTTTGAAGTAGATGCGCACAGAGAGAGGAGACTCTAGTCCTGTTGCCTAAGAATGGGAAACTGAGGTTGCAGTGTGCACAAGCTTAACACAGCTGAATAATGGAAAGTTGGAAAAATATTGTCAGTCTCGATTTTAGATGGTATTCAAAAATTCTTTATTAATGACACTTTTTATGTTCAGAGTACATTAAAAAAAATATGAAATGATCTGTGCGGAATGTTTCGTGGACTTTGAGCCCCTTAATACCAATTTAAAGGCTGTAGACTGTTATTGCTGATCCTGTGGATCCCCTTGTGACAATGTGCAATGTTTTAATTGTTACTTTCTTTATTTTTGTGGCACTAGTGTCCTTTATTTACAGTGAGAGAGGAGAGAAGACATGCAGCAAAGGGTCATGGGCTGAGAACTGACCCTGCAGCTGCTGCAGGAGGACTGTAGCCTCTTGTACATGGGCCGCCTGCCCTGACCACTGTGCTACCGGGGCAGCCCAAATATTCCTTTTTAACTTTATAACAGCTCCAACATGTATGTTTTTTTTTCTTTTTCATCGTGACCATTAAATCATTGAACTCAAAAGGCCATCAGATTCCAGTCCAACAAAGAAACCTCTGCATGCTACAGAGCAGAAAATCAGTCTGACTAACTGCGATAAGGATCCAAATCTTTGAGAAGTGTTTTCAGCACATTCCTGAATCTGTACCAGCTCTGAAGGAAAAAGGTGGCCCAAGGTCAGTTCATCATCTGCCCAGCATTAGTTGACTTTGAGGGAAATCAAAGTTGAATTCATTACATTTATTTTTAATAAAACTGATTTGTGAATTGTTTGTCATGAGGATGTGGAAGACATTGTGTAGTTGAATTGAATGTCTGAACAGAATGAAACATATTTTATTCATGTAAATAAAAAAAGATCAGAGAACTGGTAATACAATATAACTACATATTTCATTCCTAAACATGCATTAACAAATTGCTATCACTCCAACTTGTTTCAAAAAGATAACATGCTAATCTGTTGTAAGGCTGCTTGAGAGCTATAGTTTATCTTGAAAATGAGGCCCCAGAGCCACTTCTTTGATTTGCTCTGAGATGCCAATCAAGCTGTTATGGCTCTGAGTGCTACATTTATTTCCAACCCATGCTTTCATTTTCAAAATTATTGCCATCAAAATGAGTGATTGCATTCCAAATACCCTTATGGTGCTGTACTGACTTTTAAACCCCTTGTCTGCAGGCTTAGCTGTGGGCTGTGCTGCGTTTCAGGTTCCCTTAAAGTCCCTGGCAGATAAAAGGCATTTCAAGAGGTCACTGTTCAATGGTGCTGTCAGTGCTCACCTCAACAACACTTAGAAACCTGTGGCCATCATGCTATCAAAGTTATAGCTATTTTTTGCATTTTACATGAGAGATTAATGAGTTCATTTTCATCACAAAAGCAGAAAATAACATGTGGATTAAAGTGATGCCAACTGGTTAAAAATAAAATTAGATGAAGCATAGTTTAATTTCCCCAGCACTGGTACCCCATTATGAATCTGTTGTGTGCATCCTTACATGTAATGATATCTGACAGTTTTTTTGACCAATGACCAATTGTCAGCAGACAGTGGAAAGGTATCAGCATAAAAAGGCCAGGACAATCTTATTATTTGAAATGTTTAATTTGCTAGTGGTGGAAGTAGTAGTAAAACAAAACAGATGTAAATGCATCTGCAGCACTATCACATTTACATCATTGCATCACGCGTGTAATAATCTAAATGTATGTAACTGATGGACGAGGAGCTCAGTATGTCAGTCTTTAGTTATGATTACTTCTGTTAATTTGCTGGTGGTTTTCTAATCGTGTTCAGATAATCTAAAAATGATCTTTGAGCTTTTCATTAGAGTTTACTTTATCATGGCTGTTTATTCTATTATAATCAAAGCTTTACTTTGAAATTAGAATATTTGTGTCTGCAACCCTTCTTTAGTGAACATACTGTTTAAGGACAAGCTCAAATGAAAACTTTCTGTTGTGCTCCCACACAAGGTTATGAGAAACTATGATGGTCAGTCCAGCTCCAAGGCCATCGGCAGTCATGAGATGTGAATAATTTCTCTGTGACCCAGCTGACTGAGCTTCTCCCTGTAATGGAACTAGCGATAGAAAGTCTAATACTACTTCCATCTCAAATCTGTGGAAGTTAGATTGCACTAAGATATACTGTACACTCATATACTGTTTTGCTTGTTGCTTAATCTGCAATTTATATATATATTTAAATGTACTCATATGTTCCTGTTTCGTACCTGGTGGTCTTGTTTTGGACTTGAAGCCCTTTTTTTTTTGTTATATCAAGTCATTTGGCTTATGAAAATGACTGATTTCAGGACTTATAGAAATGTTTAGTTCAGTTAGAGGGTGTTTGTCAAACAGCTACAGCTACTTGTACTCTTAGTACAAAGTATTCTCTCATGTTGCATCCAAATTAATGTACCACAAAAACAAATTTCACTGTTCTCTTAATTTCAGATTTCCACCAAGAATTTAAACTCTACTTATGTAAAAGCTTTTGTTAAGATATGAAACATTCATACATAACTGCTCTTGTTCTCTCATGTACAGCCATTTGTTGACCTGTCTACACGTGTTAACTGAACTGTATTTGTTTAGTCCTTTTAAAATGCAATCATACACTTAGCACTGCTTTCAAATTTCATTTAGAGTTTGTTTAGCTTTGCCTTTGAAATTTTCTGATGCTGCTAAGCAACAGAAGCCTACTTGCTGCTTGTTTCGGCTCTCCAGTTGAAGAGCTGATGCTGTTTCGAGCCGAAGTGCTGCAGACCTTCCCACACATGCTAAATGCCACACATGCTATATAATCATAACAGCTCTGTTGATTCTCTCTCTCTCTCTCTCTCTTTTTAAATTGAAAAAAGATCTTACACCCTTTTTTTGCAGGACTTGTCAGATGTTTAGACATTTTTTCATATAAAATATTAAGCTTGTTTTTGACAAGTTCTGTGACATTTTAAAGTTCGATCAAAGACAACTCCTTCATCAGTTCTGGTTGTCTTTAATGCGAAACAGTCACCTTTACAGGAACTGATTGAACTGGGTTGAGTGCTTCTCCTTTGGTCTATCAATTCTGGTCCCACAACCAAGTCACCGCCATGGACAAAAAACTCTGGCAGATGGAAAGAGCTTTAAAGAGCTTGACGTATGCACACAGTGAGCTTCAGATGAAACAGGTACAATAATGGAAACCAGCCACACGGTGCTTTTCAACTGGACGTGATTGTGTTATAGGACAGAGCCAGTCACTGTCCGAAAAATTAGGGTTTTGATGTTGGATGAAGATACACAGATCACTTAGAAATAGCAAAGGCAAATCAGTTATTTGTACAAAGTCAGTTTGAATCTTCTAAGTTAAAATAAATGAGAATATTTGGCAGTTGAAAATGTACCATCTCTATCTTGTACTAGAGAATGTGATCTATGTTCGTCCCGATCGCCTAATAAATAAATAAAAATAAGTTAATGGTGACGATTTACTCCTCTTTCTGATTCAAGTTTGCAAGCTCTGTTGCACCTCTGCCTAGAAAAACAATTGTTATTGCTAGAATTTGTCAAGGTTAGCAAGTGTGGAGGTATATGTAGAATTGTAATACTGGTCATGTTATTATTGTTTAGGTGGTAACCTAAATCCTTTTTCTTCCTGTTCATGAAATTTCATAATCATTCATTGTTATCTGGGTCCTGTAGTTAGATTTACATGTTGTTATTGTGGTCATTGGCCGTGAGGGAAACTGGCCATCTGCATACCGGAAACCTTTCTGGAAGTAATACATTATCCAAGTATTGTATCATTATTTTTTAGCACATTTTGGCTACATGGACTTTGTGTCACTGCAGGTGTTAGTTGCTCATTGATGTTGGTCCCTTCTGTGTCAAAATTTGATTCCTTTCTCGGTTCATTTTGCTTAAATAAACTGCTATATCAGTGGATGTGAGTCTGCATTTTGGCACTCCACTCTACAACTGTGGTAGTTTTCAATCATGGTGCTGCAGTATTTGTCAGTCAAAAGCTGAAAATAATCTTGAATTACAAATATTAACAACATTATTTGGGATTCTGATGTAAGCTCCACAACCTAGTCTCACTTTCAAATGCAAAGCACAATTTTCTTTTCATTTCTTTTTTTTTTTTTTAACCCCAGAAATATTCTGATGGTAACTGTGGGAAACAAACTCCACAAAAACCATATTACACAACATGCAGGGTATAAAGGACCTATTGCTTCTGTTCTTTTCTACTGGCATGTATCCATATCACATGATGTAAGTTTTTCTTTCTTCACTGTTTATAAAAAAGATATCCACATTTTGAGGTTTTATTCATGATGCTGCCACATCACAGTTATGAAACTTCTTCCGGGAATCTGGGGTTTGTGTCCCATCAGGTATAATTATATTTTCATTTGCTCATAGCACTTTTGTTGATGTCTTTTGACTGATTTCAGACGGCAGAAGTAAACACACTTCATAAATTACCTTCAGCTGGAGAGTAAATATCTGTTAATTGCCCATTCCCATTTAATGCCATTCCATCTGTCTGTCATTTCACACCGAGAACAAGGTCGTCTTAGTTTTTAATGGCAATCTATGTTCTCGTTAGGCCACTTCTGTTCTGCGTATACATTTTGCTCTGGTCACATCCTTAAATTTTGAGTGAACATTTTCTGCTTTTGGTTCTACAGTGTTCTCGTACGTTCCTGCATTTTAATGGTATGCTTACATTACATTAAAATACAGGAATGTAATAAAAGTAGTTGTAATAGGGTCTCCTTTCCTGTACCCACCTGCATCCTACACACACCTGGATGAAATATAGAAAATGGAAGAATAGAAAACACCTTTTTTTGCAGCAAAAACCCTAATAATTATTCATGTTCTGTAAATGAAGACTTGAAATGAGAGGTTAAAAGAAAAATGAAAGTTAATATTCAATAACAAGGGATTCTATTGAAAAAGGAACCATAATGATTCAGACACTTTTTCTCCACAAATTTAAATAGATTCATATTTACATTGTCATTTTGTCAAAAAAAAACAAACAGTTAAATTAAATTAAACAAAAGAGGGTGAAAATTAAATTTATGTGGCAGATTTCATAACTATCAATGGTTAAGGTTGTTTGTATTCAACAAACAAGATCCCTGAAATCAAATCATGAAGGCCAAAAACTTTGTATCATCATTGATGCCTCATCTTACTATCTTCCCTGCCCTGCACTTTTGAACCTCAGCTTTTGCAATCAGAGGATGTCAACAAGCTCTCTTGGTTAGTTTATCCATTTTAGAGCCCTGGGTTACAGAAATTAAAAAAATGTCTAATATATATGCCAGTTCTTCAGAGTTCAATAAAATAAATTCAGCAGTAGATCCACCCTGACTGCAGGTTTTTTTTCAGATTTGGTACTGGTTAGTCCAGTAGTGAAGAGAGCTGAAGACCAGTCTGTGTATGGAATGCATTCACATTCACCTCCTTCATTTTAATCTGTAAGGTGTTTTTGAAATATGACAACGATGGAGTTGTGTGGATGTGTTTGTGTATGTGCGTGCTTCTGTGTGTATAATAACTGAGGAGCAGCAAGGGGAGAGGCAGAAGATGAACATGCTTTATGGCAGTAGTAAAATTCTCCATGGTCCGTCTGGTAGGAAAGAGCCAAGGGCAGAATGTTTATGGCTCCCAAACATTATAAACTACCTCTGTGCATTTACCTCAAGCTGCTGTGTTTGGCCAGCCATGTTCCTCAGCAGCAGCACAGCCATCCATGTGGCCCATCTCTTCATGAATACTAACTACATTTGTGTTTCACTATCATTAAATGTATCTGCTATTTACAGCTGCACCTTGTCCTCTGGCGAAGTCAGAGGCACTGATGTTTGATTTCATGTGATGAATATAAACTTGTACGGCATGTTTGCAATCATAATGGCTGAATGCAATCACGTCCTCTCCTGTAAGCACAATATACATATAGGAAAAAAACATAAGCAAACATGCTCCACTTAGTTAAATCCAAAGGAAATAGGATTACAAAAGGTAGGCTTTTAAAACAGTCTTTTTGGGGAAAAGGCCATCAGCTGGACTGTTTTGATCTGCAAGGTGAGGGTCATCTTACTTACTGCAAAGGTTCTGCTTGTTTAGTGTGTGCTGACCCCTGTTGACCATGTGAGCCATCTCGCTGACTGCCCAGTAAAAATACTATTAAGCTGTGCTCTTCTCGCTGTCTGATATTTTTGTAAGGCGAACAGAGCTGCAAGAAGTCTTAAGCTTGATTTACGCTTTTGCTTTATATAACACAGAGCCTGCGCTGCAGCTGAAGCCAGTGACCTTCAGCGCAGTGAGTATTTATACCAGAGTAGTTGTTTATCTGTTTTGCTTTCGTCACCTTGCAATTAGACAGCTGGAATTAGATATTTGTAGCTTACAATTTAGCTGAACAGCACTCATTTAGATCAAAAATAAAGTGCTGTAATTACTTAATGCTACCTCTGATTTTTATATAAATCTCCTGCAAATTAAAGCCCAAGATAGTGGTGCATACAGATCTTCTATGTCTTGCTAAAATAGTGCTTTTGTGTTCTGTTTGTATGAGTCTATGTACAAATTTGTCCAATATGTCAAGTTCATCAAAGTGAAAATTACTGCTGCCTCTTCATCAAAGACATTGGCAGAAGTACAGAGAGTTTACACAACTTGCATTGCACTCTTGAAAATAAACTGCAGAAGCTTGGATTATTTAGCCAGCTGACCAAAATGCTGACCTCAACTACTGTCAACCCTCTGGTCAGGAAATGCCACAGGCGGTGTAAGGCGGTGTAGACTGCTGATGCAATTTCAACTGGTCTCAACTCAACTCTCACTCAGTTAGATACCAAAGAGTCATGTGACAATGTTGTTTATTGGACTTTAGCTCAGCATTCAGTACAATTATCCCCCGACAGCTTATACACACACTGGACTGGCTGGTTGTTAGCACCTCTTTCTGTAAACTGGCTGCTAGACTTTCTGACTGAGAGACCACAAGCAGTCTTGGTTACATAAAGCACCATCAGGGTGAGAAAAGGAGTCCCCCAAGGCTGTGTGCTCAGCCCCCTTCTCTTTACCCTGCTGACCCACAACTGTACTGAATTACAGCACCGACCTCTTCATAAAGTTTGCAGATGACACAGCTGTGGTGGGTTTTTCGTCGGCAGCAACGACAAGGCACTCCACAGGAGAATCAGCTGGACTCGTGACGAGGAGAAAACAATCTTTCTTTAAATGTGGAGAAAAGAAAGGAGATGATCATCAGCTTCCAGAGAACACATGCCCAGCACCCCTGCATTGGAGAGGATGCACGGTATCAAGTTTCTAGGGAAGTACATCACAGAGGACTTATTATAATTGGAGACTGTCTGGACTGAAAGCATCACACCATTGGCAAGAAAAGCATAGCAACACCTCTACTTCAGCATCAATCATGTGGTCCTTCTACAACGCATCCCTGAGAGTATCTTGACCACTTGCATCCTTGTGTGGTTTGGCAGTTTTACCGCTTCAGATGGTAAATTCCTTCAGTGAATGCAACGGGGAAGATAATTGTTGCCTCTCTCCCCTTCCTCCTGGACATTCAAGACGCTCGATTGGTCCACAAAAGCAGTCAGCATTTTGGGTGACCCCACTCTCCTCTCACATAACTTTATCAGTTTTCTGCCTTCAGGAAGGAGGTACCAGAGCCTCTGTGCCTCCACCATCACACTGAGCAACAGCTTTATCCACCAGGCTGTGAGGAGGCTGGTGGATGAAAAAAAAAACAAACAAACTGGTCTTTAACCCAACAGAAAAATAAGCATGCCACACAAGTTTGTTTCTTGCACTAGTTACTTTTACGTGACTACTGCTGCCTATGACGACAACACTGCTGCCACTTTATCATACCGCATCTGCTGCTATCTTACTACTTATTTTTTTCGGCACTATGTTACTGTATGTAGAGATCTATGTATATAGAAACCATCTGCTTACGTTACAGTATTTACACTCTTCAATCTTGCATATTTACCCTCCAGTTGACTGGGCCCTTGTTTAGTTGCACATTTACACATGGGTCTCAGTTTTTGTTTGTTTGTTTGTTTTTTTAACCCCCTGTGGTCAGAGAGAAACAACACTTTGGTCCTGTGTGTGTCCTGTACATGTGTTAGAATCAATAAAAAAGTTGACTTTTACTTGAATTTAGACCCATTATATAATTTTACTTTGAAAAAGTAAAAAGCTTTAATAACAAAATTGTGACTGTTTCCAAATATGCAGACACAGTAAGCCAGATACATTTGTAATGAACTGAATTTAACCTACAAAGGAAACATCACCTTTGAGTAAAACAATATGCTGTATAAACTTTGTTGATACTTTTGACAATGTGAAGTAATATTTCAGATGGCCTTTAGGGTATGGTGTACAGTATGCATAGCAGAGAGAAAATAAACAAATGCTTATACAGTGGTACCTCTACTTACGAACGTCTCTACATACGAAATTTTCAGGTTACGAAACGCCTTAACGAGAAAATATTGCCTCTTGTTACGAAAGAAATTTCAGGATACGAAAGGCAAAAATACAGTACGCGCTGCTACTCGCAGCTCCCAGAGTTTACCGAACGTAAACATATTTGTAGCTGCTCTGCCACTGGCTACTACCTTGCATCTTCCTGGCATCTCTCTCTGAATTCTCTGAATCTCTGAATTTGTTGAAAAGAATCACCCAGAACAGGGGTCGGCAACCCAAAATGTTGAAAGAGCCATATTGGACCAAAAAAACAAAAAACAAATATGTCTGGAGTCGCAAAAAAATTAAAAGCCTGATAATGAAGGCAACACATGCTGTATGTATCTATATTAGCTTTATTAGCCTACTATCAAAATGACTAAGTTGGCTACAAATACATAATGAGCCTTCATTGATAAAATGTTTATTTTCCCTGCAGTGCATCCTGTAGCACCACGTGACTACTCTGTTGTACGATGCCACCTCAAGTTTAACTTCATTACAATATTAATGAATTATGTTTCATTGCTTTGATAAAATTAAATAAATGCAATAAAGAAATCAGATTTTTGATGTCATTTTTATTTTGAGGATTCTAAAAAAACAACATCAAAATGGAACGTGCATAACGTGCCCCTTATCTGGGCAACAAACAGAGTGCAATAAAACGCAGCCTGCATTTGTAAAAAATAAAACAGCAGCCTTTTGAAAAGATAAAGTATATAAAATCAAATTAATACAGTTTAAGTTTGATTTCTGTGCAAATGCCAAGTAAGTCAGTGCAAGGGTGAAACGCAGCTCTTTTGACACATAACCAACGCAGCTATCCTCGGACCTGAGCAACAAAACACAATAATATCCCTAAGTGTCATTCCAAATATATACTGACAAACATCAGAAATCACTTTATAAAAACAGCCACTTTGTTACTAAATATGTGCATATGACAGGATTGTCTTCTTACCCGTTTAATGTGACTTTTGTTTTCGAACATCACTGCAGCTTCTCAACATCGGCCATGTAAGATGTAACTTTAATCTTGACGCAGGACTGCAAGCTGCAAGCAATGGATCTTATATAAGGCTCTTTGAGTGATAATTTACCTAGAAAAACATCTTATAAATTCTGTCAGTTTAACATGTGCCTTCTGGCCTCTTTCACTGCTAGTGGCAAATTGTAAGTGAGTATATTTACAACAGTAACTAGATAATCGATACTAAATGTATATTAAAAATTTAACATTTTCTGTTATTTGCATACTTTTACCTAACATCAAGTAAGACCATCTTAAGTGAAGCTTCATACTTTTCTTCAGGTGTCTGTGGCTTGGGAGGTAGAGTAGGTCATTTACTAATGTGAATGTCCAGTGTGCATGTTGAAGAGCTCTTGGGTGAGATAATGAACTCCTAATGTGATCCCTAGTTTATGAGTATGTGTGATAGAAATAAGTGCTCTATGTACAGAACAAAACCACGGTGGAAATGGGTTTGTAGTGAGGTAATGTGCACTGAGTGGTCAATAATATGAGAAATGGTTCTTTATAAATGCAGTGCATTTACTTGCAAACCACTGATCCTGTTTTACTCAGTTTGATACTGATTTGATATTTGAGCAGCAACCGTAGAGGCTTGTGGCGTGAATTACTCTTAAAATATGAAATCTGTTGTGTGAGGTGAAAACAGACAACACATCACATAGTTGTCACGATGTACACCCCAGAGTTACATAAGAAAGAAAATGTAACATCAAACCATGCATTTCGCTATCCTTGACCATAAATTGTAGTGAGTTCCCATATATTTTTCAAATTCAAACTATGTAATATTATGTTTTTATTGGTCTGTGGCGTGGAGTCTTAGTCCCACGAGGTCTTTGTAGCAAGAGGAGGACGTTTCTTCATAGGTGTGCATGATGTACTCTGCTCACTAAGTCCTGCTGCACAGAGGCACTCCATCTGAATCCTAACACCATTTTACACTCACACTCTGAAAGCTCCTGTCAAGGGATATAAGATTTATTTGCCTGTAATTGCCTAATTTTGCCTTTCCTGCAGGCTCAGAGGGAGCTAAAGCCCACCAATAGACAGGCTAACCTTGCCTTCTGAGGAACAGTCCAAGGATGTAATACTGTCAGTGTCACATAGTCCTCACTGGTGATTTATCATTGCTGCCTCTATCCCTCCCTCTCCACCTCCTTCCTTTCTCCACACTCCCCACCTTGTGCTTGAACAAACAGTGACTTGTTATGGCCTTGCTCATTGATGGTAAACTCCACTGAGTGTTTGCGTTGCAACGCAAAGGAGGGATCTGTTGAGAGAGCTGACTTGAACTGAGACAAGAAGAGAGATGTGTTGAATGACTGCAACACACTGTGGACGGGCTGTTTGTCAGGATCAATAGAGCAGTCTGAACAAGCAAGCAAAGGAAGTTCCTTTGTTGTGCCAGGGTGGATTCAGGTCAATGATTATGAGTGTTTACTCTTGCGAGGCACTAAGAATGACAGCTCTGATGGGATGATCAGAACTTGAAATCAAGACAGTTTTTTTTCAATGCCTGCGCTTGTGTGATTACATGATTTTGAATGTTCTGAATTTGTGTCCCAGTAGAATGTAGCGATTTAACAAAAAACACATTCAAGCATACAACATTAATTCAGTGAAGAATTGACCCTTTCTGCAAGCCTCTTTCAACGGAATCTGGACCTGGTATTCAAATTAAACAGAGACCAAAGAGCAGCCATGTGATCACATTTAGAGATGACATATAAACTGTGGTGGATGATGCAGGAAGCTTACAATCTATTTTCCACTGTTACTCATTTTCCATTTTTAAGGCCTATTTTCACTGCTTATCTACTATTACTTAATAGCTTTAGCGAAGGTTATATCAAGGCTTATTCCATACACTCCTTATGAAGTTTTAGGATGTTCTAAGGCTTATGCCTTAAGTACAAAATTATCATAAACAACTCCGCTTATATGTGTAGTCTTTAAATAACATGTTCTTAAAGCTGCTTACAAAGTGAAAGAGCAATAAAGCACATTTGTTTTGCATCTTGGATCAGATCTTTTTTTTAGCATAGACATGGTTTCTTGTAAAAAGACTTAACTTAAAAAAAGAAGAATATTTGTAAAGAATTCACACTTTAAATGTGAGTCGCATTTCTAAAAATAACCAGATGATACAGTAGAATGATATAAATACAAACTATAGATTGTGATATAAGCTTTAAATGGGGCTTAACTGCTGCGATACATCCTATGATGCACTGAAGACCCCTTCTCACTCTGCTTTCTTTACTCTCAGTATATCTATATGCCATTATTGCAGTCATTAACTGTGTATTTCTATTTTCTTTTGATTTCCAAGGTATTTCATGTTTGTGGCACCTGCTGCCCTGTCCCCCTTGCCTCCACAGTTATGAACTGAATTTGACTGAAATATATATATATGGCTTATAATTTAAATAAATTGCACTGAATTGGACTTCTATTGATCTTGTTTATTTTTCTGTCAAAGACCCTTGCTTTTGTTGGAACCAACTAAAGGATTTTCGTCTTTGAACACTGACATAAGCTCAAATTGATTGCACCACAAGAGAAAATAAAATTGCCTCTACAGCAAAAGGTGTGAATGGAGCGACCAACTAGACCTTCCTCACATAAAAAAAAACATTTAGATTCCTTTTTAGTGGAAGGAAAAGTACAGGTGCTACTAATGATACTAAAAATGGCTCTGTTCCATTTATGTATCCCAGTGGGCCATTACCAGTGAGCAAACATGCATAAACCCAGGTATCTGGAACGGACAGACAAAAATGGGATGCAGCGAGTGTTAACATTATTGATTACACCTGCGCCTGACACGTCAAATGGTCTGCTGTGAGAAAGGCTTGTTATAGACCTCTGCACACCCGTAATACACCCTACACACTTATCTCTCCTAATTACATGTCTTCTCTGAGTTTTGTAGAAATGTGCAGATTGTCTGTGATTAACATCTTTCACTCCCCTGCAGCTTCATCATTCTCTTTTTCCACTTTGCTTTCAAATTCATTCATCTCAATAAGGTTGCAATAATCAGATTATAAATGTGTGAATTGGCACAGTGCCTTCTCTTTTAAATATGACAGACTTTTTTAAGCAGTAGCACCTTGTACTGAATAAGACTGAGTAGCAACTGTAGCTACTATACGAGTCACAAATACTTGATATTCTGCTTGTTATTAAATGCAACAAGTATGCTTGTGTATTCACAACTATTCCCTTTCCAAGATGTGAGATATATATATATATATACATAAGCTTTCCTTTGGTAATATTATGTGCTACAGTTTTCTTTTACCTTATTTCTACCTTTCATTTTCACTTGCTTTTGGTTCGGTTTAGGTTTAACAATATCCTGGTAACTGTCATCTCACAGGCAGAACTTTCTGGTTCTTAGCCTGATGTTGGGCCTTTCTGTGCTTGAAGTTTGCACATGTTGGAATATGGAATTACATGTGTAGCACATGTTTTATGTTCCAAACTCCCTAAGTTGTCTTGACTTTGAGGTTTTCCCACATTATTTTTCTACATTTTAAAGAATATAATCACATGATATGGAAAGCATGTTAAAAATTGAGTGGAAATCTCTAATTTAATGTATCATATTGTGGTAAATGTCTATTTTGAGAGAAATAAACAAGTGAAGCACATTTGCCTTCGAATAAAATATTGACAATAAATGGAGACTTATTTAGGAATTTGTATGAGAGTCACAAGTGATCTTTCATGATTTAAGGTTTTGTTTAGTTTGGGTTTTACTGGGTTATATGCTCTTTACCCTCATCAAGACTGTTCTTTACTTTTGTATTATCTTTTCCTTTACCTTCCTCTTTGTGTGAACTCATTTACTTTACTTCCTGTCTTATTTTAACAATTGCAGCCTTCGTGCTTTGGTTTAGGTTTGACTTCCTCTGTTTCTCATCTGCCCTCTTTGACACCTATATTATTCTGCTTTTTCTTCCTTTTCTGTAGATCAGTCATCATTTCATTTTGTTGTGCTCTTTCTTGTACCACTAGTAGTTCTCCTAATGCCTCTTTGTTTTTGTTTTTTGGGTGTTGCAGGGTTTTGGATTTAAATATAAAAAAACTTTGTTTATTGCTTCTGCTTTTTAGTCTCCTGTATCTGGGTTATTTGGAAATCTGTATTAATTCCCATGTGACCCCACAGGTTTCACAAGGGAATTTACATGGGCTTCACATCTTTTCACCATGAGAAGGATCCAAAACCACATTGTTTCACAGGCAAAGTATCTAATGTGTTCCACATATTTTTCTTGTGATTTTAACATATTTTCAGAGATTGAATTACACATGTGCAAAATCAGATGCTCATGTAGTAACATGAGATCATGCATGTTTGAACATACAATATATAAAACTAGGGTTTTTTTTTTTTGTTTTTTTGTTTTTTTCCAGAGGGAAGGGTGAAGTCAACTCTCAACTAAATTAATAGATGTGAAATCTGATGCTGAAAGCCTTTGTGTTGCTTTGGTGTCATGGTTCTGGGTCGGCCATGGCAGCCATGTGTCTGTCAAGTTGGCGGCTCTCCCTGTCTTTAGTGGTTCCTGTTTTACTTTGAAAGGTCTGTCTTGTCTTCATTGTTTTCTGCTTTGCTTCCTTCCTCTTGTTACCTTGATTCCCTGCACCTGCCTCTCGTCTAATCCCTTGTGTATTTAAGTTTTGTCATTTTCCCCTGTCCTCTGTGGGTCCATTAGTCGCGTTTACATGTTTGCAGTCCTGCTTTTTTCCCCTCTTGTCGTCTCCCTGGGATTTAAGTTAAGTTTGTTATTTCGTATTTGAACTTTTGTGTTTTTGTATAATAAACCCTCTTTTGTTTTTGAGATCTCCTGCTCTTGGGTCCTTCATCCTTCTGCAAACCATGACATTTGGTACAAAAGGGTCCATCAAAACAGCTGCGTGTGAGGTCATCACAGTCTGTTACATGAACCATAGGTCTACTTAAAAAAAAATCTTTATTACTAATTAATTTTTCTTTGCTTTAATTTTGGATTATTTTTCTATTTATACTTTTGCCCTGAAGAGAATTGATGGGTTTCTCACTATGTATGATGGCCTGATATACATAAAAGTGAAATGAAAAGTAAAGTACTGAATTATCCTGTGAATTTTCTCATGTTCTTTTTCCCTTGTAAAGGATTGTGTAATCTCTGGTTTTAAGTGCTTTATAAACAAACATTTCCTGCATAACTGGCCAATTATTGGCTCATAAGCCTTGGCGACCTTTTGCATTTTGCAGCATGTCGTGGGTCAGCCAACAACAGAAGTGTAATTAGCCAGAATATTTGAAAACATCTGTGAGTGTCTGCAGGGTCTCTAAAGCAGACGGTACATACGAAGCCTTTTCTGGTCCTTTTATACCATTCTTTGACACCTTGTAATTTGCGGTCTTTAGGCTCTCTTTAAATTGTGTTTAACTTGGACGCAGATGAAAATCACTACTTAGACTTCTATAACTCATTTATCCAACAGCACTCAACAGTAGCTTTGGAGAGGGAACACTTTATTCTGCTCTTTATAAATCTGTTACATATACTGGTTCCCAAGCTGCCCCCACACTATGACCTCTTGTTTTACCTTTATGATGATAATGGGTTTATTCATCAATCTGGACTGGCTAGGTTAATCTATTTCCTTATAGCACTACAGGGGAAAATTAACTTACCAAATTACAGCATATTAATCACTCATTATCAAAATCAGACATGTACGCACATGATTATAGGGTACTTTGGCTGCTCATGTCTTTGTTATGTGGCCAGTGAGTGAGCTGAAGTTTCTCTGAGACCAGGATCAGTTCTGAAATGCTAAAATGCAAACCCTAACCTTAACATGACTGAACCAAAAAATATTAAATGTGTTATACTCCATACCTGTTAATCATTTTATTTGGAAACAATTGTTTTATTTTAACATGTTGCCTTCTTAGGTAATGCTTTTCACTTCTTTTGAAACTGTTCTTTTTTTTTTTCTTTTTAAAAGCCTGTTTAATCAAGCCACAGAATGGATTTTATGTTATTTATAGAGGTTTTCATATTGACTGCCATAGTTTTCACCTAAATGTTTTTGATTGAACAGAAAAGTAATTTATTTTTCAGGAAGACTTTTTTTTTTCAATTATGGCAAACTAATTCTTTCTCATTTAAGTTTTTTCCTTGTTTTTTTTTCTTTTTTTTTTTAGTATCATGTTAATCTTCTGTGCTCTACAAAATTTGGCATCATGCCAACATTTTATTAGCATTAATTAACTGGAAGAAAACAGTTTTATCACGGTTTAGATTTTATAGCCTGGAATCACATCTAATTTCTGTATTTTAAGAATATCCCAGTCAAGTCAAAGTCAAAGCTCAAATTATATGTGAAAGAAGTCAAATTATATGTGAAATTTGATGATAAATTCCACAAATAGCCAAGACTAAAGTTGTTTTTCAGCTCATACTTCTCCATAAGGATGGACATGTTTTTGACAGAGAGGACTCTTGTGACTATTTTTCTCATCATATTGCTGGATTGTCCATGTGGCTCACAAAATGAACCTCATTACTGGTGCATCATAAAATGCAATACTCGTACCAATATATAGTAATAACTGGTACAATTTATACTAAAGCAAGCAAGCAATTTCTTTTGGCTTTTCCCTTTGTCTTTTTGGTCACCACAATGAATTATTTTCTTTCACGGACTGCTTTAGCATAGGCTTCACAATGAATGTCCTTCCTAATACATTCCTCTGCAATTGTTAAGTTTTGGCACTGGCACTATGAGAGCACTGGCTTGTGACCCCCCCAAGTTGCTGGGGCAATGATAGTCATACGATACAGATTACTACTTATAACTCCATGCAACTGATGATTAGACAGATCATCCAAGGACATGCTGGAGGGGCTACAAAGCTGCTGGTGGACATCCGACAGTGGGATCTCTCATTTCAAATGTTTCAGTAATGACTGCAGCATGTAGCTGATGCTTGGTTAGTAAAAGCTGCCTGCTACATCCTCTGTCCCTTCCAGACCAACCCACAACCAGTCACTGCAATCTGTAAGTACAGTGGTTCTCAGCCTTTTTCAAACAAACGCGCCCCTGAACCACCCTAATGCTCTCAACCACCCCCCCTCGCAAAAAAGAGAGAAAAGAAATGAAAAATGTGTATGTAAGCAGGGATTTTACTTTATGGAAATGGAAATAAGGAAATAACATGGAAATAATATAATATTTTAGTTGCACTGGGACTGAAATCTCTTTTTCTGAGATTGAACTGCGAGACTGAATTCAAATCAAATTGATCTTTGTACAGAGAGAAACGCCACGCCACCTTTTATGATATTTAAATTCATCACAACATTTGTAAATAAATTCTTGGAACTAAGAAAAAATACCACCACAGCAGAATTTGTTGAAAATCTGTTTTATAAGTAGGCTAACTGAAGATGTCAACAACATCATGCACACTTCACGTAAACAGCGTGAATTAACCAATTCAAAACCTGGAACCACTTGTGCGTCAATTAATGCGCCTTAAACATTTCAAACGGTCATTTTAGGAGTAGACTACGAACAAGGCATGGCCTGGCAATGAGGAAAAAAGAAGAAAAAACTATTTACAAAAGGGAACGACTGCTGCTCTTCATTTTTAGACCTATTGCCATTTTGCAGCAAACACATTCTCTGTTCTGACTTAAAACTGCTTCAGTTCATGCCATTTTGGTCTCTATCAAAAGTTCCTTATACACCTTACTGCCTGTTTTGCAATAACACATAGTGGGGAGTACTAATAATAGACCTTGTGTTCTTTTAGCTTTGGATTCCTCTTTTAAAACCTCATTTTTATTTATGTACAGAAAGACTCAGTATGCGCTTGCCGGGTTCGAAGGTAGGCCGGTTGTATTGCTGCAGATCCCACCCTGCCCAGACAACCGACTGTTTGTAACCCTCCTATTCAGAAAGAGGTTTATAACCATCAGGGTGAAAACCAACAAACTGAGGAACAGTTTTGTTTTTCCCAGAGCTGTGAGATCAATCACTCCATTCACCCAAACCACACAAACTCATATCCACCCCTTTACTTAAATTCACAGCCAGTAGACCTTGTTGTGCAATAAGGCATATAACGTGCTCGTTTAGTCATAAAAGGGGGTTATTACCAACTGTCTTGAGGGACAGCTGCTAATAACCAGAAGGGTGAAGTGTGAAGCAGATGTCCACACTCTCGTCCTGATCGTTTGTTTGGAAATCGGGGCGAGATCAACCAGTGGTGAGGAAACACGGCGATCACGTGGGTAAATACGCACCGGTGGATTACCGGTGGGCTCAATCGTAAACAGTGTCACAGTAAGCACAAAAATATTAACTAAACTACAGTAAGTACAGTGATCCCTTGCCACTCTGCGGTTTGAGTACCGCGGTTTTAGTGCTTCGTGGATTTTTTTCAGAAATATATTATAATAAAAAAAATCAAGAAATAATCGCTGAAATTCTGCGAAAATCCACCCCACAGCAGACGAGAGGCCGCAGCTGCCAGCGAAACATCAAACTATGACTCACAGCCTCCTGTAAGCAACAGAAAAAACGCAGACGCCCAACACTCTAGATTCTGTGTGCTGATTGGCCGAGACGCTTTTACTACAGTTCAGAGACCAGAGGCTGTGAGGGAAACAGAAAGACCACAGTTTAGCATTTGTCTTGTGGCACTGTAGTGTCTCGCTACTTTTTTCTGGTGTTTAAACATATTTTCAACTAGGGCTGTCAAAGTTAACGCGTTAATATTTGATTAACGCAAAATAATTTTAATGCAACTAATTTTTTTAACGCACGATTAACGAGACGGCCGTTGATGTACAACAGTAGAAGGGAGAGTAGGTGTTGCCTCCAGGCTTCATGAGCCTCGGGCTCCTCCATAGTTTGTCAAAACAGGAAGCCATGCACTGACGTCGACGTCCATGCCGCAGACAGACAGATGTAAACAAACCTCCGTGAGCAGTAGTTGGGATAAAATGGATACAAAAGATACTATTTTGAATGGTAAGTTCAGCTTCAAAACTTTGACTGATGGCTAACTCCACAAGATAAATGTTGTTTGTGTTTGCTGTCGATGTGAATTTAGTTACCACCGGAGTCCGACTACTCAAGTATCACTTGTCGGCTAATCAGAGCGGGGATGCAGAGAGCACCCCCGTTTGAAGCAAACCACGAAAATATTTTTTTTTGTATGAAGAACATAAGAGAAAATATTGAGTATATATATATAATATATAATGGATTTGGCATTGTAGCAATAAATAAACATGGAATTCTTTTGCATAAACCAAGCATTTGTGTACTCTCATATTAGGCAAGGCAACTTTATTTGTAGAGCACAATTCGTACACAAGGATATTCAAAGTGCTTTACAGATGCATAAAATCACAAGAAGGCAAATAGAATCATTCCATACAAGCATTAAAATAATCAATAATAAATAAAATTAATTAATAAAAAAAATTAATTAATTAAATTAAAAAATGAAGAGTGCAGATAAAATCCTTCCAGTCATCATCTTCACATCTAAACAGAACTGTTTTCAGTCTGGATCTGAACATTGTCAGAGTTCAGGTCTGTCTCACATCTTCTGGGAGACTGTTCCAGATTTTAGGAGCATAAAACTGAAATGCAGCTTCACCTTGTTTAGTCCTGACTCTGAGAACCTCAGGTAGTGGTCTCCTGCTGGTGTCCAGAGTCCAGGTTGGTTCATATGGCTCTAAAATGTCAGAGATGGACTTTGGAGCCATGAAGAGACTTGAACACAAGTAGAGCTGTTTTAAAGTCTATTCTCTGAGTGACAGGAAGCCAGAGACCTCAGGACTGGACTAATATAGTCATATTTCCTGGTTCTAGTCAGAACTCGTATTAATAAGAGTAATACAACTTGAAAAAGATCTGTATAAGGTAGATTTAGAACAGATAAAAATATGTGATTAATTTGTGATTAATCATGATTAACTATGACAGTCATGCGATTAATCTGATTAATTATTTTGAGAGATTGACAGTCCTATTTTCAACACATTATTTGGGGGGGGGGCTCTGGCTCCAGTTCGTGGATTTTGATTGTCGCGGGGGGGCGCGGGTCCCCGATAACCGTGAAAACTAAGGGATCACTGTGACTCTACCCAGACACAAAAGCCTCTTACGTGGATCACTCTGAAAGCGATTGATGGCGTTGTAAAGTCCGTGGAACTGGATTGATGATCCAGGATCAGTAGTATAGGGCAGGAACGTACGCTCCGCTGATATCCAGGAGTGGGGAGGATGATTAAGTTTGGATAACGGCAGAACCGCTGATTGATTGCGCTCCGCGGATGTGTTCGCAAGAGCGGCTCCTTTTCGTCCTGGTTCTCTCAGCTTACGTGGGGGGGTACAGGTTGCAGCGTCTCGGTACAGCCCGGGCCCTCCTATGGAAACGCATCTGGAGCCGTCACAGCCTCCCGTGGCGCGACCGTTCTCTCTCGGGCCGATGCGTGCGCGGATCACTTGTGGTACTGGCCGAATGGGATGAGTTAACCAGTCTTTCCTTTTACCGGTGGCTCGCTGGAGCATTACTGGAAAAGCCTCGTGGCTGCTGGATGAGAGCTGTGGCAGGCCGGAGTAGGCCAAGAGCTTATCTTGAGTTGCGTGGAGAAGGTCCAGCAGGAGAACCGAGGAGCAGGAAAAAAAAGAGTGAGCTGACGGAACTTGCAGTATTTAAATGGCGGGACTGCGAGCCGCCTTCGTTCGGGGTCCCGCTGTGAGAATAGGGGTCCCCAACCAGTGAGAGGCAGTGAGAGGGGGTGACATCATGTTTAACACCTAGGTGTGAAACTGAAACCGCCAGGCATGCTGGGGATTTGAGTTTTATGATTTCCTTTGTCTCCTTTGTCTCAGAAAACCAGTTTTCTGTAACACATGGCCTGTGGCCCAACAACCTCATTCCTGTGATACCCAAACCTTAACTTAAAAACTGGGCTTGTGACACCACCTGCTGTTTTAAAGAGTTTACATACTGTTTTATTATCTATTTTATTATTTTATTTTATTTTTAGTTTTTTTTTTCCAGTAAATTATTGTCTTGTACTTTAAAGCTGAGAGGCTTATCTAAATTTCATAGTGCCATGTAAAGTGACAATAAAGATCCTTGAATCCTTGGAATGATTAGATATGAAGTTGTCTGATCTTGCAGTTCTCAGAATGAAATGAACCAGTAACTAAATAAAATGGTATTTTAAAATCATTGTTGAGAAAAATGAATGGACATAGCCTGTTAAACAAAATGAGTAGTATTGATTTCACCTCGACTGAATTATGTTGATGTAAACATCTACACAGACTGTGCTATACAATCATCATTTACAAAGATAAATCACATATTATGCATAGTAACAAATTACAGCTTACTGTAATAATTTACCCCCTGTAAGATGTTGTCCTGAGCTAGACCTGTTGGAAAGACTGGCACAGACTGTAACTAGAAAAGTACTCGGAAAGCGCAGACCTCCGCCAAGCGCAACAATTCCCCCACATAGCGATTTACAGATTGCGATAAAATCAGCCTTTGAAATTTGATAGAGGTTCACATTGTCAATCATTGAGTCAAATTTCATGAGTTTTGGGTAATAATTAACGGCAATATTGAGAAACAAGATTTTTTTACCCCATTGACTGCAATGTTATCGAAAATTCAATATTTCAATATTCAAATCCAGGAATCCAGGATTTCTTCCGGATCACACTCAAAATTAAATCAGTTCTTCCTTTTTTACATTTCTGACAACTCCTGAAAATTTAATCAAAATCCATCCAAAACCTTTTGAGTTATCTTGTACACAGACAGATAAACAGACAGACAGATAAATGCTGGCAAAAACATAACCTCCTTGGCAGAGGTAATAATGACCTGGGAACAACTCTCCTTTAAAGAACAGAAAAATAGGTCCTGGATGGAAAGCTAGACTCTTTTTTTTAATGAAAAAGTAAGTGCATTGCTATTTTACATTCATAGTTGTGGGCTATGTGCTCTTAGAGAGACTTCTATACTTCAGGTACCAATACTTGGATGCTTTATGACTTACTGGCATAAATGCTCATAAAAAGGACGTTTTCTGTTTCAGAGAGGAGAGCCAGATACAATATGACCTAGCATATGCCAGATACCACAACAGTATATAGTTTGTATTAACCAAACCTGCTGTGCTCACATATCGCTGTCAGCACCTCTGTCGGTAAGAGACTTTTAGACTCATTTTAGAAATATTGGCACTTATTGGGTTGGTTTTTCTGGGCTTGTTTTTCAAAATGCGTTTGGTCATTGCAGCCTTGTTTTGGTTCACCTGCTTAGTACAGAGAAAAGAAAACAGCCACACAGTCGCAGATAAAATACAACCTGCCAATCATTACTTGCTGCCTCACTCTGGTACTTTCTGAAACTGTCAGACCAGTCTGCACCGAGCAGTGCTTCTCTTAATCTGTGTTTCTCTCTTGCTCTCTCCCGAAATATAAAGTTACCGTGGCATACTCACGTTTATGCATAATTTCTGTTTTTGCAAGTTGTACAGTAGAAGATTAACTGATTTCCAAATGGCTTTATGACGAGACCTTGTTTTTAACACTTCAAGAAATATTACTGAAATCTGCATATGTTTGGGCACCCTAGTGTGGCAGCTGTTAAGTAGCTTCCACCAAATTCTCAGATTTTTAATTGATAGGGAGGGACTGATTTAAATAAATACAAGCAAGTTTGGCAAGCAATCATTATTCTGTCCATAAAAGGCCTCCAGGCGAAAAAATTAGCCTACTGAATCAAGATAATGAGTCTACACACACTTCAAAATCCTCAGTAGGGTACATAAAAAAAAAACAAAGTGAAGGTTTTGCCATTGCTCCATCACTGACCTAAAAATCACCAAAACCTTGGTGGATAGGTCTCAGAAGAAAAGTGTGTGTAAGACTCTCACAGAACTTGAAATCTTTTGCAAGAAGACAATTAGAAATATTCATCATGTCCTTGAATGATGTCACAAAGGACAGGATGGTATTGTAAGTGAAACACTATATATGACTTAGTGTGCGTATAAGAAATGGATTCATTAACCTATCTTATATAACACCATATACCAGTCTTTTGTGACTATATTCACCATAAACCTCTGATGGGATGAGAGAGTTAATATCCTCTTCTTCTCTTTCCATTCAATAACCCAGTCTGACTCAGTCATCAGAACTCTCACTGCAGCTTTTTGGGCCATTAAAGCCCTCGCTAGCCTAGCTTAGCATAGTTGCTAGAGGTGAGTTGCACTCGCCTCAGTGAAAAAATAAACTTAAAAAAAATATTTACAAATGAAATGAAGTTGATGAGAAATTAGATGTAATATTGATGGTTAGGAATTGCTGCAATTTAATCATTTGCATCTCCTATATTGTCACATCTTTTTCTGATTTAGGGTTGTAGATGCTGAAGGGCAGAAGGTAGAAAATACAGCAGATCTAATTTTGAAACCATTGGGGCAATCATTTTTTCCTTTTTTTGGTTTCCTTTTTACTTGCCATGTCACTTGTTATTTGATTAAATTTCATGAAGTAAATGTAGTAAGTCTTACAAACCAGGACTGAGCTGCACTGACTGCAATCATATGTTAAAAAAACTGCAGAAGACCTCAGCTGGTTTATGGTCTGTCCCATTAACATTACAGGCATGTGGTCATAGTGATCCCTCAACATGCACAAGTCAGCCTCTCAGTATTCGTGGGTGACTGCCTCCTCTCCCAGCTTTGATCTAATGTATTGGCTGAACAGATTCTGCGTTGGAACACCACTGTTTTTTTTCCTCCCCACCTTTTCCATGATCCCATCTACTTAATATCAGAGATGGTGAGTGGGCTTACAACATGAATGTATTATTTTAGTATGCAGCATAGTGTGTCCATCTGTTTTTCTCTTTGTAGATTTTACCTGCTGCTGTTTTAACCCTTTTTGCATTTTGCTAGTTTGAGTTGCAATTGTTTTGCCTGTGCTGGTAAGCTGAGTGGGTTGTTTATTTTTTTGTAAGTTCTTTTCTATTAGTTCCATCTTTTCAGTGAATCAGATTACTGCGTTGTTTGGAGGCTCAGCACCCCTGATGAGTTTCCTACACTATATATAGTAAAACACTGGGACACTAATGTAGCTTTCACTCCATTTTGTTGCCTGTGAAAACTGCTGTGCATTAGGAGAGTAAGCAGCTGCAATTCTGGCACTCCTTAGTGTATTCTGCCTCTGCAAGTACACTGTTTCTCCCACCTTTCCTATAAGCTTTGGTATTTACTGAGTTGCATTTCAGATTCTGTATCAGACCTTGTAAATAAGGCTTGGAAAAAATACAATGTTTTTCCCATTTATTAAATCTAATCTTTTTAATTTTGCTTTTTCTTCTCCTTTGCTAATCTAATCCTTGCCTATCCAGTTAATTTGATCATTTTAATAAAGTGGTTGAATGTGCATGTTTTTTGCTTCACTGAGTTTGTTTGCCTTAAAACTCAGTTTTTAACACAATACTTCCTGGTCTTTAATCTGCAAGGAGAGCATTGTTGGACTCTTCACCATTTTCTTTTTATGTCTCACAATACAATGGCATAAATTTCACAAGCAATGCCCTCCACCAGTGATATCTTTGTTCAGCTGAAAACAGCATTGTCCATTATCCACTTATCTAAACATACCTTAAATTAGCTCTTTTCATTTAAAAATAGGTTGCAGAGTGCTTTTGATATTTTGCTTTAGAAATCATGGTTATTATTGAAACTTCACAACTCCAGCAATTAATGTGTTTCCTTCAGTCCTGGCACTTTTCATTATGTTCACACTTAAAGCCATATTGTCCAATTTATATACAAGTCTGATTTGGTAAAGATCTAATGGAACTGTGTTTTGCAAGACTTTTATGTGAATATGACAGCCCTCTGAAACGGCATGTGTGTGCACCAGATATCTGTCAGCATGTGTCATTTGTACCAACAAAAAAGTCTTATTTGTGAGACCACACTGAAGTGGGAGAGTTGATTGAGAAAAGATACAAACAGTCTATAATGGACGCAATCACAGCTGTTGATGGTGACATTTAGCTGCAGAGGACGGGAAAGACTTGACCAGCTATATTTGAAAAGATCAAGGAGAAGAAGATTGATTTTTGCCACTGAGTTGTGCATGCCTGCTGATTCTAAGAAGAACACTTCATTGCTCTGTGTGTTCCTGTGCACACCAATGAAGGACAATAGATGGAAATGTCATGGAAGAACCCTTATGAAAGGAAAATATATTTATCAATATATTACTTGAAATATATTTTAATATATTGTAATATATTATGTTTCCATTACATTTTCCAATACATGATATATTAGAAATACATGGAATAATATATTGATGGTGCATATATTACACAATATATTATATATTCATGTAATATATGGCAATATATTGCAGAATATACAAATGATTGCCGCTTTCAATATATTGAAATATATTAAACCTGAATATATAATATATGTGTTTATACATGCCAAAATATATGCAATTTTATATTTATAAATATCCATTATAATGTATTCAGATTTATATGGGAAAATGTATTAGTAATATATGTAAAGATATAGTGTCACACTGTATGTTTAATATATGGTAGAATATATTTAAATATATCTAAAAATATGGAGACATATATGAAGTATATTACAGCTATGTATTCAATATATTGTGGAATACATTTTATATATGTAAAATTATATGGAAACACAAACATGAAATATATGTACTGATATGTTCAATATATTGTGGATATATTTTGTGTGTAAATGTATGCACAATATATGTGTACATATATGAAAAACATGCACATACAATGTATGTACATATATGGTGAGATATACATTATGTACATGTAACATCTAAAATGTATGAATACTTAATAAATATGCAACCTGCAATATGTGCACAAACTTTCATACCACATATTAACACAGGCTGGGTAATCTGTCAAAAGACAGATTTTTATTTTCTTTTAATCAGGCACAGATACTGAACCAAACAGTGCAACATTTTTAAAGAATGTCTTAACTAGAGGTGTCCCGATCCGATATTCGGATCGGATCGGCCGCCAATATGAGCAAAAAATGCGGATCCAGACTCCCGATCCATTTTTTTTTCCAACGTCCGTTCCGGGTTTTCCAGCGCACCGCGCAGCGCATTATTCAGATAACCCATTCCAGGTTTCCCTAATATCCGGTCCGCATTTTCCAGCACACCTTCAGCACACGAGCATCTCCCTCCCCAGTGTTGCCAACTTAGCGACTTTGTCGCTATATCTAGCGACTTTCCAGACCCCCCCCTAGCGACTTAATTTGTAAAAAAGCGACTAGCGACAAATCTAGCGACTTTTTCTGGTGATTTAGCGACTCACGCGCACTCAAACCGCTAGGTTTGAAGCCATCACTTGGCTGCTGATGGCTGCTGTCTGCCTCGCAAGCCGCGCTTCTCTCTCTGTCGGGCACAGTGCACAGCCAGAAACATCCCGCCCCCCGCGCGAGACAACTCGAGCTCTCCACCAAGTGATGGCTTTAAACCTAGCGGTTTGAGTGCGCGTGAGTCGCTAAATCACCAGAAAAAGTCGCTAGATTTGTCGCTAGTCGCTTTTTACAAATTAAGTCGCTAAGGGGGTCTGGGAAGTCGCTAGATATAGCGAAAAAGTCGCCAAGTTGGCAACACTGCTCTCGGGCTCTCCCACAATAACACACAAGCTTCCGTCTCTCTTGGTTGCTAGTCCCGCCCCCTAACCTATTCTACCCAATAACCTGCCTGCCTCAGCTCGAGATGCATTCAATGAACTCATGTAATCCGAACAACAGAACATCTAAACAATAACAGAGCATCATAACATGAACATAATGTCCAGGGTTGCTACAATATTTTCTGTATTCCAGACGAGCAAAATGGCGGAAAAGCGACAGCGTGGGCTGGCTGAGATGTGGCAGCTAGCAGCGCCAAAAACCAAAAGGAAAAAGGATGTACCAGGTAATTATATAATGTAATCCAGATTTAATAAATAATTTTGTAATCTTGTAACTTCAAGGCCCATTCTAATGTAGAATCAGATTAATATCAAGGACGTTAATGTTATCATAAACCAAGCAAACATGGAGTTATAAAATAACCAGTTTATTTTCATTTGATTTGTTATTAAATACATGTATCACACTTTGATCTTTCAAACTTGCAATTACTTTCTTTACTCTTGTTTAACAAAAGACATGCAACATTATAGCTAGGGTTATTTTAATTTAAAAAAAAAAGGTATCTGAACATCCCATTGTTCACATCCCATCTCATCTCAAAATGCTGGAAAATGCGTCTCAGAGAGTCTAGAATTTCAAAAGTTTCTCGTTACCAACCAATGTGTATTATTCAAATGCACCTAATTCAGCTGGCTAGTTATTATCAGGAGTAAAACCCTATTCAGCATGAGTCTGACAACAAATTAAGTTGGTTGAATGACTTAAAACTTTATTACATGCTCAGATAGGCCGGTATCGGTATCGGCAGAGATCGGTATCGGATCGGAAGTACAAATAAATATCGGTATCGGATCGGAAGTTCAAAATACTGGATCGGGACATCTCTAATATATGCATAGATCATATATATGTATTAATATATACACATATATGATCTATGCATATATTGCAATATATGCATAGATCATATATATGTATTAATATATACACATATATGATCTATGCATATATTGCAATATATTGGGAAACATAAATACTAAATCCCATATATGGGAATATATTGTCTAATACATTACATTATATTTGGCAATATATTGCAATATATTTTTGTTTCGTAAGGGAAGTGCTTGTCCAACTGTCTGACATGTTCTAAAATATTAATTGATCCAAAACATATACCTTTGTTCTCGTTAATAGCTCTGAACTTCCATAATTTATAGGCATCTGATACTTTATCATCTTCAATAGAGTATATCACAATTAAAAGTATCACACAATAAATCATAGTTTCATGTGAGCATTCCTGCAATGAGCAATGAATTTCTCAGCAGGCATGGAGAACTGGGCTCAACACCTGTGGAAGTTGATGGGGATGTGAATCTGCAAAAAAGCCACATGAGCCACATTCCCATTCATGTAGCATAGCTATTTATCAGATACATGTCTAGTCTACTGCGATGGACTGGTGACCTGTCCAGGGTGTACCCCTGCCTTTTGCTCTAGGAGAGCTGGGATAGGCTCCAGCAGATCCCTGTGACCCTGCAGAGGATTAAACGGGTATAGATGATGGATAGATGGATGTCCAATCTAGGATCACATACTGAGGAGAACAATTTAATTGTGAAATATTGACTGATGATCTAATTTTTGCATTGACAAAGCCATGGGAAAAAAATTCAAACATGGGTCACACAAGAAGGAGTGCTACCGGGCTTGCTTAGTTTATGGGACTCTGGAACCAACAGGCAGGTATCGACGGGCCAAATGGGCTGCAGCCTTGGTGGTCTCTAAGCCAAAAATGGGAAGGAGTTTGGTGAGGCAGTGGCCCCACCTGGCCCCCCCAGAAAATATTTTCTGAGGGGGTTAAAATGTTGGGGGGGGCTGGAGGCACCCTAAAAAACCTAAACAACATGGACAAGACACTACAGTATGTAAATAAGACAATATCTACACCTAGCCCTGGCATTACACAACTGTTTTGCAGTGTTTAAGGTGTTGTAATCAGGGGTTTCCCTTTAGAATAAATAGTTTGTTACCATGAGGGCACCAAACTTAAAAACGTTTGGTTCCCCGCCTACGAAGCAAGCAGCAAAGCTGCGAAGCAACTCGGTGGTCTGGGGGCATACCCCCCCCCCCCCCCCCAAAAAAAATAATAAAAAATAAAAAGGATGCAAATGTTGCAATCTGGTAATATCTGTGGCCAAAATCAGCCCCATATTTTGGGGAGTTTTTTTAGATTTTTTTTTTTTTTTTTTTTTTAAAGGGTCAAATGTTTTAGAGGCAGCACGGTGGCTAAAGCCTGATTTATACTCAAATGTCAGGTTGTCTGCGTCACCGAAGGCAGATGATGCAGAGATGCGCCCCCGCCCTACGCAGACACTATGCAGAGACTCCCGTGCGCCTCCCCAAAATTGTAGGCCGAGGCAGACAGTATTGCAGAGAGGAGAGAAAGGAGACCTCTGATTGGTCAATTCTACATCCGCATAGAAAACACCACGTCATTGAAGAAATGAGGAAGTACCCACATCTGTACGATTTTCGTTCTCCACACTACAAAGACAGCACATATTCTAGTAATTCATTGAGGGAGATTGCGATGAATGTGGGTCTGGATACGGCCGAGGACAGTGAGGAAGTGGAAAAACGCAAGAGATACGTTTAGTAAGTTTAGCTAGTCCATGATTGTCCCTCTTGCATTGTGGCGTGGAATAACATAGCGGAGACCGCGCGAGTATAAATCAAAAGTGACGGCGGCATCTCTGCGACAAGCTGATGGCGACACATTGCCACGAGAGTATACACGGCCCTTTAGTGGTTAGCAGTGTTTTCTCACAGCTAGAAGGTTCCTGGTTCAAACCTCGGCGGGGGCCTTTCTGTGTGGAGTTTGCATGTTCTTCCCATGCTTGCATGGGTTTCCTCCGGGTTACTCCGGCTTCCTCCCACAGTCCAAAGACATGCATGTTAGGTTAATAAATGGTTCTAAATTGCCCGTAGGAATGATTGTGAGTGTGCATGGTTGTTCTATATGTGGCCTTGCGATGGACTGGCGACCTGTCCAGGGTTTCCCCCCCAGGGTTACCCCCACCTTTCGCCCTGAAGAGAGCTGGGATAGGCTCCAGCAGATCCCCATAACCCTGCAGAGGATTAAACAGGCATTGATAATGGATGGATGGATGGATGGATGAAATGTTTCAGACTTATGAGGCAAATTAGCAGGGGATCACATAAGAGTAATTTTTATGTAGGATAAAGAGTAACCTGCCAAATCACTGCAAATCAACGCCACATTTCCCCACCATTACATCGATGGCCATTAAAAATGCCACAGAGGCGATTTTCATTAAATGTAGTAACTTTGACTCGGACAGACGGCTTCTTGTGGCTGTTTTAATATTGTTCTGAAGGTTAAATCTAAGCTCTGCTGCCACACTGGAGACTGGAATAACAAGTGCCAGCAGATAGCCCTCAGATTTGTCTGTCAAATTTTTAAAAAAATCCGTCAGTGACGGAGACTTCTTGGATAACGCAACCCCTGTTCTGAGTCCACATTAGAGGCTCCTGCTGTATAGACAGCAGCAGGATCACCAGCAGCTTCTGCAGCAGTCTCCTGCCATGGTCACAGAGCCGCAGCAACCTGGTCGCAGATGGTCGGCAATTAAATCGTGCATTACGTGTAAATGACAAGAACATTTTTTGATGATGAAAGTAGGGTACCACGGGTAACCGTGAAACTTGAATCCTGGTTGTAATAAAAAGCTATAAGCCATTTAGATTTACTTAAGGGGGCTGTGACCCCCCACGAATGGTGAAAACCACGATGTGGATGTATATGTATATGTATTTGCACATCTACGCGCGTACGCAAAATCTACAGAAGGTACACTCACTTTGATGAGCTCTTCTCTGTGCATGGCTGACGAGAGCAAGATGATGGGAGATGCGGGGACGCGTGTCAGCCAATCAGCGTACAGACAACCGACGGTACAGTAATAGCCGTCATAGCAGCCAATCACAGGTCTCCATATTTGTTCATGGGGCCTCCCGTGTCGGCTCTTTTTGCTTTCCGAGACTCGTTCTTGATGTGATGGATTTCGCTTCAGCCTCACACACTTTGTTTGAATTTTTTTCAATTTTTTTTCCAATATTTTTTTTCTATGAATATTTTTAAAACTTCCGCGATTGCTGAGACCGCGGAGTGTGGGGGATTACTGTACATTTATACCAGCAACACCACTCTGACTATCCATCAATTTGTCCATCCATCAATTACGTCACATGACAGTTTGACACTTCACCATCTATCCATCCATTCCTCCCTTTCAGTCATCAGATGCACATCTGTATCAGTACAACTGTATTCTTCTGTTACCATGCATTTTAGCAAAGGCATCCACAAAGTCCTCAAATTGAGGACTTTTGAACTTCTGGACTCTAAAACCCCCAAATTGCTCAGCCTGTCCATTAGTCAAACAATTTCTCAAGTAGGTATTGATCAGCTTGAGAGTAGAAAAGCTGCATTCACAGTAGTAGCACCCTGCAGTACTAACAGGTAAGGCTAAGGCAGTGTTGCACAGCTTAAATACAATCTAAATCTAACCATATCATCTTTGTTACAAAAGTGTTTCTTAAACGATTTAAAGCATGAATACTGGCGATGGTCTCAAAACCATCTTTTGAAAATCTTCTATTGAGTTCTGTAAGCATGACATCAATCACTGGAATGAAAATGTTTGTGTGAAATGCGTCTTTGTCTTTACAATGCTGTCACCTGCACTACTCACTTGTCACTACTACAGACAAAATAAAAGCTTTTTCAGCTTGTGAAAAAAAACCGGGCCGTTAGAAAAATTACATCAAAATGGAGGCTATCTGTTGAAGCGTAAGTCTGCCAGATCTCTTCTGATGTGTACTTATGTGAATATCAACTGGTTAAAATGTGATGAACAGGTTATTGTTAAATGATTTGTAGTCTAGGCTGTTAATGTGCATTTCTCACTGCTGTGAAAAGCGGCATGACTATATGGTAAAATTATAATAACGAACTTCAAATTGATTTTTTTTATCTGTTTCATGGCATCCGCGCTAGTTTCAGATAGCGCTGATTAGATTGAGTAGGCCGGTAATGACATACATATCCATATTTATGCTATTTAATTGGTATTGCAATTAAATTGTCCAGCAACTCCATACAATTGTTTAGCAACCCCTAAGCAACTGCAATGAAAATGTTCTGGTGCCGCCACTGCCAGAGGGTGTATTTCAATTACAGGGGAATCACACTCCTCAGCCTCCCCAGTAAGGTCTATGCAGGGGTGCTGGAGAAGAGAGTCCAATCGATCGTTTAATCTCAGATTCAGGAGGAGCAATGTGGGTTCTGTCCCAGTAGTGGAACATTGGACCAGCTCTATATCCTCACTAGGGTTCCAGAGGGAGCATGGGAATTTGCCCAACCAGTCCACCTATGTTTTGTGGACTTGGAGAAGGCATTTGACCATGTCCCTCAGGGTGTCCCGCTGTGTGGGGTACTGGGCCTGTTGTGACTGGTTGTCCAGTCCCTGTACAAATGGAATGAGAGTTTTGTCTGTATTGCCAGTTGTAAGTTGGATTCGTTTTCTGTGAGAGTTGGACTCCATCAGGACTGTCCTTTTTCACTTATTCTGTTCACACTGTTTATGGATAGAATTTCGCGGTACAGCCAAGGAGCAGAGGGGTTCGAGTTGGTGGTGTCAGGATTTCATCTCTACTTTTTGCAGATGACGTGGTCCTGTTGGCACCATCGAGTGGGGATCCTCAGCTCTCACTGGAGCGGTTCGCAGCTAAGTGTGAAACGGCAGGGATGAGAATCAGCACCTCCAAATCTGAGACCATGGTTCTCAGCTGGAAAAGGGTAGAATGCCTCCTCCGGGTTGGAAGTGAGGTTCTGTCTCAAGTGGAAGAGTTTAAGTATCTCAGGGTCTTTATCACGAGTGATGGGAGAAAGGAGCAGAAGATCGACAGACGGATTGGTGCAGCATCTGCTGTGGTGCGGTCTGTTGTGGTGAAAAGAGAGCTGAGCCAAAAAGGCAGGACTCTCTGTCAACCGGTCGATCTTTGTTCCAACCCTCACCTACAGTCACAAACTGTGGGTAGTGACAGAAAGAACGAGATTGCGGATAAAAGCGGCTGAAATGGGTTTTCTTCACAGGATGGCTGGACTCTCCCTTAGAGAGAAGGGGAGAAGTTCAGTCATTTGAGAGAGACTCAAGATATAGCCATTCCTTTTTCACATCAAGAGGAGCCAGTTGAGGTGTTTTTGGCATCTGGTTAGGATGCCCCCTGGATGCCTCCCTGGAGAAGTGTTGCAAACATGTCCAACTGGGAGAGGACCACGAGCCAGATCCAGGACATGCTGGAGAGCCTTGACGTTCTCTCGGAAGAGCTGGTGAAGGTGGCTGCAGGGTGGGAGGTCTGGGCCTCTTTGCCTTAGCTGTTGCCCCCGTGACCCGATTACGGATTAAGTGGAGGATTATGGATGGATGGATGGATGAATGGATGGGCCACACAAGCAGAAAAAAAAATAGGAGCAACCCTACTACCTGGGAATATGATGTGTATTAGCCCGATTCTTTTGTTGGATGCTAAAGAACAGACCAGAGACATCTTCGGTTTAGAAACAGAGCATTTATTATGGTCAGAGTCAAGGCAGCGCTGGACTCAAGGTGACAAAAGTGTCTCGCAGGATCTCAGTTCACAGTTATCTTTTAGGGCTGGTCCTGGACCATACAGAGGGAGGTTGGACTCATTCATGACCGAATATAAATAGCCAGTTGCTAGTGACATGGACAGGCTAACCAGCATCCACGTCGTTTTCTCAGAATAAGATAAACAATGTGTGTGAATGTTGTTTCCAGTGTGTATCTAATATAAACTGATAGAATAGAGAGGTTTCATCCAGTCGTAATATTTTACAGTTCTTTCTCAAGGACATAGTATGAGCTCAGTCAAAAAAAAAGCAAGGGATCAGTGGAAACTACTCAATAGGCTTAAAGCAAAATCAGTTGTAACATGTGTAAGGGGGCTGAACTTACACTCATCCGGGGCTTTGCAGACATGTGCCTCTCTCTCTGCTATGGCTTTCTCTAGTAATTCCAGCAGAAGTAAACAGGACCACTAGATAGATAGATAGATAGATAGATAGATAGATAGATAGATACTTTATTCATCTCAAAGAGAAATTTGCAGTCAATGTTGATCTGTCCCCTGCCAAATTGACAGGAACATAGCCTGGAATTTGTTGTGAGGTTGAGCACTGTTGTGTTTATTAGATTCACCAGCAAGTGGCAAGAGTAGATACTATTGTGAGACATGTAAGGAAGAGAGAAGCAGAAAAAAAATAGTGTGTAGAGATTACGCTTCATGTGTCTTGCTCCTCTTTCAGCCTGCTGCTGCTATGGACTATCATGTCCACAGCTCCACTGCTGTCTACTGTGACACCCGCAACTACTACTTTTGGGTGTGCAAAAGGGTTTGTGCATAGAGTTAAAGTGTCAGAGACCGTTCCACTGGTGTGTCAAAAACTACGCCGTTTGCCCCTGTCAGAAGTGCTGTGAGTGCTGAAATTCAGAATCTTTTCCAAGTTGGTGTGATCGAGAAAGTTGATGGTTAATCATGGGTCTCTCCAATTGCCGTTGTGCAAAAGAAATCAGGTAAGACCTGCATGTGTGTGGATCTTTGTGAGCCCAAAGAGAGAACAAAGCTGTGATAACTGACAGTTTTCCTCTCCCACACACTGATGAAATGCTCAGACTGTTAAAGTGAGCTCCAGTGTTTTCTACTATAGACTTGGAGAGTGCTTATTTCCAGTTGCCTTTGCATGAGGAAAGTTCGTGACCTCACTGCTTTCATCATCCACGAGGGTCTGTTCAGATTTTGCCATATCCCATATCCCACTCCTCCTGCTACGACTGGCATTTCCGCATTTGACTTGTCTCGTCTCATCAGTCCCTCTTCTCTCCCTCTCCGGGTCGATCCCGGCAGCCACCCACAGCTACTGCATCCTCGGCCAGCTCCTCACCCATCTGGCGGCGTCCTCGGACTCCCTGGTTGTCCTTCGGAGGTTCTGTCAAGAGGAACAAAAATACCCAGAGCCAGTATCAGGGATACATGAGAAGCTCAGAAGTTATACCCCCCTTGCCTGGCCACGCAGAAAAACCCTAGTACCTGCACATGAGGCCAAAAAATACTCACACTTTTCATGGGCGGGACCAAGTTGCCACCCGGATTGCCACCCGTTTGGAGTATTCACGCCAAACGGGTACAGGTCGCTGCGCTTCAGGATAGATCCTCCTGGCTCTGTGTCCCACACACTGCCACATCTGTGTGTGGATAGCAGGGTCACTGGGTTCTCTCCTTATCTCTTGGCTGGGGCACTCTGCCCCGACTGCCCTGCCGGCAAATCCGGCCAACAATTCTCTGCCGGCATCCTCCAGATAACCGCTAGTCGGTTAACCTAGTTGCTAGCCCGCCTGCTGGCCAGCTCATCAGCTGGTCGTCCCCTGCCAGTCTCTGCTCCTTTAAGGCCTTGTTCCCGGCTCTGGCTCTCTCTCTTTCTCTGGCTCCGGCCCTCTTTATTTGTCGGGGTGCGGCTGGGCCCTTTTATTTTTTCACCTGCCAGAGCGTGCACCTGTTGCTCATTAGTTAATCAGTTTGGGGGTTTAATAGGGTGCTGCCTCTAGGGGGAGCAAGACATACTGCATGCATACGACTAAAAAAATTACACTTTAAAATATAAAACATGCAAGCCGAAAACAAAACATGCATCCCCTAAAAACTGTCCCGTTCACGCACGCATCTCCATGACCTGCCTCTTCCCCCTTCTGACTTGGATAAAGGTTCATTCCATCAGAGAGTTTCCATCAAACAAGCAAAAATAAAATCCTACACAGATGCCAGTTGTGGTGCATGCATTCCTCTTTTTTAAGAAGGGGAAAGAGTCCATGTACGGAAGCCTAATCATGCGCCAAAACCACATTCACGCTACTCTCAGCCAGTGAGGGTTAAGAAAAAGATAAGTCCATGTACTTATCTGTTGGCTGATGGCAAGAGATGGCATGCATCCCGTTTAGCCAGATGGCACACTCCTGCTTCAGCTGCTGATGCATATAAGTGCAATCATGCCCTGATGATTGCACCTGTAATTCCCTAGACTGACACCACCCACACTTACACTACCCCTGGTCATGGTAGATGTCCTCCAAGATGGTTACATGTTTACACCACTCAAAGATTTGTAATGAACACATTCTGAATGTAAAGTTCTACATGTTTAGTAATGTAAGCCAATAGTTCAGAAAATTCTATACATTGCTGTTTGTTCACTGGCATGACATGTTGATTATTGAATGTGTTATGGAAATGTGAAGCCTATCTGCTCTACAATTTTGGTCACAATTGGACATAAAAAAAATCTGTTTAGGATATTAGCTATTTCTTGTATTTGTTTCTTATTCTGACTTCTAAGGCTACATACATTTACAATGACATCAAAACTATTTCAAGAAGTTATTTCAATGTCGTTTGGTATACATTGATTGTTGTATTTTCATTTACACCAATTAATCTTTTTTACGAAGGGGAATGTTGTGTTCATTAGGTTCAGCAGCAGGTGGCGAGAGTAGATATGATTGAGAGACATGTAAGGATAAGAGAAGAAGAATAAAGTCGTGTGTAGAGCTTACGCTTCGTGTGTCTTGCTTCTGCTTTACAATTACAGTGAGTTCAAATTACTATTCTGCCTGTCAGTGGCAATGTTATGGTAAATATGATCTTTAAGTCTGGAGGCCATCAGTGAGCTGTTATGAGTGTTTGATATTATACTTAGAGAATGTGGGAAACGTCACCTTCTCATGATGTGTTCCAACACGACGTACTCTATGGTGGCTCCATGAAGGTTTTATCCTAAGGACTTCAGACACTGTATAAAAGTGTTTGTCTCCAGATGCCTCACTGTCATTTCTGTATCAACTGCTCATGGTGTAAGGTAATGGCCTCATTTGTATACAAATTAAATTAAATTCACTTTGATTCCAGCTGCAGCCAAGTTGTGTTATTTAACTCTGTTACTGCCTCACCAGAATCACTGAATTTTCAGCGGTAAAGATATGGGATAAATAAAAACTATATTATGCCATAACAGGCAACATAAGAAGCACGTTGATATTCTTCCTCATTTTTCCCCTACCCTCGCGCTAAATTGGTGCCTTCCAAGTCAGTGGGAGTTCACATAGTCAGGAACCAGAAGTTTACATGACACGCAAAAGCAGGGTTCCCACGCATCCTGGAAAACCTGGAAAACCTGGAAAATGATTGACCAATTTTCCAGTCATGGAAAACATGTGGAAAATGAAAAAAAATGCCAAATGTCCTGGAAACCGTTAAGTTATCCTGGAAAATTATTCATCCTCTCCCTGTCTTGTGAGCGAATGCAAACTTGTTAAAAGTTATGCGCATAAATGTCTGTCATCAACACTGAGGTACAGCGCTTCTCTAGCTGGCGCAGTGCCCCACGTGAAGCTACCAATCAATCAAATTCGCATGTCTGCTTAGCGCAGTCCTGCAATGAGTGCTTCCAGTTGACTTTGTCACAGCATTTAGCGGCTTTTCAGACCGCATTAAGAACTTAGCGCCTTGAGACAAAAGTAGCGACTGTAAATTGAAAAGTGTCCGCGTGTGTGAGGTTTTTCACTCCAATGACCATAGGCTCCTCTCTGTCCTCTGATGAGTGACAGACATCACCAACACAGTCACATCATAACGTGGCCGCGATTCTGGTCCTATGGCCGGTTCTCCTAATACATCCATGCTGTCTGCAGGTATTTCTTATTAGAAGAGGCAGTATGGCGCTACACCTACGACATGTGGTTGACCTATGATTGTCTGGGCTGTTAATGAACGAGGGCAAGTGCGTTCCGTTTCCTTCTTCCATTCCTCTCCACTTCCCCTCCACTCTCCAAGTGGCCTCCGTGTGACGTATTAAGGGCTGAGGGCGATTGAGTGGGAAACGTAACCCGCTTTTAAAATGCAGCCATAGTGTCGTTTATGGAGTTGGCCGTGCGCAGTGAGCAACGTATTTCTGATTTCAGCGGTTCAAGGTAATAACGGTTAACAGATAATTAATGGGCCACATTTCAACTTTATTAGGAATTCAGTTACCGTATTTTCCGCACTAAAGCCTTTAATTTTCTCAAAAAACGACAGTGCACCTTATATATGGATCAGTTGGTTAAGTGGTTGATCCATACTAGTTGTACAAGGCGCTCAACTATCGACTATCCGCCGGATTAGCTATAAAAGGCTAACGATCCTCATATTTCCGTTTAAGACACAAAGTCTTATCATTCACACTTGGTGAATCTCTAATCTCTCCAATAAGTACGACTGGTAAACTACAAGGCCGCACCGCACCAGCATTACGGCTACCGTAGTCAGTAAACACCGGTACTGTGCTTACTCACAGTCCCACACCCACAGCACAGCTCCATCTAGTGGATGCATAGAGCAACCCCAGTCAAACGTTTGACTGCAGTATCTTCTATTCTATGCGCCTTATAATCTGGTGCGCCCTATAGTGCGGAAAATATGGTATATAAAAATACTGTGTATGTACATGGATAGATGGGGAGAAGGAATTAGAGAGATTAGCGACTTTTCATGTAGTCTTAAACTCCTTAAATGAAAGTAGTTGTCAACAGAGTGAGATGTGCAGAGACCACAGAGAAAAATGAGAAAAGTAGGCAGCGAAAAATTAACATGTTTAACATACATTTAATTTAAACCACTGGCATTTCCTATTTCCAATGTTGTTAGCATATAAGTGAATGTGATTTAACATGGCTAAATTAGCATTAGAGCTGTCAATCAGGTAAAGTTATGGTTGGTAATCCTGGAGAGCTAGCAAGAGAGCTAGTGAGATTTGAAAGTGGCACCTTCTCTGTGTTCAACCCCCAACTTTTAAATAAATCAAATGCAATTCAAAGGGCTTGACAGGTTGATTATACAACATTAACAGGCAGTAATAGACAGCTTAAAATGTGGATTGTCCTCTAATTACAGGAGTGAGTGACAATGTCAGGAAGACAGTCCAAATTCAAAAGTGAGTGTAAGGAAGACCCCCAGTTCAGGGACTGGCTAGGATTGTGTCCGGAGATATACATAAAGCATACTGCAAGATTTGCAGAAAGTCTTTCGATGTTGGCAACATGGGTGTCTCAGCTCTCAAGAGTCATGCGCGGTGGCAAGGCCACATCAAGACAGCTGGACAATTAAAACAAGAGAGACGAATGACAGATTTTATGAAGAGTACAACCAACAAAGAACCACAAACAGCCACTGTACATGAGGAAGGTGTCAGTCAGGGAAATATAGCATCACAAGGCTCCAGTTCAGAAACACGAGGAAGCTCACCATTTTTTTCAAGCCAAGCCGTGTTTGAAGCAGAGATTCGCTGGGTAATCAAGATGGTAAAGTCGCACTATACATTCAATTCCAGCTCTGACATCTCAGCAATTTTTGGACAGATGTTCCCAGACAGTGCGATTGCTAAACAGTTTTCATGTGGTGCAACAAAGTCTGCTTATCTTATATGTTTTGGTTTAGGTCCTTATTTCAAAGAACAGCTGATCAAAGATATAAGAAAGGCACAATGCTATGTTATATCTTTTGATGAATGTCTAAACAAAGTGACACAGACAGAACAGTTAGATGTTGTAGTGCGGTACTGGAATGAATGTGAAGGGAAGGTTGTGGTGCATTATTTTGACTCAGAGTTTATGGGACACACTCAAGCAGAGAAGCTTCTGGAAAAAGTAAAGAGAGCCCTGTCACCGCTTAATCCCAGTAAGCTCCTACAGATTTCAATGGATGGCCCAGCTGTCAGCTGGAAGTTCCTGAGGCTGTTCCAAGAGGACAAGAGCCAAGAGGACCCAGATGCACCAAAGATAATCAACCTGGGAAGCTGTGGTTTGCATATTGTGCATTCAAGTTTTCAGGACGGAGAGAGAGAAACAGGTTGGAGGGTGGGAGATGTGCTCAGAGCTCTTTGGCAGGTCTTCCATGATTCACCAGCAAGACGAGATGACTTCACTGAGGTGACCAAAACAACAAAATTTCCTCTGAAGTTCTGTGCCCATCGATGGGATGAAGATTTATCAGTTGCCGAGTGAGCAATAGAACTGTGGCCAGCTGTGCAACAGTACATCAGAAGCCACCAGAAACTCCCAAAAAGCAAAATACCATCATCTGCATCCTACTGTACAGTGAAAGGGGCTACTGATGACCCTCTTTTTCAGGCTAAGCTCCAGTTTTTTGCATTTGTTGCCAGACAGCTGAAGCCTTTTTTGTAGAAATTCTAGACAGATGTGCCAATGGTGCCATTCTTGGCAAAAGAGCTCCAGTCTATTCTGAGACACTTGCTGTCATGCTTTATCAAAAAGGAAGAATTGGAGAAGAGGAAAACACCTGTCCAGCTGCTGAAATTGGAACCTCCAAGACAAATCAATCCATGTGCCACTCAAACAGCTGGACATAGGCTTTGCCACAAAGCAAGCTTTAGAGAAGGCATCCGAAAAGCTCCAGGAAAATCCAGTGAACATACAGGTGTTCAAGAAAGAATGTGTCTCCTTCCTTGCTGTGACCTGCAAAAAAATGATGGAGAGAAGTCCTCTTGTGTACCCAGCGGTGCGGCACATGAGCTCCCTTGACCCTGTGATCATGGTGACAGAGGCTGAAAGCGCAATAGCAATGTTTGGGAAACTCCTACAGGTTCTCCTTGATGCAGGATGGCGCACTGCCTCAGAGTGTGACAAAGTCCTTGCTCAATATCAAGCTTTCTCATTGCATGCCAGCGCAAACCATAAAGCAGAATTCCAAGATTTTATGTACAGTTGCTGGCTGGATGAATTTCTTGGAAAATTTGTCAGTGCCAGAGAAGAGTATGCAGCACTTTGGGACCTGATGAAATGTCTCCTCACACTGTCTCATGGACAAGCAGCAGTAGAAAGAGGCTACTTTGTCAACAAGGACATGCTTGTCCAAAACTTGAAGGAGAGGAGTCTAATAGCATTGCGCTTGGTTCAGGATGCAATGGCTGAGTGTGCAGTAGATGAAGCCCTGCCAAAAGACCTCATTCAGCATTGCAAAGGAGCGAGGATGAGGTACATGCAGTACCTTGAGGATGAGAAAAAGAAAAAAGAACAAACTGCAAATGAGAAAAAAAGAAAGGAGCTCCACCAAGAAATAGAAAATGTGAAAGCAAAACAGAGAAGAATAATGAAAAGCAGCGAGATGATGCAGAAAGAGGCAGACGAAATGGCAGTGAATGCAGAAAAAAAACACGACTTCACATTACTGACCAAATCAAATGCGTACCGGAGAAGTGTGGCAGAGAAAAAGAAAGAGCTGGAAGCTCTAGCACAAACACTGGATAGCCTGCAGGAGAGTGTCAAGAAGCTGCAGTAGCTGAGGAACTTTTTTTTTAGGTAATATTTTTATTAGAATGACATATTGCTTTGCTTTACATTGACCTTTTTGCACTGCAGGATACAAATATATTTATTTTGATATTTAGTTATATTTATGAAAATGTATGTTCTGCTTGGCTATTTTGGCAGTGATTTTGATTTTTATTATGTTTGAGAAATGCCAGCTGTGTAAAGTAAACTGAGTTGTGCACTAAACTGAGATGAAACTCAGGAAATTGTTCTTCAGTGATTTATTGAAAATATACAAATAGTTTTAGAGGAAGTGCAGGAAAAAAGGGAGAGAGAAGGGAAAGTTTAGTTAGGAATTGCCCAATTGAACATTTAAACTCCAGTTGGTCCTGCTAATGAAGTCCTACGGTGTAATCTGTGGGTGTGTTTGCATTATTCTATGATAAATTTGTCATAATTTCTGAGAATTTAGGAGATTATCTCATACATAAATTACAGCCATAGACTGCACATCAGATGTCTGAGGAATAAACATAGAAACAGTCTGGGTAAATGCAAGTTACAACTGTAGAAAAAAAAAAAACAGTAATCACGTCATACACTGTATCAGTGTATGACGTGATTACTTGTCTCTGTAGCGGCTGAAAATGTCCTGGAAAACGTCCTGGAAAATAATATCAAGGAAAGAGTGGGAACCCTGAAAAGCCCCACATGCAGCTGTGATGACTGCTTTCGATTGGTGTTGCCACCCTGTGGATACCATTTTCGCCAAATCCAGGTTTCTCCTATTGGATATTCAAGCAGGTCGTGACTTTAAGACTTTAATAGTTTTGGAGCCTGATCCTGATGAACAAAATTAACAGATTTTTCTGTAGTCCCCTTAAATTTTTTTCATTTTGTTTGATGCATTGCCACAAACATGTGTAGTCAAGATAACGTCCCCTTCATAATCCTAGAAGTTTACATCATTTTGTCTGTCACAGAAGTTTCATAAAATCAAAAATACATCATATATTACATATTCATACCCCTCTACTCCATGTGGAGTGGATCTTTTGAACTTGATGTTAGAGCTCTGTAAAAGCCACTTTTGAGAAACAGCAAGTGTTGCATGTGAGTGGACAAAAAAAATGTGGAGATGTGATAATTTAACTCTGAGCTGAGTCTGTTTCACAGAATCCTGCAAATCTGAACAGCTCACTGAATGACATTTTCAGACTCTTTCCCACCAAAACTAACTGATTGTGTTATGTGAGAGTTTTTGACTTGGTTGTCAAAAAACAGGTAGGGTCTTTCTTTTATTCAGTTGTTGAATAATTTCAGAGCATTGTCAATTCAGTGGGGTGAACGCCTCCTCATCCAGATTTCTGCAAAACTCAGCCCCTCTGGGTTCTCTTTTTATAAGATACAACATCTGTTCTGCTGTCAGTTAACCTTATTAGTCATTAAAGGTTCCAGCAGATGTAGACAATAAAGGACAAAATTCCTGGATATTTTTGTCAGATATTTTTGTACTGTTTTCAATGTAATATACCCACTGTTGTAAATTCCCTAGTGTTACTGTGTTGTTGTTATGTTGTATAGGAGCAGTTCAGTCCTGAATTTGGTGTTTTACCTCAGGCGCTTGGTTGGGCAGCTAAGGGGTCCTTAAAAGAATAATAACAATACTGATTGATTTCCGACACGCAGTTTTATGCTTTTCCCTGTACATGTATGTCGTTTTATGAAAAAATTAGCAGAACTAATACAAGGCAGTGCAGACATACCGAGAGACGAACTTTGAGCAGCTAATGAAGGAAGGACGACGTTTTATCAGGATTTAAGTGTGATGAATCATTAAAGGCTACGTTCACCGTTCAATTGTGTCCGGCCCGCTTTCTAACTGGAGCGTGTGTGTGGATGAGATGTCCCAGCAAATTCTTCTAAACAATACACAGTCCTAGCTCTCCATAATACCCACCAAACACCGGACATCCGTGGACGTCTTTTTTAAGGCTAAATAAGGTCGGCCCGTCTTGGCCATTAATTAAGCCCAAAAGAAGACAAGAAGACATTGAAAACCTGTCCATGTTTAGCCTTCCTGTCGTGGCCCACATTTAGCCCAAAAGAAGATGCTGAAAACGCGTCCCTCTTTCGCCATTGTTCCCAGATTTAGCCCCAAAAAAATTCCAAATTTGAAAATTTGTCTCTGTTAAGCCATTCTTTTTCCTTCTTTGAAAAAAAAAACACGACACAACTCCCACTGATTCGGAAGACATTTGTGTGAAGGGACAAAATACAGAAGAATGTTAACGTGCTGAACCTTACAAGAAGTTCCAGGCTATGTTAACATTATTTTTGCAAGAAAAAGATCAGCACTGATGGCATAATAAGTGAAGATCCTGTCTACTTCTACTAAAATAACTGGAAGAGACTACTGTCACAGAAAGGCACAGGTCTGCAAAGCCCCAGAAGAATGTGAGTTATACTCCATTGCACACCCATTACCCTGTGGTTACTTGGGTAGGACCTATAAAACGTGGGCAGTATATCCTATATGCTCTATGCATCACAAGTCGTTTGCTTCGATCCTAAATGTTCTGATAGTATTTTTTTATTGTGTGCATAGGTTGTTAGGATGTGTTCTCAATGGAGATGTCTGCAGTAAATCAGTCTTGGACTGTGGTGCCAGATTAATGTTACTAGCACTTTTCACCAAGCTCATCACATCCCACAATAGTGAAGCCACCAGGATCAACTTGGATTGTTGTCAGGTCAGCATAGGCGGTGTTGACAGAGGAGGTCAAAAGCTGGGCTACTAACCCAATAGAGGAAACGACTACCTTTACTTTGAGAAACTCATAGCAGAGCATATTAAAGCCTCTCAGCTTTAATCTTCATCACTTTTCAAATTGTCCAAAACAATCAACTGAAATTGCTATCAACACAGCCCCCCACACTGCACTGTTCCTCCTCCGCCAGAGAGCTATCCCACCAAGCAAAGTTACATTGTCAGGCATCTAGACCACATTTTGATTTGTTTGAAAAGTGAAAGATGAAAAGCCTTTACTTTCGAGATGTTGAAAAGACGTCTACATGAAGATGTTTATCAACATCTAAATTTGGTTCGAAAGGTGAAAGGTGATAAAATCTACACAAAGGGACAAAATCTGTCATTTTTAAGATGTTACAGTTGAAGCCAGAAGTTTACATACACTGTGCAAAAACACACTTCATTTTTTGTGTTACTGTCTGAAGTCAAATAGGACTAAACCTCTATTGTTTCTGGTCAGTCAGGAATACCAAAATTATTTAATTTTGTTAAATAATTGTCAATTAGTCAATTAAATTGACTTTTACTTTTACTTGCTAAACAAGCTTTGTCACATAAGGTGGGATATAAATCTCGTTAGCAAACAAAGCTGTTTTCAATGTCACTGCCTGTTAGTCATCAAATTACTTAAGAGGATGTACAATACTCCTGTACAACATAAAAGATGGCTTAAAACTCAAGAAAAGCCCTGTTAATTGGTCCTTTAGAGTAATATATAATTGCATAATCAGCACTTATCATTTGCAATTTATGCCATAGTAGTGATTGCTGATTTCCCAGCTTTACTTTAGCGTTTTCATAGTGTCAGACCAGTACTTTTCCCACATTATCTTTTTTACTAGATGATAGCAAGTTTTTACCATCACATGACCCATCATTTATGACACAGGTCATGACATACAGTCATGGAAAAAATTATTAGACCACCATTTTTTCTTCACTTTCTTGTTCATTTTAATACCTGGTACCACTAAACGTCATCATGTGACTAAAACAGACAGAAAAGAAAAGACTGAATGCATAAAAGCAGTGTTTTTGGGAGTACAGCGCCATAGCTATTGATGTAAAAACTTAAGTGATTTAGGTTATAATCAAGAAAACCATGGAAAATGGTAAGATATCAGCTCTTAAATAAAACTCTTATAAGCAACCTTTGTGGTTATCGATATGTTTGTCCAAACAAATGTACCTTTAGTTGTACCAGGCATTAAAATGAACAAGAAACTGAAGAAAACAAGGGTGGTCTAATATTTTTTTCCATGACTGTATATTACTGTGAATTTTTCCATTTTTTTTCCTTTTAGCTAGCAAAGCAATAATTGAAGCTCCTGGCGAGAAGGCCACCTAGCTTGAACAACAGTCATGTGTGAGAGTATTTATCATAAAGAAATCTTCTCTAAGCTATGTTCAGCCCCTCCATGATCTGGAGATGAATCCTTCAATACATATTCCATTTCTGAGAGGAATATGACATGCATCTATTGGGCTGGAAGAAAGAGTAGTGAGATTGGGCACAGTACGTCTCTCCTTGTTCGCCATAAAGCTCTGCATTTCAAACTGGTTATAATGACAGCCCAAATAGGGAGTCTTGTCTGGGAATGGAGATAAGGGACAGTCAGTGTGTGTGTGTGTGTGTGCATGAGAGGGAGAGAGAGAGAGTGTCTACTGGGGTACAAGGAGGGTTACATGAGAACAGACAGGAAGGCAAGGAGGGAAGACAGATGGACAGAAAGGAGAGACAGAGACAGATGGAGAGAAATAGGAGGAGAGAGATTGCAAAATAGCATTGAAATGGGCATGATTGCTCACTGTGGCATAATTGAAAGCATGACACCCGTTCCCTATTATTTTTTCCATTAAACATTTCTGTCCTTCTCTATCTGGTCTTCTTATTTCATTAGCTGGGAAATCAAAACTATTTTCATAAAACGTTAAAGAGTAGAGGCATGTTATGCAAACAGAAACAGAGGGACCCACAAAAGGTGGGAACAACTGACTTGATAAATTGTATGAATAAACATCACAATGCAAATAAGCAATTAAAAAAAACACACAGCCACATTGGAAGCAAAATTATACAAAAACAGGCAGTGTGGTAAGTGAATGACAGCACTGTATGCTTAAAGATACTTCATCTTGACAGTAATACAATTCAAGCAGCTGCATTTGAGTTGCAGTGGTTGTTTGAACAATCTGTGGTCTGAAACATTAAACTCGAGCTTTGTGTTTGAACTTACTGACATGGTATATTACCATGGTGTACTGGATGTGAGTAAGCAATTGGATAGTGTGAGCACAAGTACTTAAGGTAACTATATTTGAACCAGAAAAATAAACTTGAGGTGACCCATTATCCACATCTGCATTTACATTGGTTAACACCTGGGGAAAGAACATGCAGAGCAGATGGTCTTGGACACTGACCCCCAAAAAGTTAGGTGGATAGAGAAGAAAAATGGGTCCTGTTTTCTAGGGTGGGTGAAAAGAAAATGTACCTATTTCCATTAGTGACTGATGCACTTCCTCGGTGTTCCACAGTATGCATGCATTTCCACTGCTGGTGGAAGCGCTTGCTTTTCTTGAAGGTGTGAAAGACACAACAGAATTACAGTAAGTCACTTGAACCATGGTGTGTATATTCAGCTTATGTCACTGCCAGTATCTCATGCATGTCTTTGGTGAGGTAGGAGGCTAAAAGGTGATTATCAGCATCCTTATTGGAGAAGGCATCAGTAATGTCTGTGGTGTATTGTGTATTGTTTTAGTTTATTTTGTAATAAAAATGAAAAAATGTAATGTTCATAAATATTAGCATCTCATTTCACCGTGGCATTTTCCTCATCATGGTTGGAATCAGCAGGCTGGTAAATTTTAAATGCCTTTGCAAAGTTTGAACCGTTATTAGCAACAGTGGCCATTTTCCTTTTGACACCTGTTTTCTTAAACCTTTGAATTAGTGAATGAATAATGACATTTTAAAAGAGTTACTCACAGTTACTATGATGACTACTTATAAATTTCTCAAGGCAACAGAAATAAAAATGCACAAATACTATATTTATTTGAAACTTACTGTTACTAGACAGCCACATGAACAGTATTTTACACTGTGAAGCCTCTAAATGGCTGCTATTTGAGAACACTTACTGCCTTCTCGCTGTACAGCCACTGTCACTCAAGAAAAACTCAATTATATAAAATAGGCCAGCTATAGAGCTAGTTCAGGCAGGCAACATGAGTGACATTTGTGCTCGCATAAACTGTTCTATATTGGTTCATTCTGATTATATCCTCTAGTTTGTTTGTTTAAAGGAGTAAATGGTGCCCATCTCTGCCTTGCCAGTGCACAACTGCTGTTAAAAAATCCCACCACTACCCTAGCAACCACCTGTAATAAGAAATATTTCAAGAATGCAGGATACATCCTGAAAGAGTAATAATAGAGCAATAAAATGCAGGATACATGAATCTTCACAAGAAAATAGTTCAAGATGAAAATGAAATTTAACATCATGAGAACCAACAAACAATTCATATTTGCAATAAGAAAACAAAACAATACCAAAAAAAAAAAAAAAAAATACCACCAGCTCTTTCACTGTCCTTTGTATTGTGGAACCAAATGTCTTGACTGCACAGGACCTCATCCTTCAATAGGTACAGATATACTCCAGTAAAAAGCTCCTGCTGGTTTCAGGTTGAAAGCTGTGCGAGGCCTGGTGCTGCGTGGTCAGGGCAGAGGCTGGGGTCGGGCCCATAGGTGGATATTATGATTCATTCAGCTCTGCACGCCAGCCAGGGATAAGCTCACCCTAAGGTCAGAGAGCTGTGAGTGGAATACACATTGGGAAGTCTAAGCTTATTTTCACATCTCTGCAGATCCTTCTCCATCTCCTCCTCCATCTATTCACAAATGAGGAAAGAGTCTGTGATGTGTGATAGAGCCAGTGTGTTAGAGCTCTTGCCAAGAATGGAAAGCCTGGCAACAGAGACCCTCATTGCTGTTTTAGTTTTGATCTTTTATGGTTTTCCACGGTCAAAGTGTGGTAAGTTGTCAGCATTAATTAAATCCTGCTACCAAATGAGACTATTTCACTGCAAGCAATAGTAATTTGCAGTCTCATTTCAAATTTATATGAAGATGCTGTAAGTATCCTCTATAATTTCAGAATTAAAATCAAATGTATTTTGTGCCATGTTACGCTGTATATATTTCTATATTTCTCCTGTAGGTATATGTGTGGGAGTTCCATGCACCTTTTTATTTTACATATACTGCATATTGAAAAATAACATTATGAATATACACTACTCAAAAAAATTAAAGAAACACTTTGTAATCAGAGTATAGCATCAAGTCAATTAAACTTCTGGGATCTGGGATATTGATTTGGTCAGGTAAGTAGCAGAGGGGGTTGTTAATCAGTTTCAGCTGCTTTGGTGTTAATGAAATTAACAACAGGTGCACTAGAGGGGCAACAACGAGATGACCATCAAAACAGGAATGGTTTTACAGGTGGAGGCCACTGACATTTTTTTCCCCTCTTCATCTTTTCTGACTCTTTTTCACCAGTTTTGCATTTGGCTAGGGTCACTGTCACTACTGTTAGCATGAGGCGATACCTGGACCCTACAGAGGTTGCACAGGCAGTCCAACTCCTCCAGGATGGCACATCAATACGTGCCATTGCCAGAAGGTTTGCTGTCTCCCCCAGCACAATCTCAAGAGCATGGAGCAGATTCCAGGAGACAGGCAGTTACTCCAGGAGAGCTGGACAGGGCCGTAGAAGGTCTACAACCCATCAGCAGGACCGGTATCTGCTCCTGTGTGCAAGGAGTAGCAGGAGGAGCACTGCCAGAGCCCTACAAAATGACCTCCAGCAGGCCACTGGTTTGAATGTCTCTGACCAAACAATCAGAAACAGACTTTATGAGGGTGGCCTGAGGGCCCAACGTCCTCTAGTGGGCCCTGTGCTCACTGCCCAGCACCGTGGATCTCCATTGGCAATTGCCACAGAACACTGGAATTGGCAAGTCCGCCACTGGCGCCCTGTGCTTTTCACAGATGAGAGCAGGTTCACCCTGAGCACATGTGACAGATGTGAATGGGTCTGGAGAAGCCGTGGAGAACGTTATGCTGCCTGTAACATCGTTCAGCATGACTGGTTTGGTGGTGGGTCAGTGAGGGTCTGGGGAGGCATATCCATGGAGGGACCACAGACCTATACAGGCTAGACAACGGCACCCTGACTGCCATTAGGTATCGGGATGAAATCCTTGCACCCATTGTCAGACCCTATGCTCGTGCAGTGGGTCCTGGGTTCCTCCTGGTGCACGACAATGTCTGGCCTCATGTGGCGAGAGTATGCAGGCAGTTCCTGGAGGATTAAGGAATTGATACCATTGATTGGCCCCTACGCTCGCCTGACCTAAATCCAATAGAACACCTCTGGGACATTATGTTTCGATCCATCCGACGCCGCCAGGTTGCACCTCAGACTGTCCAGGAGCTCAGTGATGCCCTGGTCCAGATCTGGGAGGAGATAACCCAGGACGCCATCTGTCGCCTCATTAGGAGCATGCCCCGACGTTGTCAGGCATGAATACACGCACCTGGGGGCCATACAAATGACTGAATACCATTTTGAGTTGCTGCAATGAAATTTCAGCAAAATGGACTAGTCTGCCGCATCATTTTTTCATTGTAATTTTTGGGGTGTCTTTGAATTCAGCCCTCTGTAGGTTGACAATTTTCATTTCCATCAAATGATGTGGCATCCTTTTGTTCCTAAAACATCACCCAGTCCATATCAGTATAAATAAACAGCATGATTTTTTTCCCATTGAGATCTGATGTGTTTTCAAAGTGTTCCTTTAATTTTTTTAAGCAGTGTATAATCATTCTGTAAAGCCTCCACACTCATGGTCAGAGGAACACAAATGCACAAGAATGCGCAAAAACATAAATGAAAGGAGGCCAGAGGAGTGCTTGCTTATTGTCTGAGGTAAAACAGAAAAGGAAAACAGAAGTAGTCTGCTCTATGGATATCCATGACAATAACAAAACTGAGGCATTTGCCTCTCCTATATCATTCATATTATTTGATAAGGTAGTTACAAATATACATGGAATAATTTAAGAGTGAATACAGAGCATCTTTTATGTTTGGATAAAAGGAGATAGATCCCCTAAATCATGTTATCATCTAAATGTGAGTGAGTGATACTTCAGAGCTTTTTTCCTCTACTGATCTGTAGCACACAAAATGACACACAAATGCCAAGCTCCAAATCACTGATTTGTCAATGTACGAAGAATTGTGGCAAACAAAATAAGGTTTTCTGTAGTAACTCATTTTATGTAGAGAATTTTTTCCCCTTTCAAGATGAATGAAGTGTATATATCTAAATATATATATATATATACACAGTATATATATATGCATATACAGTATATATATATACAGTATATATATACATATACAGTATATATCTACTGTATATATATATATATATATGTGTGTGTGTGTATATATATACACATACACACACACATTTATATTTATTCATAAATATATATGAATATATATATATATATATATATATTTCGTTTTTCAAATTCAGTTAGTTTTAATTAGTGCTAGAGCAGTTTTTCTAGTTTTTATTTGTTTTTTAATGCTTAGTTTTAGTTTAGTTTTTATGAGTTTCTGTGTTGTTTTAATTTTATTTTGTAAATTAAGGTTGTAATTTTGGTTCGAGTGAAGTACTGAACTTTTTGAAGGCTATCGAAATTACATAGTCAGGTATACATTACGGTCTCAATAAACATATTTATCAATGCGTCTTTCCGTTTGTGGTGTTCCTGCTTATTTACTGACCACCAGCTATTTGGTCGCCGGTGGAAACAGTCCATTATAGTTGCTGTTTTCTCGCGGTCTTTCCCAACACTGACTGGCCTGCAGCTGTGGCTTTTCTTTCCAAGAAGGAGGGTAGCGAGGCTAACTTATCCAGGTACTTTTGGTTAGCCTTCTTGTGCAAGCTTTTCAAATTGACTTTCAGATTCGTGGGTTTTTTCCCCTTGAGAAATATTCCACACACTGGATCACCTGCTTCTACAACATGGCACTTATTTTTATTGTTAACACAGTCATAGTCAAAGAAACAGGACTGTGCCACTTTCTCCCAACTTTTGCTGCAGCTATCACTGATCACTTTTTTTTTTATGTGGTTGTTGTATGGCGGAGTGAAGTTAATAGATTTCATGTAAATCCCAAAACGATTATGTGAAAATAATTACAAATACAAAAAATGAAGGATGTTCTTGATATTATAGTAACTTTTAGTTTGTTTCATAAACGCATGACACAGTTTCAGTTATCATTCTTTTAAAAACTCTCATTTTTATTTTAATTCAGTTTAACAAAAATGTTTTTTCAATTCAGTTTTCGTTATTTTGTTTGTTTTCGTTAACTATAATAACATTGCACAACAAAACTGAGGAAAAACAGTTCCTGCATGTCATTTGTGGTTTTTTTTTTTGTAAATGTCTTCAATGCTGCAGTTTTCAGTAATACCTTTTTCAGTGACTTTGGTGAGCAGGGACGCAGGTATATATATTCAAAATTCACCCATGCATCAGAGGGGCATTTCATCGACTATAAATGTGTTAGAACACGTTAAACATGAAGACGCGTTGATTATGAATCAGTTACTTCTTCACAAGTCAAGTAGTTAACTTGTCCGTACATTCCCATACCATTCTCGCAACAATTGAATCATAGGCAACTGGACTTAGATTTGTCTAGAACAGTTGCCTATGATTCAGTTGTTGCGAGAATGGAATTTACCTCGATAAATGAGAATATCCACAGACTTATTCCCGTACCAATTTCTGGTCAATGCAATTCCCTATAGAAGCTGAACATCTCTGGGACTGCATGGAGCATTTTTTTCATTGCTGCAAAACTCGACGGGCATTGACTTAAATGCCAATGTTATCCTGCCCCCTGGACTCTCAGCGTCTCTGGGAGTGAATGGAGCAGAATGCAGTTTTGATTGACAGGTTCTGAGATATATATACTGTCATGTCTCATGTACGATTTCAGTCCATTGTGGATTTTGCATGCGAAGTCGAATGACAAGCAGCGACCATTTGTGGGCATTTCTACAGCAAAATACTGCCTTGGCTCCATTATCATTTTGGGGAAATAAAAATATGATGAAGACAATAAGGTTATTCATAAACAACTTTTTATTGTACAATTACTATAGAAAAAAAAATCACACAGAGATAACTTTCTGCTATATTTTTAAACAGTTTAATGTTTTCATCTTTTTTAGGAAGTATGGTACCATATGTAGGGTACGGGATACCTTAAAATATTCATAAAAAAAAACAGTTTTCGAAAAAAAAATTGAAAAAATTCAAACGAAGCGCGCAAGGCTGAAGCGAAACACATCACATCAAAAACGAGTCTCAGGAACCAACAAGAGCCTAAACGGGATGCCCCGTGAACGAAAATCGAGGCCTGTGATTGGCTGCTACGACGGGCATTACTGTGCCGTTGGTTGTCTGTACGCTGATTGGATTGGCTGACACGTGTCCCCGGACCTCCCGTCTCTTGCTCTCGTGAAACAAAGGTTTAGTGGTGCCATTTTAAAGTCAAAATGGATCCCAAAGGACGCCGCCCATTGCTAAGTGCCTCTGGAGAACCAAAACGCCATCACAAAATGATGACAATTGGCAAAAAAGTGGAACATGTACATGTACATCCACATAGCGGTTTTCCACTTTTTGGGGGGGGTGGGGGATTACAGCCCCCATTAACCGTGAAGTGTGAGGGATTACTGTAGTTCAATAACTGCATTAATGATGTCAATAACTGTATACCAACAAAGTCAAGTTATATTCGGTTTCAAGAAAAAAATTATTAATTCAGTTTGTAAAAAGTAAATTCCGGACTGCTACAAAACTTTCGAGCCCCTTTGTTCAGCGCGGTCGCGTGATCCTCCATTTTAGATCAGATCCAGCTTGCATGTTCACTGTGATGCTCCATTCTCTATTAACGACAATAGAAAAGTCTAGACTTCGATTATAAGACGACCCACACTTTTGAGAATATGATTTCTAGAACAAAACATCGTCCTATTTTCGGGGTAATACGGTACTTTCGTTTTTTACACTGTAAATAAATGACACACACTGTAGGAAAGGGAAGGGAAGGGCAGAATTTAGATATAAAAAATAAATTGACACGTTTTTATGATGTACTCCGACTATGAGCTTCCCCTGTTCGAAAGACCAGAAATCTCCACTGCCATGCATGGTGTTTAAACTCATTTGCTTGAGACTATTGGTAAACTTCAACAGAAAAACATAATTAGTGTTTTGTTTCTTTTTCTTTCAATCGGGTACTCGAACTTCCTCCCACAAGAACATTCGTACAGGGTTGATTGGTGGTTCTAACATAGTAGGAGTGTGCACCAGCATGTATTATTAGCTTCTGTGTAGGCCTCTGATGTTCTGACCAGAGTACCCCAAAGACCTAAACCTTGAAGAGGCTTTATTTGTATTTTATACATAAACACATGAAACACAAACTCACTGTTTGCACAGTATAACATCAGAATGACAACGTTTTTCTTTTGTCTTTATGAGTAATGTCTGAAATGTATTAGCAATGGGAGACTGTTTTTGGGTATTCTTTGGCTTTCGAGAATCAGATCTTGATTACTTGAAAGGATATAATTTGTGTGTGTGTGAATGTGTGAGGCTTGTGCATCTGAATGTGAGATAGATGCCACCTGCTGCTTACATAGTTGCTTATTTTGTTTAAGGAAGTAATATGGCTTTAATCCACTGCTTTAATTTTGTACCCCGCTGATTACAATTCCCCTCCTACAGTTTTACTCCTGAGAGGTAGCTGATGTGTGCAAAAGAGTGGGCTGTGAGACTTTGTGTGAAACTGCATTTTATTATTTGAATTAGAAGGCTTGTCTGGCAAAAAAAAAAAATGTGGCCGATATCTTACCTTATAAATGATCATTTTCTGAGTTAGCATATATATTCAGTATATTTTAAAAATACATTAGCTGCATTTATTTTTTTTATTATGGCATATAGGAAAAAAAATCAAAAGGAAAAAGAAAATTCCATATACAGTGGGGAAAAATGCCTTTAAGGCAACAGGCCCGCTGCTGCATGTCAGTGTGCACTCGCCTCTGCTCACTATGGGGTGCCGAATGTAAAAACTTGATTATAGTTTTTAAACTGATATATTTTCAATATTTAGCTCATTTTCTTCACATTTAGTTCATTTTACACACATTTGAGACATAATTTATTGAACAATTTCTTTATATGTGAACGAAAATGAAATGTTAAATCTAAATGTTAAATCTAAATATTAAATCTAAATCTAAATGTTAAATGTTAAATCTAAATCTAAATGTTAAATCTAAATCGAAATCTTAAATCTAAATCTAAATGTCAAATGTTAAATCTATATGTTAAATCTAAATCTAAATGTCAAATGTTAAATCTAAATGTCGAATGTTAAATCTAAATCTAAATATTAAATCTAAATGTTAAATCTAAATATTAAATCTAAATGTTAAATCTAAATCTAAATATTAAATCTAAATGTTAAATGTTAAACCTAAATATGAAATCTAAATGCTAAATCTAAATGTTAAATCTAAATCTAAATTATAAATCTAAATCTAAATGTGTCGCTGAGTGTAAAGCTAAATATTTAGAGAATTTGCAAATGTCCCATGCCCCGTAAAGTCTCACAGCCACATAACCACACCCACACCACTGATCAGGATCAATGGGAAGAGGGCTTGAGGGAGAGTCGGGACTCAGACATGGCCGCCTCCCTGCCAATGGAAGACATTGAACGCTAATATTAAAACTACTTAACTTACCGTTAATGATGGGGACGGTACCGGCTGAACTACCCCTTGAAGTGCAGCCCGCACACCCGCCAACACTGCCCGTTCGATGTCCATGCACTGCTGTCATCACTGTCTCTATCTGTGGTCTTTACAGCTCTTACACACTTTGTTTTGCACTTTATCTCGAAGTGTCCGATCTTGTTGCATTTACAGCAGCGTTTTCCTGTTGCAGGGCAGGCACTATTATCATGAGTTCTGCCACACCTTGTACAATCTTTTCCATAATCTTTTTTTCTGCGCCTTTAAACTGTGCATTTGTTCTGTCTTTAGCATATCACTTCCCGAATGGCTTGAATTTCTTGAATTTACTTGTAACAGCACTTAGTTTTCAGTCAGTCTGTCACGGGCGTTTTGCACTTTAATGAGTTCAGACTGTCGAGCAATGCTGATGGCTTTTTCCAGCGTAAAGTCCGGCTCCAGTTGAAGTTTCTGTGACACATAACTGTCCGCGATTCCGATGACAATCCGATCCCTTATCTGTTCATCTTTTGATATATAGCATATAACAGAGAATTTACTTGAACGTCACCGTCTTCTTGGTCAAGTTTGGTAGCAATCCTGTAGCGAGAAAAATGCTGTCTCCATGTCGACCATGCCAACGGCTGGGTGAAATCAAATGACTCTGGTGCATGAAACTTCGCCATGTCGCGCTCCAAACTAGTTTCGTCTCAGTCGGCTGGGGAAGTCACTTCTGACACCATGTCATTAAGTTCACGGAGTCAAATGTTGTAACTTCATGCTCGGTTTTATTCAGGAACTACAACATACATAGCCAACGAGTAAACCTGCTGTTGCTGCTACTATTACTAGCCATAACACATGAGCATTACCCAGAAGCCCCCGTTTCTCTGCGCCCACAATGCACACAGCGACACCTTGTGGTGTAACACAATATAACAAACCTAACTGAATCCCATCACAACAACATTGTCCGTTTCCAGTCAGCATGCTGTTATATGAGTACATATCGCACAGCACCTGAGTTTAAGTAACGTCTGTCTGATCAGCTCAAAGGATATATGTTTTCTCTAAATGTTGATGAAGCAACCACACAAAACATGGAAAAAATAATGAATGTAATGGGTCAGCACTTATGATGGAACTTGGAAAGATGTCCTGCAGTGCTACGATCTGGAGTGGAAACAAGAAACCAGTATTCTATTGGACAACTGTGCTGTCATGAGAGGGAAGATTGGTGTTGACACACAAGTTAGGAAGGAAAATCCTTACCTCCTTGACATCTCTGGAGACACTGTGCATATGGTGGCAAATTCTGCCAAGGGCGTGTTTAGCCCATTCAAGTCAGAAGCAGAGGACTTCTGCTCTGATATATATTATGACATCGAAAAGTCACCAAAACAAAAGCAGATGTTTGCAGAGTTCCAGAGTCTGCTGCATCTGCACCGAGGACCATAATAAGACCAATCAGCAACAGATTTATTTTAATGCTGGTAGTGTGCAACAGGCTCAATGAGCTCCTGGATGTACTGGTGGTGCACTACCACCATGTGCTGGATATGGGGTGCCGAATGTAAAAACTTGATTACAGTTTTCAAACTGATATATTTTCAATATTTAGCTCATTTTCTTCACATTTAGCTCATTTTACACACATTTGAGACATAAATTATTTAAAATGTTAAATCTAAATGTTAAATGTTAAATGTTAAATTTAAATATTAAATCTAAATCTAAATGTTAAATCTAAATATAAATGTTAAATATAAATCTAAATATTAAATATAAATCTAAATGTTAAATGTTAAATCTAAATATTAAATCTAAATCTAAATGTTAAATCTAAATCTAAATATTAAATCTAAATCTAAATGTTAAATATTAAATCTAAATATTAAATCTAAATCCAAATGTTAAATGTTAAATCTAAATATTAAATCTAAATCTAAATGTTAAATCTATATGTAAATGTTAAATCTATATCTAAATGTTAAATTTTAAATCTAAATATTAAATCTAAATCTAAATGTTAAATCTAAATCTAAATATTAAATCTAAATCTAAATGTTAAATATTAAATCTAAATATTAAATCTAAATCTAAATATTAAATCTAAATCTAAATGTTAAATCTATATCTAAATGTTAAATCTATATCTAAATGTTAAATCTTAAATCTAAATATTAAATCTAAATCTAAATGTTAAATCTTAAATTAAATATTAAATCTAAATCTAAATGTTAAATCTAAATCTAAATGTTAAATGTTAAATCTAAATATTAAATCTAAATCTAAATGTTAAATCTATATCTAAATGTTAAATCTATATCTAAATGTTAAATGTGTCGCCGAGTGTAAAGCGGGTTATTTAGAGGATTTACAAATGTCCCATGCCCCGTAAAGTCTCACAGCCGCACAACCACGCCCACACCACTGATCAGGATCAATGGGAAGAGGGCCTGAGGGAGAGTCGGGACTCAGACATGGCTGCCTCCCTGCCTGTGGAAGACATTGAACGGGCGGTGTTGGCGGGTGTGCAGGCTGCACTTCAAGCGGTTGTTCAGCGGTACCGGCCCCATCTTCCACAGGCAGGGAGGCAGCCATTGACAAACGGGAAACCAGTGTAAAGATCTGAGGACTGGAGTTATATGATCCACTTTCTTGGTGTTAGTGAGGACTCGAGCAGCAGCGTTCTGGACTAACTGCAGCTGTCTGATGGTCTTTTTAGGGAGACCTGTCAGGACAGCGTTACAGTAGTCTAGTCTACTAAAGATAAATGCATGAGGGAGAGTCCCGACTCTCCCTCAGGCCCTCTTCCCATTGATCCTAATCAGTGGTGTGGGCGTGGTTGTGCGGCTGTGAGACTTTACGGGGCATGGGACATTTGTAAATCCTCTAAATAACCCGCTTTACACTCGGCGACACATTTAACATTTAGATATAGATTTAACATTTAGATATAGATTTAACATTTAGATTTAGATTTAATATTTAGATTTAACATTTAACATTTAGATTTAGATTTAACATTTAGATTTAGATTTAATATTTAATTTAAGATTTAACATTTAGATTTAGATTTAATATTTAGATTTAAGATTTAACATTTAGATTTAAGATTTAACATTTAGATATAGATTTAACATTTAGATTTAGATTTAATATTTAGATTTAGATTTAATATTTAGATTTAATATTTAACATTTAGATTTAGATTTAATATTTAGATTTAGATTTAACATTTAGATTTAGATTTAATATTTAGATTTAAAATTTAACATTTAGATATAGATTTAACATTTACATATAGATTTAACATTTAGATTTAGATTTAATATTTAGATTTAACATTTAACATTTGGATTTAATTTAATTTAGATTTATATTTAACATTTAGATTTAGATTTAATATTTAGATTTAGATTTAACATTTAGATTTAGATTTAATATTTAGATTTAACATTTAACATTTAGATTTATATTTAATATTTAGATTTATATTTAACATTTATATTTAGATTTAACATTTAGATTTAGATTTAATATTTAAATTTAACATTTAACATTTAACATTTAGATTTAACATTTTAAATAATTTATGTCTCAAATGTGTGTAAAATGAGCTAAATGTGAAGAAAATGAGCTAAATATTGAAAATATATCAGTTTGAAAACTGTAATCAAGTTTTTACATTCGGCACCCCATAGCTGGATTTGAACGAAGAACATAAATACAGGTAATACAAATAATTAATTTATATATTTTTATTTATGTACTTTTAATGAACTGCTTCTGTTCATCTGTAGCAAGTTTGTGGGCCAGTGTTGTATGTAATGTTATGTTGCTTTGAAACAATGTCCTCAGTGATGTGTATGGATATGTATGTATATTATACTTAAGTGTGCTTGTGTGTGTGTGTGCTACAGAAGGCTTCAACAAGAGCAGGCAACAACATCCCATATGAGAACACAGGTTAACCAGAACCGGAAGGCACGGATTGCTGTGCTCTTCACAGAGTTCGATAGAATGAAGGTCATGATCGACTTATTCAGAGTTATCTTAAAATAGTATAAGATAAAACTATATTAATCCCACACTGGAGATATTTACATGTCACAGCAGCACTAACAAAATGGTGCAGAACTGAGATACAAACAAATACATTACAGTGACCCCCCCCGCGAAGATCAAAATCCGCGAATGGGAGCCGGAGCCCCCCAAGCCTAAATCATGTGTTTAAAATGTGTTTAAAAACCGTAAAAAAGTAGCGAGGCACTGCAGAGAAACAAGACAAAAGCTCAACTGTGGTCTTTCTGTTACCTTCACAGCCTCTGGTCTCTGAACTGTAGTAAAGAAAACTATTTTTGGCTCATAATTAGCGGCTAGCACGCTAACAACAACAAAAGAAACAGTCTGGTTTTCTCAGCATGGAAAGGGCACTTTTTTCTGGGAATAACCATGAATCCCCGACTAAAACTACTACTAACTAAAACCGCAGAACTTAAAGCGCGAATTGGCAAGGGATCACTGTACACTGTATACATATACACACACCCAGGCTATACTGTCAACAACACAGTTTTGTTCAAAATTTGAGTTCAGGCGCATGCAAATTAAGGAAAGAATGTATCAAAAAGTATTCCCTTCAATTCAACTATTCTATAATACACTATATAATACAATTATTCAGTTGCCTCACAATACTTGTTCTGAATTTTAATTACTATTATATAGGAATTACAATTATCTTACAGTAATATTTTGTGTTGTGTTTACAGGTGTCCTTCCACTATTCCAGAGATTTGTGAAAAATCTGCAATATGAAAAACTAATGGTGGACTGGTTGCATGTGGAAATGGTGGTCCTTGTGATAGAGATTCTCAGCAATTTTATTAAGCTAAATGCTGTCCCACTGAGTGCAAAGGAGATCCTCAAGGTTGATGTCCGGTGTAGAGATTTGCAACTGCCAAATAAAAGCCTCGGTGTTCGAAAGTTCTGCTACTCTGTGATGAACAAGGCACACGTGGAGAGGAAGATATGGGTTGGAAATATCTACAACTCTCTCAGAGAAGGGTACAGCAGCAGAGTTCCTCCTCAAAAACTTACCACTGGACAACAGCATAGTATCCTCAGTGTCTGCTCTGAACCCATCTCTAATGCGGTGTGACTCTGTTTGTGGAGCTTTTATCACATTAGGAGAGGCCTTGCCTAATACTGTTGCTCCAGAAAAGCTTGGTCAACTACAGGAAGAGGTTTAGTCATACCAAATTGATGTGGATCTGGTACCTCGTTCCCAGGCCTATGATGAAAAGAAAGGTAAACTGGTGGAGCCATGTTGCATCTCTAAAAATCCCTGAGAGAGGTGTGAGGTATCCCAGACTGTGTAAGATGGTTAAAGCTCTTCTCTCCATTTTCACAGGCCCACTGGTGGAAGGATCATTCAATTTAATAGATGATATCCTTGAAGCCGACAGGTGCTCCATGAATGTGGAAACCTATGAGAGCCTTGCAGTTGTTAAGTCCACAATGAAAGGGCCTGGACAGCCTCAACTATGACCACAGATCAGCCTTTGAGGCATTCCTGTCTGTCATCATACCAAAATTACCAGTTACACCTGCAGAAAAATAAATGAAAGAACAGGCACAAAAAGAGAAAAGCCTGAATGAGGCAGCAAGGGTGCAGTCATCAAAATTGGCAAACAAACTGGTATAACAGGCCAGGAAAACCAAAAGGCCAGCAACCACCTCCTCTGAACCAGCCAGATCTCCTCCCTTCTCTGGACCAGCCAGATCTCCTCCCTTCTCTCGACCAGTCTCCTCCTTTGGACCAGCCAGATCTCCCTCTTCCTCTGGACCATCTCCCCAACGTTCTCTGCACCAATTTATGCCACTGAAAATATGTTAAAGAGGAGTGGAGTCAAAACTTATGAAATCTTATTGAAATCTGACCATTGCACTGGAAGCTTCAGTTTAGCAGTTCTGTATTTAACTGTATTACTTTCATATTATTCAGTTTACCACTTCCTTGAGCACTTCACTGTTTTTTATGTTGTTAAAAAGAGGAGAGGAGTCAATACTCAATGTAATGCATTTCCTATAACTTAATGTACCATTGTTTTGAACAAAAATGGTGGATGTCATGTAATCAGTAAAATAATCCGTTCTGTGTTTATGGTGACACATGCTGGCCATTTAATGTACCTGCAAGTTAGTTCTTATCTTGAGAAGCCACCAGTTTATTGGTTGAAAGCAGTCAGGTGGTTTAGTGTCAACTTCCTGTTCAGCCATTTTGTAACAAAACACTGATAGAAGAACGTTTTAATGCTGTGTCTTCATATTCTGAAAGCATCTGTTTGTTCAAAGCCTTCGAGAAGTATTGCTTGTAAGTAATGTACCCCAGCTAAGTTTAATGAATATGTATTCCTGTGTTTTGTGGGATTTAGTGTAACTATTTTGTGATGCTGTGTAACCAGCTCACCATGTTCAGCATTACTGTGATTAGACTAGATGTGTTGTATCTATGCAGTGACTTGTTACTAGTCTCTCTCAGAAAATGTGTACTTCATATTTTGACTTTATTTGCATTATACAGACCATATTTTGTAAAATAATTATATTATTTGTATTCATCTGAAAGTCATTAGACTAAAATGGAAACTTTATTTTGTGATTAGTTTAACAGATTCGGTAATTAGGAAACTGTGTCCAAGACATTCTGGAGTAAAGGAGACTGAACTTAATCCCTCGCGTCTGGGTCATCACTCAACCTCCAGTTACTGACTGTTTAGCTATCTGTCAACTCGTGCACAATAGGCACGCACGCTGGAGGACAGAAAAGAGGAAAAGTTGCAATTAATATGTTTTTTGTTACAAATTCTTCTTTACTGAATTAAATTGTTGCTAAATTAATCAGATTAATTACTGAGTTTTACACATTTTCACTCTTAACTTAATAACCTTTATTTTCTAAGATTCACATTTAAATTTTAGGTCATCTTGTACATTACCAAGCACAATGGCAAAAAGTTGCTTGCCAAAATGCCTATAATGTGTATGCGTTGGAACCACTGCACCCCCCGGAAAAAGGTTCAGGCTCAGGAATAGTTTTTACTTTAAGCCCTGTGAACTGTATCCAAATTCTCAAATCTAGTGCAATGAAAAGACGACTGATAAAAAGTAACTATACTATCTAGTAAAGGGTATTAAAAATGTAAAGTAAATACAATCCAAAGAATTCCACGATATTGTACCAAAATTGTGGCTGTTGTTGGTGACAGTTCAGTATTTAAGCTTTTTACAGAGCTTTCCTAGTCTGTTTGTCCTAGCTTTGGTTGTTTTAAAGCATATCCCAGATGGAAAAAGTTCAAAGAGGTTATGGCTGGGCTCTGTTGGGTCTCTGAGGATACCACAGGCTCTCCTGAGGCAGTGTGCTTTGTACATAACCTCAAGAGGGAGACTAGAGCATCCATTATTTTGGGCAGTGTTAATGATCTCCTGAAGCACTTTTTTTGCTGTAGTGCAACTGGTGAGTCACAGTCAGATGCCATAGTTCAACATAGTCTTAATGGCATAGCGATAAAAGGACACTAACAGTTTCTTTTCCAAGTTATTCTCTCTGAGAATTTTCAGGAAATACATCCTCCCCTGGTGTTCCATATGTTGCAGCATGCTGTAGAGATCTGTGACCATGGCACAAACAGGTCTCTATAGAGCCATTTTCTCTGCATGCAAATCAGTGGTGGTGGTGAGGGGGTCAAATGTAGATGGCGAGCCTGCTGTAATGTGACTCTGGACTGGTTTCTTCAAACACTTCACAATGACTGGTGATGAATGTGGAGGACTTCAGGCCGGATGGGATTCTTGACTACGATAAGGTATAACCATCTTAGTGGTAGAATATCTTAGTAAAGTCACCAGGCAACTGGTCTGCGTGATCCCTCAGCACCCTTCCAGTCACACCATCTGCTGTGGTTGCTTTTCTAAGGTTAACTGCCCATATGTCCCTTTCCACAGTGTCAGTGTTCACACAGTGCTTGACAAAGCCAAGTAAAGCGGAGGTGTACTCTTCCACGTCCTGATGTTTGAAATTGTCCCTGATGCTAATTTCAGTCTTGCATCTGCTATGAAGCATCATCAGGTGAATTTTTAACACCATTGTTTTTGGGGAAGCTTTTCTCCTGAAGCAGTTGTGTGCTGTTATAAGGAGCCATGTCATATGATCAGACATTCTTAGATGAGGTAGCTGTGTAGTCCCATAGCCATACTCGACATTGGAGTAGGCTTTGTCCAGAGATTTTCTACCCCTGGTAGAACATTTATGTGTTGGTGGAATTTTGGAAAAGCTACTTTCAGATCAGCATGGTTAAAGTCACCTGTTACCGCCTCTGGTAGACACATACAACTACTGCCTGATGGTATTATGCAAGTGACAGAAGCCCAAGTTAGCATTTGTAATTGTGTTGATATGGCAGTTTTTGCACACATAAATGCATAAATCCTCTCCTTTATTCCTAGTGGAGTCACTATTTATAATAGCAGTGAACCATGTGACCTGCTAACTCAATAGCTGGTGTGTCTGATATGGATGAGCCTTGCTTTCTCTCTCTGTGGTCCTGGCCATGTCCTCTGGTGCTGTATGAGTGGATTAAGTCATTGTCAATGGGATGTATGTTCTGTAATCCAATGCTGAGAAATCCTAACAACTGTTGAGAGGATTCATCTTGCTGACCGTATGAGTGAAAAACAACGAAACACAAAAGCACCACAAGAAAGAGTTCAGAGCCTCTGCATCTATATCTGCCACCATCATACATTCATAGTGCACAATTTGTCTTTCATTTTAGCAGTAAAATGTATTTTTTTTCCTCAGTACATCTCATGCAATGTATTTGTCTTAGTAGGTGAACTGCAGTTTTAATGAAGACTTGACTTTTTCCTTTTCTTTGTTTAATCTGGATGTTCACTCATGAAAGAGAGCCAGCTGGAATATTTTTGGTTCCCAGTGAACTAAAATAAGCTATCTGGTACAGAACTGCAAGCAGGTTATTGCACAACCTTTTCCATCATATACTGTACATCATTATGTGGGGTGAAATATACCTTCAGGAGTGATTTAACTTAACCAATAAGTGGATTATACATGTTAAGATCTAATTGTACTGTTGTATTGTAATTTACAAATTTGTAATTCTTTTGGTGACTTAATTTTTTGATGAATCTGTCTCGATTTTTCTGCATTTTGTATTTGTTTTTCTTCCTTAATCAGTCTACTGTACATAAAATTGGTCTGTGTGCACATTTTCTGTAGTCACCCTGTTTTCCTATATGCCACAAAAGGTTCATCATGCTATACAGATTGGAAAATTTGTACAACATGGTGTATAAACTGGTGTAAATGCTGAATTATTTAAACTATAAGCCAGCCTTGACATCCCTCTTTCAAATTCACATTTTTAACATAATCTTCCAGCCCTAGTTCATCTCATGCATTTTTGAAAATTATCTACTGGTATTTTTTTCCTCTAAATATTTCCTGACCATTGATAACCAGGTCTATGCCATAAAATCATGTAATGAACTTGGAACGTAGGTGGTGTTTTTGTTCAATGAGTCTAATTTTTCCTCATAGATGATTGGAGCAGTTCAATAACTTAAAAACAATGACTCATGTTGGGCAAGAGCTCAAAATACAATTTGAATCTTGTACATGTAGACTTTGTAACAACAAAGTTAAGATAGATACAATCTTAAGACATGCAATGTCATCAATCCAAATTCCATTTAATGAAATGGAAAAATTGTGAAAATCCACTGAAGGTTATGTCAACTGAGGAGATTCATGAAGGACAACTTACCTTCCTATAGTTTTTCTCTGATTGCATGTGCACTACAGAAAATGCTTTAAATTACTTAACGGCCAGCTGGCAGGTGGTAGATGAAAATCAAGCCATCATTTCCTCTGTCACATATAGGCTTGATGAACACTGGAGATTATTATTGCTCTGTTCACCAGCAATTCGTTCAGGCCTTTGCTGATGTTTAGAAGTTTATTTCATAATGGTAAGTTCTTTTGTACTGCTTATATGTTCAACCAGTGATTGTACAATAACCTGTGCATTGTCCGGACCAGTCTTTTAATAGATTGGTCCAGAAAAAAGAAAACCCACAAAGGCATCTAGGATCAGCTGCTGTTCATGTGGGGAGGACTGGTGGAGGGAGAACCACCTCCTGCTGAACGTCAACAAGACGAAGGAGCTGATTGTGGACTACAGCAGGAAGCAGCAGAGGGACCCCCTCCCCCTTGTCATCTGTGGTTCTGAGGTGGAAAGAGTGGACACCTTCAAATACCTCGGGGTGACCATCTCGCAGGACCTGTGCTGGACTCAACACATCACCACAACGGTGAAGAAGGCCAGACAGCGTCTGTTCCTCCTCAGAAGACTGAGGGACTTCAGGCTCCCCCTCAGGGTGCTCAAGAACTTTTACAGCTGCACTATCGAGAGCATCCTGTGTGGGAGCATCACCACATGGATGGGGAGCTGCACCAAACAGGACTTCTTGGCCCTGAAGAGGGTGGTCCGTTCAGCAGAGCGGACCATCAGAACCACCCTCCAGAACCTGCAGGACATTTACACTAAATGCTGCAGGACCAGGGCCCTGAAGATCCTGAACCAGCCCAGCCACCCCGGACACTATCTTTTTTCCCCTCTGCCATCAGGCCGGTGTCTCCGCTGCCTGAGAACCAGGACTGAGCGGATGAGGAAGAGCTTCTTCCCTCAGGCCATCCGCCTGCTTAACTGGGACCACTACTCACATTAAGCATAATATTGAACAGTTACTCTGCTCTGTTTTATTTGGACTTCATAGTTTTTCTCATCTCCTGCACTGTGTGTTTATTTATTATTTATTACTTATTTAAACTTAATTCTTTTTTTTTTTCCTGTTTCTTCTAAAAAGAAAGCGTTTGCCCTGTGGGTACAATAACAAATTTTACTGCGCAATGTACAAAGTATAATTGTGTATGTAACAAATAAAGATCTTGAATCTTGAATCTTGAATCTTGAAGATATAAAAAGAAAGGAGACTGCCTCCAACTGTTACAGGGACTGTGGGAAAGGTCTTACCAACTTGAAGTGCCAATGATCAATACTCCTTTGGAAATCATCACAACTGGTATATATGTTTTGTAGCTATAGCATAGAGCCTTTCACCCTTTTTTGGGAGGGTGGGGGGTAGTTGAACTTCTGTTTTACAAAGACCTGAGTGTCCTGTAAAAGCCGATGTCTTTCATGTCTCAATTTTTACAGACAGTGGGATTTTGCCTGCCAAAATGTGATGGTAAAACAGCTGTCCATTGTCCCCTCAAACCATTACATATTCTCACTGTCTAACACAAGCACACAGCAATTCAATTCAATTCAATTCAGACTGTTTAACTACTGTGCGTTCACTTTGTTGAGAATGTAGTGTTGTGCCTTTTGTAACATTCTTCTTTGCAAAATTAGTTCCAGGGGCTCCAGAACAGTCCCCTGCAGAAAGTCTGATGGGTTTTTTTATCCGTTTGTTCAGTTTCTTTGAGTCAGTGGCCCTGATGCTGCCGCCACAGCAGCAGATGAAACTGCTCCACCACCAGTGTTGTACCTGAACGCGTTCATTAAACGAAGGTTCATGAACTAGTTCATATTTTGTGGGAACGTGAACTGAACCCGCTCTTTCCCCTTGATGAGCATCGGGTGTGAACAAGTTCATTCGGGCAATTATGAACAACACTCTTTCAAAGTTCACGCACGGTCAAAACCGTGCCAGGTTACCAGCGAACCCCATTTAAAATACACCACAAACGAGCCTAATATGTATCTGAGGAAACCAATCAAACATGGCAACACGGGCTGTCGCCTCTGTCACGCCAAGGGCGTAACCATGGTATAGACATTGAGGGGGGGTCCAAATGAGAGCCCTCCCCCAGAATTTTTTTTAAAGGTGCATTTCCCACAGTTCTGTGATTTTTATTTATTGACCATCTGAAATCACATTTAAAGGAATAGTCTGCAATTTCTCTGAGATAGTAGCGAATAGGATAGCTTCCAGCTGGGAAAAATTACATGCCTAAAACATGTTGATGTAAATATTGTGATTGGAACGATAAAAAGTCCAAAGCACACGATGGACTTTTAATTCCAAGTTAATTTGTATTTTGTTGATTTGTCTCAAAATGAATGTCTGCACATTTACACTGAAACGTTTAATGTGAATGAAATCATAGATTTGTACAAAGAATTAAATGTAAAATATTGATTTTAATTGAATAAATATACAGATTTATTCATTTGACATTAAAAAAAATAGTGTGGCCTGTCCTTACACAATCCCAGATATTATTAGCAGATTAGAAGATTAGCAGATATTATTATTGTACCAGAAGAATAACTGACCCTGAGGAAAATTTTATTTAGAATATTCTGCTTTTCTTACTAGTTTTATTTACTGCTGACACGTAGGCTTAGGTTAAAACAAATGTCATCAAGCTGTTGAGTCTTGTATTCCAGTGTCTCACCTGATCATCCATGTTTTCAGAGACTGTCCCTGTCTGGCCTGTCCTTACAGCATCCCTCTCCCTGTCTCTCTGTGCTGCCTGCATTATGACCAGATATTATTATTGTACCAGAAGAACAGTAACTGACCCTGAGGATCTTTTAAATTTGATACTTTGAATATTCTGCTTGTATTACTAGCATTACACACACACATACACACGACACACGGAGAGAGAAAACAGTAGCACACACGGAAGGCACATCATATCATATGATACAGTCTCTTCACTTCAAGCTAGCTAGCTCAACTAACAAGCTGAGCCCTTTTTAACGAGTTAAATATTTCAAATTAATTTAAAATTTAACACACTCAGTATGACAACATCACTCCTCTTTAGCTATCTAGTTGCTTACTGTCTGAAAAAACTTCGTATGTCCTGTTTTTTCTGCTTTTTGGGTAAAGACATTGCTCCCTCCTTCCTTTCACATTCAACGCTCTATTATTTCCTCTGTCGGAGCCGGCGCTTCAAACCGAGAGGCGTTAAATGGGCGCAACCAAGTGTACAACTGGGAGGGGGAGGTCACACACTTTAGTGTTCCTTATAAACGGAAATAAATTGATCGGTAGATATTCGGAAAGAACAAGAGACGGACTGTTGAGCCAGGTTTCATAAAAGGAGGAAATATTTAACATATTTACACATAATATTGGGGGGGACAGATTGGTATTTTCCCATTTTCCCAGTATTGGGGAGGACACGACCCCCCCAAAGAATGCGTGGTTACGCCCATGTGTCACGCTAACAATTGCGTCATTAAACGTTTAAAACAAGCATGAAGGAAGATGAAAGCTGCAGTCGCCCAGAGCCGGAGGTATCAGCAGTTGAATGTGTTTAGTATCCTACTTCAACAGCACTTTTGGTTTTTAATAAAGAACTTTTGTTTGTTACTCCTGCCTCCCGATTTTCTGTGGTGACATCCATCTGAACTTCTGAATTGGGAAAGTATAGTTTATGAATTTTAAAAAAAGAAGTGTATTCAACTGTTTATTGGCAAACTTCTTAAGCCTTTTGTCTTGACCACACAGAAGAGCTTCTTGTTGCGTCTTCCATTAAGGTCACGTTTGAGCAGTTTGCTGATGCAGTTACAATGGACCAGCACATTCTGATAACATTTTATCTTTAATGAGGTATGATCCAGAAAGCACTTGTATGTCTTGCTTTGTGAGTAACAGTTATTTTAATTTTCAAAATTACTCCCAGGAACTACAGGACATTTATAAGATGTGAGAATATAGATTTATAAAGTTAAAAAATGTGCATCTCCAGCCTTTCCTAAAGATGACTGCAAATGGGTTATAAAAAATCTTGCTGACTTCCAAGAACTTGGCAAAAGTTATGAGGTTTCAGACTTATGGGGATACCTGAGTATTTTTTTTTCTTTTTTATCTCTAAAATTATACAAAAAATACAATTCAATAAATGTCAAAGAAAAGAGAATGCATCATTTTTAAATGTATGCCTTTTGGGTATTAGTTCAGCTTCTACTCATTTATCTCCTCATAGAAACAGACCTTTAAGCAAAGTTTTGTTTATCACCATATATGATGCATTGCTGGAAAGAGTTTAGAAAAAGCAAGTGCTTAGTGATTTAGTGTCAGGATTTGAGGCAGAATGGAGGACCCAGGAGTTTCAAAATTGAAATATTCATTTTATAAAGCAAGACCAAAAGTCAAAGGAAACCAAAAAAAAAAATCCACAAAAGTAATCCAAACGGGCAAGAAAAAACAAAGTCCAAAACAAACCTAAAACTCCACAGAAGTAATCAAAACAAACATCGAGGGATCAAAACCAGAAAAAAACACTCACAGGGCACAAGGAGAAACCTACAGGGCGTAAAAAGAAAACTTACGGTGCATGAAAAGGAGACCTACAGCACATGAAATGACAGATCAGCACAGACAGGGGAAACTACAAGACGAGAGGCAGGTGCAGACGATCAGGATAACAAGAGGGAGGAAGCAAAGCGGAAAACAATGAAGACAAGCTTGAAGAAGAGAGCAGAAATTTCTGAAAGTAAACTTATCTCTCATTTGCTGAGAAGATCTACAGCATGACAAAATGTCAGCAAACATGGCAAAGTATTTTTTTCTTTTCCTTAATGAACATAAAAGATTGTTGCACTCTAATTAGTTGTGTTTGAGTAACATTTTCTCAGTCTATTGAAATTCTTTTAGAAATAGAGCATTTAATTATATTCAAAAACTTGCCCACCTTTGTTCTTGGTATTTTTTAAAGATAAAGTTGCCCCCGCAAAAACACAAAAAGTTACAGATAACACAAAAAGACACATGTGAGCTGTTTGTAAGATGCTTTGATAACTTGTGCAGTGGATGATGGCTAGACTAAGTTGTTTTTTCTAGAAGGCAGCTTATGATATGTGCTACTGAAAATTATCTTATCCAAACTGCTGCTTTTTCTTTTTTTTTTTTAAGTGCGTTCTGGTTGGATGATTTTTTTGATGTAATGTCTCTAAGCCCCTGATTGGTTCAGTTGTTGTTGTGGCTTAAAAAAAAAGTACCGTATTTTCACGACCATAAGGCGCACTTTAAAGTCGTAAACATTGAGTGACATTTCCTGCCGACACGCCGCTTATATAGATGAAAGGCTGACGTGATAGAGGACAGCATGAGAACGTTAAAGGGAGAAGGGTGGACATGATAGAAGACGCTAAAGGCGTTCCCCCAGTAGGTATATAGTGCCGGTACATGCACAGTGCAAACAACATTGTTTTGGACTTGTGAAAATGGCACCTGAGAAGAGACACGCTTACGAAGCACAGTTTAAACTCCAAGCGATCAGCTACGCGGAGGAACATGGAAATTGAGCAGCTACAAGAGAATTTAAGGTAAACAAATCCATGGTTCGCAAGTAGAGGAAGCAGGAAAATGAGCTTTGCCAAGTCAAGAAGACGAAGCTGAGTTTCCGCAGACAAAAGGCGAGGTGGCCCGAGTTGGAAGACCGACTCAAGCAGTTGATTAATGAACAACTGGGAGAGGTGTTTCTACCGTCACCATTAGGCTGAGGGCAACAGCAAAGAAAGAGTGGTTGAGTGAGGTGTACATAAAGAAACCAGATGTTTTTTTTCCACGCATCGCCATCTCTGTTAATCTGTGACTCCATGCGTGCTCATCTAACTGCCGCTGTGGAAAACAAAGTGCGGCAAATGAACTCTGAGCTTGCCATTATTCTGGGAGGCTTAACGAAAGAACTCCAACCTCTGGACATCGGTGTGAACAGGGTGTTCAAAGCGAAATTGCGGACGGCTTGTGAGCGATGGATAACAGATGGCGAGCACAGTTTTACCAAGACTGGGAGGAAGCGCCGGGTGAGTTACGCAACAATTTGTGAGTGGATTGCGGATGCTTGGGTGTCTGCTTCCACTGTTGTTCGAGCTTTTGCACCAAAGCTGGAATCATTAATGAGAAGCTGCACGACAACGAGACTGACTCTGAGAGTGACGAGAGGGAACCTGGCATGTTCGATGGAGAACTAGCCCAGCTGTTCACTTCAGATACAGAAGATGAGGACTTTGATGGACTGGTGGATGAGGACAAATTAAAAAAGAATGTGATTATATAATATTATTAAATAATTTGGTGCGCCTTATGTATATGCTAAATACAGAAATAGCACCCATAACTGAGACTGCGCCTTTTAATCCAGTGCGCCTTATGGTCGTGAAAATATGGTATAAATCTGAAAATTATTGAGTATTGAGAAAGGCTTCTTCAGATCATTTGTCAGTAACATAAGAGAAAACATCAACCCAAATGTTGCCACAGACAAAGAATTACATTTTAGGTTGTTTGAAATGGGTTAAGAGTGCACCATTTCAGTTGTGTCATAATTTTTCACTTTCCATTGTCTTTGAGCATAAATTTGATTAAAACGGGGTCCTTTATGAAATTGTTTTTATTAAATTGAATTTCTTTTTCCCTACTTGGAAGCAACCTTAATTTCATTTCCTAACAGTGGCCAAGGGAAGCCACGGTTCCTCATTTTTTCAGAAAAATAACCATCATTTAATAATATTAACAAAAAAAAGAGTTTTCAACAGTTTACGTTATCCTTCTGTGTTGTGGCTCTGTCGTCTCATCCTCGTCTTTATTCATTACTGAGTGTTTTATGACGTGTAAGCCCGAGTATGGAAGGTGGAGATTTGGAGTATTTAGTAAGAAATACTTTTACTAAACTGGCTCTACACCAGCAACTCCAAATTAAGTCGGATGGCAGGCCAACGCCAAAACTACAGCTCCATACTATGAGAAAGAAAGGGTTTTGGACTTTCAATGAGGAGTCCGTACTGAATGGCTAGCTAGCTAGTGCCAATCTTCAGCAGCTCTTTGGTGGCCCTGTCTCCTTTATGATGAGGATTCCTGTTCCCTGAACATTCCCTGGGTTACCACAGGATTCACCGACCTTGCAAACCTGTCTCAGGGCAATTGAAAGACATGGCAAATCAAAAAATCACATCGACTGTGCTGTGAAGTGAACTGAACTGTTTGGACGCGTCAGGATTAATGAGGCTCTGCATCTGGCAAAACGACTAAACACAAGAAGCACAATAAGCAGGTGAAGAAAAACCAGGATATTTTAACGACACCCATAGTTGCAACCCTGTACCTTGTGCGCCAAGAGCAAGCAACATCATTACCTCCGCCAAGTAAGAAATGTTTTTGCCGGCGTTTATCTGTCTGTCTGTATAAAGGATAACTCAAAAAGTTATGGATGGATTCTGATGAAATTTTCAGGAGTTATCAGAAATGTGAAAAGGAAGAACTGATTTCATTTTGTGAAATTAGTGTGATCCGGAAGAAATCCTGGATTCTGGATCACTTTCAAATTTCCGGTAACATTGCAGTCAATAGGGCAGAAAATTTTGTTTCTCTATATATCTCCGTTAATTATTGCCCAAAACTAATGAAATTTAACTTAGGGATTGACAATGGAAACCTCTATCAAATTTCAAAGGCTGATCCGGATCTGATCCAGAATGCAGATTTTATCGCAATCTGTAAATCGCTATATGGGAGAACTGTTGTGCTTGGCGGAGGTCTGCGCTCTCCGAGTGCTTTTTTAGTTTGTAATGTTCTGCAAGTCTGCTGCATTCCTCAGCAGTGAGTTGGCCAGCATTGCCAGGTGTACGATAATTATCGTATTTGTACGATAATTTGGCCCTCTGTACGATGTATGTTCAATAATCCAAAAAAAGGCCAAATGTACAATAATTTGACCATTTCAAATTATTGCGTGCCGCAGCTGTCTGCCGGAGAGTTTTTTTGTGAGCCCTGAAGGCATCTGTTCCCATGTGGCCAGGAATATGGAATTGGTTTGGTTTTCTTGCGTCGGACGTAGAACAAACAAGTGCTCGCTGTAAAGTCTGTTCAAAACCTGTTGCAACCAAAGGAAGCAGCACGACAAATTTATTCCAGCACTTAAAGCAGAGGCACACAGCAGAGTGGGAGAAGTGCAGCTCCCTGCAAAATGAAAAAAAGCCACAGCACCAGCACATGGCCCAAAGTTAAACAAGCAATGGTTCCGGAAACGGTTTTGAACTGTGTGGCATATGATAAGCATGCTCCACGATGGAAGGCAATCACAAATGCCATCGTGATGCTTATTGCTTAAGACAGGAGTGTCAAACTGATCTGTGAAAGGGCCTTGTGGCTGCAGGTTTTTGTTCCAACCATAAAGAAACACAGCTGACTTGTTTCATTCAATCAACTGAACTGGTTTAGACCTTTAGTGAAGACAACAAGTTGATTGACTAAAACAAGTCACCTGTGCTGCTGCATGGTTGGAACATAAACCTGCAGCCACACAGCCCTTTCACGGATCAGTTGGACATCTGTGGCTTAGGACATGGTGCCCATATATACTGTTGAAAAGCGCTTATTCAGGAACATGATAAAAGTTTTAGACCCGAAATATGTGCTACCAAGCCGCAAATATCTTCCTGATGTTGCCTTGCCATGACTGTACACAGAAACGCATAAAAAAATTGTGAGCTGGCGGAGGTTTGGTATTATTCTGCCACAATTGACCTGTGGTCCAGCCGAACGATGCAGCCGTATTTGTGTCTAAGAGTGCATTTCGTTAATAGTCGCTATAGTCATTATTTTGTCAGTTTTATTAAAAAAAAAAAAAAAGACACCTTTTGAAGTTACAAGTTTGAAGCTGTATTGTGTTGTTGCTAGGTTGACAATAAGCTATACTTTCTATATAAAATAAAGCTTTAAAGTATGAAGTTCTAAGTGTTTAGACTGGTGTGGTCTCCCATCTCACCGACAAGCATGTTTTTGGCTTTTCAGATTGCACTGTTTTGAGCCATTTATTTGTCATGTTTTTGCTTTTGAGAAGGGCAGAGAAAAATCGCTATGGAGCGTCTTTTCATCCAGATCAGAGCAGCTCTCGTGTGCAGCTCGTCTGGGACTCTGCTGTAGAGCTTCCTCCTCTTCCTCCTCCTTCTTGTCTGCACTGATATATACATAAAAATATTTTTACACAGACAATTCCTATCGGCAACCTGAAAGTCCCAGATAGTTGCTGCGCTCCCAGTAAACACGCTCTGGTCGTCTATGGTTTAACTGGTGAGTAAGCCGTTAAGGACAATCTCTGCCATTTTGTCAGGGGTTCAACTGAGGCCAGATCATGGTTTTTATACAAGAGTTAATTTGAGAGGTAGAGCCATTTGTGCACGTCCACATGTGACCAGGTGGACGCACAATGATGCCATTTGGACGCGCTCTTGTACACGCCAACATGCGGGTTGCGGGTAGTGGGTGGTCAGACCACCCACTACCCGCAACCCTAAACCCATGATCGCAAGATACCGAGTTTGCGAAAAGGGCAAAATACACGCCCATTGCCACACCTACAAAGTGAGTAAGGGAGTCCCATAATGGGTAGCAGCTTTAGTGAGCGGAAGATTGCATTAGCGGTTAGCGGAGGTTCCTATACCCGCGATTTGTGGGTAGCGGCTAGTGGGAAGTGTAAGATTGGGGCTTTTTTTTTTTTTAGGCCATATCGCCCAGCTCTAGGATAATCAGATTAGTTCCACTTAAACCTGATTTCTATGTTGACAGCATAGGTGTGAACCCTCCACTGTAAGCTATGTCGGACCCTGACGTGCACCTCTCTCTATATATAACTTCCAGACACACTGAGGTGGACTGCAAGAAATATAATTGGTCGGCTTGCTAGATTTGTTCTTCATCCTTGTATTTCCCTCTGCTACTTCTTCTTTGTCATCTTCAAGTCGGGTAGAACGACAGTTTCCTGCAATGTCTGTAAAAGTGGCTGATGCTCAAGACTTATCAGGAAATAAACGAGGAGGCTTTGTACTGCAATCTACAGCACTGTAGAAAAGAATCTGCACTGCCTTCTATTGGGTGGTGGTGTAATTACAGCGTGACACAAACAATAATGCAGAAGTATGAAGTTGGTGTAGAGCCCATGCAAAGTTTGTGTGCATATTTGCTACGCAAAAGTATAAATCATGCTCAATGTACCAAACGGAATTGTCTACCAACAACAAAGCTTCGAGAGGAAGATTTGAATGAATAGTGTGTTCATTTGTATTCAGAAGTCAGAGTACATGTGACATGAAACTGTTAACCTTCAATGATATGATATGTTATGGTGGAGCTTTTGGGGTGGTCCTGGTAGGTGCTCTGGGTGCAAACTAGCCAGCCCTGTGGCTCCAGGCATGTGGTGGGCCTGGGTTCTCTTTTGCCCCCTCTGCTGCTCGCTCCCTTACCATGGGCTTGGGGCTTCCTCCTCTGTTCTGGGGGTCTGGGGTGGGCCTGGCCTGTGGGGCAGCCCTTCCGCTGAAGATATAGCATGGTAAGCTTCAAACAATTGCAAGCACTGTTTTTAATACTCCAAAGTTTTCCATCACATATTAGATCATAATAAAACAAGATGTTTGAATACAAAGATAAAACAGAAACTAATGCCATAAAATCATGTGGTAGGCTTTTAGTATATTCCATTTGCTTTCAGAAGTTGTCATTTTTTAGGGTTTTGAGATGCATACAGCTCATCTCCACAACCTGCTCTGGGCAAGGCAGATCATAAACTGGTTCATCTCACCTATGAAGCCATCGTCCAGCAAGAACAGTCCTTTTGTGATCAAGGCAAGGGAAAAAATGAGTGCCGCTGAAGGAGGCAGTAATGAGGGACGAGAGGCAAGGAAGATGGTTGAATAGGGTAAAACTAAGCAGCACCGCCCACAGTCATATAGAAAAGAGTGGGAAAGCCAGCGCAATTTTGCTGGATGGCTGAAACCTGTTGCAGGCTCTGATGGAAAAGCCTTGCTGCTGTTGCTGCAACACAGAGCTGGTGGCCGAAATAACTGTTTTTAAAAAAACACGCAAAGTCTAAAAGACACATTGAAAAAGAAAAACATCTAGCCCCATCACAAAGATTAATAGCACAGCGCCTGCAGAGAATGTTGGAAGGGGAAAAGCTGGAGACAGCAGTGAAAACCACAGAAGTCAAGCTGACAGGGTTTTTAGCAGAACACAATATTGCAATGAGAGCCACAGACCACATGGTGGATGTTATTAAGGACGTATTTAAAGATTCAAAAACTGCACAGAACATGCCTCTTGGACCACTCAAAGGCAACTGCCATAGCAAAACACGTTATTGGTGACTTGCTGTTTGGAGAGTCTGTCACAAATCCTGACAAGACAAAAATTCAGCATCCTGATTGATGAATCCACAGACATTGGAAATGTAAAAACACTATGTATTGTAGTTTGTTTTTTCAATAAGGGAACAAACAGGTTCTAACCCGCTTTTGGAAGCTGGTGCAGATCCTTTCTGAAGAAAACAGTCATTTTGTCAGAGAAGGAGCAACTGCGGAAAGGCTGTACGATGAAATTATGAAATCATTTACAGAGGCAGGCGCTCCATTTCAGAACATTGTGGGGTTTGGGTCAGATGGCTGTAACACCATGATGGGACGACACAATTCCATCTCTTGTCGTCTCAGAAACGATTTGCCAGGGGTCACCGTACAGCGCTGCATCTGTCACTCCTTACACCTGTGTGCCAGTGAGGCATGCAAACAGCTTCCTTGCCAGTGCGAGGATTTAGCCAGAGACATTTATGGATATTTTAAAAACAGTGCTAAACGTGTGGCTGAGCTCCATGAATTTCAGGATTTTTGCCATGTCGAACCCCACAAAATACTGAAGCCCTCCCAGACATGGCTGTCACTGAATGAAGTTGTCAAAAGGGTGTCCACCCAGTGGAAAGCCCTCCGGCTTTTTTTCTACTGACCAGTGGATTGATGCCAGATTGAATGCTGCAGAGAATATTTATCATGCTCTCACTGATGAGTCTTTCTGGCTGTATTACCACTTTCTGGAGTGGGGTCTGCCCAAGTTCACAGACCTCAATCAATATTTTCCAGAGTGAAAGTGTGGTTATTATATCACTGAGGAGCAAGATGTGCGAGACCTACAAAGATCTCCTACTGACCTTCATGCAAAGGGACTACATTTTACACACAGCACTGAGCCAGATCAATTTCCATGATGACTCAAAGCTTTTACCACTCAACACAATATACCTGGGTGTAAAAGTGATGCAGTAGGTCCAGCAATCAAAATTCGCACCAGCCACGCTGACAGATTTCTATATGCGCTGTCAAAAATTTCTCCGGGTTGCCTGTGGAGAAATTCAGAAATGCTTTGACTTTGATGATGCCCTCTTGATCCACAGTGAATGCCTGTCTCCTGCCACAGTGACTGATGCAAGAGCACCAGCAGAGTATCCCTCTCTGTTTCCACTCATGAGAGTCTTGCCACGTCTGATTGACCCGACAGACGCTGACCGTCTCCAAGCCATCGATGACCAGTGGAGGAAATTGCCCCTTGTGACCCTTGATGAAGACACTAAGACAATGAGTGTGGATTGAATTCTGGCACCATCTCGCCACTTTGGAGGACTTTGGAGCGAAAAGGGTGTTCAAGGAACTGGGAGAGTTTGCCCTTGATGCACAATTGTTTCCTCATTCAAATGCATCTGTGAGCGTGTGTTTTCCAAGGTTAATCTAATCAAAACAAAACCACGAAACTGACTCATTACAGATACGCTTAATGGGCTCATGCACACATCAGTGTGTGAAGATGGCAGGTGGATGTGCCAGTTTTAAACCAACAACCACGATGCTGCGCTTCATGACAACATCAAATCTGTACCGTAAAAGGACTGCCCCCGCCCAGCAGGATGGAGCAGACTCAGACAGTGACTCAGAGCTGGAGATTAAACATTAAGGTAAGCATAATTAAATATTTAATTACCGTATTTTCACGACCATAAGTTTTTTTTTTTTTTTTGCTCTTATGACATACGATTGAATTGTGTCTCCCATAATAGCAGCTTCACTGCATGATACATGATAGTGATCATGTGGTGACGTCCCTGGAGCTGCACATTTAAGGCATTAAGATGAGCTGCTATGTCAGCCAAGAACGCCAACTCGCACTTCAACTTTTCATCCCTCCGTTGCTGAGCTCAAAAACTCTGTTGAGAACTTTCTCCCGACTGAGCCAACACACCTCTGTATGATAAGGAATGTCGGCAAACTCTGAATCTATCTCCCGCATACAGGAACCAAACCGCCGGCGATTTGAACGCTTTAGCTCGGATAAAGTTTACGGTTTGTGTTACAGTGCTCATTACATGGTCCATCATCAGGACTTTGCCACATAGAGCTTCCTGGTGTCTGATGCAGTGATGTCCTGTTAACTCACCAGGACAGTTCTCCTCCTGCATCTTCCCTCACACCCTTCCCTACTACTAGTTCAGTTTATATACTGCACATAGCAGCTGCTCCATCTGTTGTAAGTCCAATAAGTTTGTCCCAGGGCAGTTTCATGTCTGTTACACTTTGCCAAACGTTTTCAAAAATGTTTTTTTTCCAGTCGTTGTCCTGTGCATTGATTTAATGTCCATTACTTCTTCTGTTACGCACAAATTGGAGTCCACTCCGCTGGATGAAGCTTGAAACTAGACTTGATTGACACGGTAAGTGTGCGGAAAGGCCTGCTGCGTTGCATTTTGGGATCTGTAGTTCTGTGCAGTATAGTTTTGATCAGCGCTTCATATCAACGGGCCATTAATAACGATCATGTAAAATGATCTCGCGGGCCGGATATGATTACATGGCGGGCCTGGATGTGGCCCGAGGGCCTTGAGTTTGACTCTTGTGATGTAATGTAATATTATATTGTTGTTCTATTCATTCACAAAATTGCAGAGGTGCAGAGGAAAGTGACGTGACATGTGTAACCCATGTTAAAATATTACATAAGCATAAATAAGTTGAAAGCTAAAAGTGATTAATTTAATGTAAATTAGTTCATTAGAGTTAATTAAAAATGTAAATGCAGCAGTCATTTAATTTTGAAGATTAAAAGTATGCTGACAAAAAATGATGTCGCTGTGAGACTAGACGCAGCACGTTTCAGCAGACACCTGAGGGAGAGAGCAGAGGAGACGTCAAAGGAAACGTGGTGGTAGATGAACAGTAAAAAGAGTAAAAAAGTTCATATTATGGTTGAAAAAGCATAACTTACCTGATCGGGAACTGATGGGGATTTTATGAAAACTAAACTACACCGGTTTTGGTGAGTTTTGTGTTTATTTTCTTCATGGGCGTAATCACGCATTCTTTGGGGGGGTCGTGTCCCCCCCAATACTGGGAAAATACCAAATCTGTCCCCTGCAATATTATGTGTAAATATGTTAAATATTTCCTCCTTTTATGAAATCTGGCTCAACAGTCCATCTCTTGTTATTTCCGAATATTTACCGATCAATTTATTTCCATTTATAAGGAAAACTAAAGTGTGTGACCACCCCTTCCCAATTGTACACTTGGATGCGCCCATTTAACGCCTCTCGGTTTGAAGCGCCGGCTCCGACAGAGGAAACAATAGAGCGTTAAATGTGAAAGAAAGGAGGGAGCAATGTATTTACCCAAAAAGCAGAAAAAACAGGACATACAAAGTTTTTTTCAGACAGTAAGAAACTAGATAGCGAAAGAGGAGTGATGTTGTCATACTGAGAAATGAAAATTGTTTGTTGTTTGTTCAGTCTTGTATGCACTTTTACTGTTAAACTATTTTTTTACTGTTAAATGAATAAATCTGTATATATATTCAATTAACATCAATATTTTACATTTAATTCTTTGTACAAATCTATGATTTCATTCACATTAAACGTTTCAGTGTAAATGTGCAGACATTCATTTTGAGACAAATCAACAAAATACAAATTAACTTGGAATTAAAAGTCCATCGTGTGCTATGGACTTTTTGTCGTTCCAATCACAATATTTACATCAATATGCTTTAGGTATGTAATTTTCCCAGCTGAAAGCTATCCTATTCACTACTATCTCCGAGAAATTGCAGACTATTCCTTTAAATGTGATTTCAGATGGTCAATAAAAAAAATCACAGAACTGTGGGAAATGCACCTTTAAAAAAAATTCTGGGGGAGGGCTCTCATTTGGACCCCCCCCAATGTCTATACCATGGTTACGCCCTTGATTTTTTTTTTGCATTTTCATGTGTTGTATCTTGTTTTTCTGGCGGCGAGCTAACTCTAAAAAAGTAGTTGTTACAGTGAAATGCTCTGCCATGAACTGTTTACCAGTTAATATTTTGGGTTTATGAAGACTGTGAACGTTATAAAAGAGACTGTACACTGCATAAATGAAAGATATGTGCAGTAATTAGCGTGGGAGACAGAGCTGTAAGTTCAAAGAGACCACTCCGCTGCCGTTTTGAGCTAAAAAACAAACAAACAGTGGCTGTAACGCCACAATTCAGAGACTGTGAAACATTTATTTGTGTACTTTGAGGAATTAAAAGGAAGTTTATTGTGTTTTGACCTGTTATACAGGTGGATCCAACACATACACACTATTGGTAACTTTTTGGCATTGTGCTTGGTAATATACAAGATGACCAACAATTTAAATGTGGATTTTAGAAAGTAAAAGGTTATTACCGGTAATTTATAATTGAAAACACGTAAACTCAGTCAGTACTCCCCCGGCCCGGGCCCAGGAGGGGCCAGTGAAAGACAAAGAAACAGACCTCTCCTCAGGCATCAGTCACACCTGGCGCACACTACTGGGTACAACAACTTCTGCGAAAAGTATATGTGCTACCTACGAGGTTATATATAGGTTGCCCCAGCCAGAATGAATCATGGTTGGTCAAAAAAATTTAAGACTGACTTTGGTCATGTAGGTTTCTACACAGTGAATTAAATGTTCTACTGCATGGTCTGGCTTCATGTTCACTCTCACAGTTAACTTTACAATGTGCAAATTTACAAGTGGATCACCAGTAAGATCTCCAAATGTATTTTGGCTAAAATCGTCATCAACAGCCATCCATCAGCATCATCCTCAGTCACTAGTCAACAGAGTTTATGTGGTGCAGGGTAGGTGGATCACGGATTAATTAAATCATGAGTGGCAGTTCATGCAAGCATAAAAGTGGAGCAACAAAACGCGAAGAAAAGGAAAAAAAAGAGCGCAGGAAAAGACTAAACTAAAAAAGCTGGATACATATCCTCCTGGAGATGAACCTGACATTGTTCGCCGCAAGTCAAGCTCACCAAAACTGGCACCACAGTCAAGGGAGCCAGATTTACAGGTACAATTTCTCACAGTCACTGACACTGAAAACAATATGTGAGTTAGTTGTAAACTGTTGATGTGGTTGTTATCGGAGTATCCTGGCCGCCTAACGTTATTATTAGGGGGCCAGGTAGCCTAATGTTTTTGTTATTCTCATGGTTTGTTAGACTTCATGTCGGTTTTGTCAGGTTACTCTTGCAAAAAGGCTTGTACAACGATGTGCTGGAAGTTGATATTGATTAACAGCAATGGAAACACATCAGGCGAAATTGGCACTTGGTACCGAGCAGAATGAATGAATGAATGAATGAATGCATGCCGGTAGCTACTACAACAATAGCAGGGGTGCGTCTCCCGCGTGACGTCACAACCGCATACCGCCGAATAAATTTTAGACAATATATTATGCCATAATACTACAGGTTTAATTGATTTCAAAATGACATGGTTCGCTCTTCGTGGTGTTGAACTATTACTATCAAATGCTTTGGGCTATGTGTCAAAAATGTAGTAATGCTTGTAAGTCCTGCTGTTGCAGGCATGTGTATGTTGTAAAACGATGTAATCACAGCCTTTATTGGGCTTAAAGGGCCCGGTCATGTGACCTGCCCCCAGCTCCCGGCAGTGACATGTTCCGCTGCTGGTCCTTATGTGTCCTTTTGTACTCCATTGTCAGTGATTTAAGTCTGACAGAATCAGCGTTTAAAGAGTTAATAAAGTATGTTAGATTTGACTAGTCAAAGAGGACTAGTGAAGGACACACTCACTATCACTCACACTTACACACAAGAAAACTGACACCTGCTGTAAGATTAAATTGTGTATATGTCCAGGTTTTGCCATATTGTGGGACTAACCATCAATATATATGCAGACTGTTGTTAGAAATAAAAAGAAAGAAAAAAAAAGAATATGGTTCATGATAATTTGGATTAACACATTTAGTTGTGATGATTGAAGCTAGGTAAGTAAAGCTAGGTTGAAGGGCTAGAGACTGCATAATATCAGTTCTCACTAAAGGTAAGTGTACAGATATGTGTGTGATGGACACGTTTGCAAGGCTCTTTTTCAGTTTCCCTTGCATCTTTTTTTTTTATCACTGTGTATCACCCTCAGGCTCAGTTGTGCAAAGCTTGTCAGAAGGGAAGCTGGGATTAGGGAGGCTTTATAGCGTCAAATCTGACAAAGGTAATACCAGTAATTAGCATTCATTGGTTGACTGTGAAAACATGGACGTGATCAAAGTCTGTTTCAAAGACTTTTGTACTGATGTACTTGTGGGTCAACAAAGCGAAATTTCTGCTGTTATATTTCAGAAGTTTTAAACTCTTTAAAAAGTTTTTATGTGCAGTCAAGTGTCAAGTTTGACTACAGTTCTACAAACAAACATTTTTTTTTGTGTATGTGTGACACACATTAAACAGCTGAATTACATTGATGGCAGTTTTTTTTTTTAAAGATTTTTTTTGTCACTAGTGGCCTTTATTGATAGTGGAGAGAGACAGGAAGGGGGGCAGATAGAACAGGGAAGACACGCAGCAAAGGGCCGACAAGCTGGGAGTCGAGCTTGGGACGAGCTTATTATATCCGCACGAGGACTATGGCCTCTGTATATGGGCTGCCTGCCCTAACCACTGCGCTACCGGGGTGGCCCACATTAATGGCCAGTTTTAATGGCAATTAAAAATTTAAAAACAATAATTTCAGTTTCAACCCAACTTTAGCAACAAATGTGTGAAGTTTGACTGATATTTTTATGATCATTAATATTACAGACGATGGTTCATTCAGAGAAATTTAATCTTTCTGCAAAGCAGGAGAGTACCCAAAACAAATTTCATATTTAACCAAATGAGACAAGCTATTGGTCTTCATTATTATATCAGTTTAATAGAGTCACAGAAAACAAGTGACGGGATAAAAACTCCACTTCGGCTAGGTTGACTGGGTAGGTTAAGATTTCTTTTCAGTGTTTGTTGAGGGGGACAAGATAGCATTCACATCAAGCCTTCCACCATTTTGTAAGTAAAGTGATTCATCCATTAACACTGTACTTAGCAGTGTGCAGTGGAAGTATCACTTAGAACCACTAAACCAAGCTTTTTGAGGCTGAAATCTCCAGGAAAGTTGCTTAAATGTCATATATATGTAGTGTTTATGGAAATAAGAACATACCGGATCCATCAGTGAAACAAGGTTTCTATAGTTCCCCTAAATTTGGAGTACATGAAGGATATAAGACCAAAGAGCTCAGCAGATGTTGGCAAGAAACATGGATTTTTCAAGTAAATCACAAAGAATTTGTTCCGACGGATTACTCTGAATGTGTGTTCTGACCATGTAGTCAAAGATAAAAATAATAACTTTTTGTGCCTATAGTTTTGGTTTTCTATTTAACAGTGCTCAAATCAAATCAGGAAAGATTATCACAGATGGACATCAGTGCCTAGCATAGCCTAGCCAACTTTATATATTATTTATTTAGTTCAGTAAACATTCAGAACTGGCCAGAGTTTTTTGTTTTTAATTAAATTAGGTGACCAACATTTGAAACATTTGACCAACATTTTATAGATGATAGTGACTCAATGAAACATGTAGGCCTGGACTAAAATGTACTGAAACATTTTTGGGGGAATTTAGAAACATTTGACATGCTCAAATCATGAAATTAATTTCAACAAACCTTTCCTGCAACTACGACATGTCCTGCTGATCAGATGTAGTTTAGATCCCTCACCCAGCTGTGAGCACACTGGTTGTAAGCCTCCAGGGACTTGTAGGTCTTCAGTTCCAAAATGTAGGCATTTTGTCATGAAAAAGATATGATCCTTTTCAATTGTCTGTACTGGTCTTGGTCGATTCCATCGTTGCTGCTATTTTCTCACACAAAGAGATGTATTTTCGCTTTTTTCTTTTGGGTGTCATTTTTTGTTGTTTTTCTTTTTGGGTGGTGTTCTCTGATAATTTTTGTCTATTTCTGACAACTAATGGTAGTAACTTGTGAACACACAACTGCAATAGAATGAATAACCCGGTGCTGAACTGTCAAAGTTGCTCTACAAAATGGCAATGTTGGCTCAAAGTACCAAGATGTGTGATGTCAGTGAATACTGTATATAGATGGGAAAATTTCTTAAGTGCAAATGTTGAGAGGGACATGAATTCTGACAATAAGGTGATCATCATTCACTGTGTCTCTGTCCTTTTTGTTGTTATTTGAAGTCTCGGGCTCTCGTCCTGATGTCAATCCTTCTACCTCTCTCACTGAATCTGAAGAGCGTTTCTCCTTGAAGAGACTTAAGGCTTTTTCCATATTCACCAAACACAATTTAGTTAAACAACAAGCCTGCTGTCTCATATGTTTTTACACATCTAAATTTGAAAGGGATCTATATGTTTCACAACACTGATAGGTCAGCAAAGAATTTCTTTGGCTGTGCCTATTTCTTGGAAGTTTGCTGTTTTTGAGTTGCTTTCTTCCATTGACAAGATCATGAAACACTTTATAGGAACTTCACTGCATTCTTTTCAAGATTTTATCAAATTGTCTTTGAAATAAATGGGTAAATTTCACTCACTCTGTGTTATGGTATATTGAAAAATGAGAGGATATTTACTTTTGCCTTCCATGGGAGACAGATCAAAGTATCTCAACCCAGTTTTCTGTATTTATAGTGAAAAATGGTACTTGAAATGTAGGTTTAACCAGATGGTGTGATATTAAGCACTGTGGCCTGACAGAATGTTTCTAGTTCAAATCTCAACTTGACCTTTTTGATGTAGAACTTGAGTGCTCTCCAGATGCCTGTGTGAGATTTCTACCTGCACTTGATCTCTGTGTGGCCCTGTGATGGACTAATGACCTGTCCAGGGTGTACTCCGCCTCTTGGTTAATGGAAGCCAGGATCAGCTCCAACCCCCTCATGTGACAGAGTTAAGTGGACATAGAAAAATGAATGGATTTTTAATGTTTTTATTTTTTTATTTTGCAAAATAAAATGATCAGGTTTACAATGTTATGTTATATGTTTTTGCCAAGCACCCATCTGCATAGATGGAAATCAAAATATTGTTAAAATAGACAAGAAGTACAATTGGGAAAAAATATAAAATTCTTGCCTACAAAGAAGGGATTAATAAAGTGTAATAATTCATGAGCTGCATCAAATGTAATCTTACACAGCCCAAAACACTCATTTGCTAATACTGTATATAGAGGTGGGATTCAATGATGCCTTTTTTGCTTTCAAGGCCCCATTTCCAGGGCCATTTATGTTGATTTGTCTCACTAGTGCTGCAATTAAAGAACACCCTTCATTGGCAGTTTGACTTACATCCACTTAACTGCAGAATCTGCTCTTCTGTCGCCTGTCTGCTGCTTTAGATTTGTCAAAGTAAGGCCATCAGGGCCAAGGAGAAGAAAAAGGATGAGGGGACAAGACCTGTGAGTTAAAGGTTTAATCATCAATATCCAGGAGCACTGAGTCACCCTGAGCTGTACAGCTACAGTGCCTTCCTTCTCTCTATTGAATTTTGTTTGCACAACAAGCCATTATTTGTCATGTGCACAACCTCGTGCCTTTCTGATCAAAAACTCTGCTCACTGACAAGCACAAGGACTTGCTTCTGCAGAGAGGGTATTTTTTTTTAACAACATATAAAATATAATAAAGCAAAAGGAATAAGAAAAGAATAGCTTTAAATGTCTAAAAACAGAAAAAAAAAAACGTGAGATAAATATACATACACCATGTATTTTCATCCTGTACAAACAATAAGACAAAAAAAAAAAATGAGATCACAGTCTAAAGTCATGACAAGGTGGTGTCTATGTAAATACTGCTGCTTAACATTTTCCTGACTAATGCAACACTGGAAGCCTCGTCAGCCCCTTGTTGGGCAGCCTGCTGAGGTCAGCGTCCCCTACACGACAGGTCCCACGTCCATCTCCTTTTGGGGCACGACATTACCATATAAACTTTGTTAATGACCTTGTCATTTACACAACTTAATTAACAGAGTTGTGTCCCTTGAATGCCTTCCCATATGAATTATACATCAGGAAGGTGGTTTCAGATGAGGAGCTGCAGGGTTTAGTAAAGGTAAGGCAGCTTAGTGCATCAATTCCATCATCATAAAAACAAATCAAATCACGAGCCAGTTGGGAGCAGGCATTTTGTATGTGTGCCCAAATTTAGTAAATTTCAGTATTTCAATATTTCAGTTCTGTGGGAGAGAGGGAAAAATATCACTGTCTGAGGAATGTGGAGTTTTATAATTGTGGCAAATTTCTCTAGTGGGGGCATTTCTATGTTGCCAATTTTTTCAGTAGTATTTGATGCTGATCCAGTTGGATGTAGGCATGCGAACGCATTGTAAAAATGCTTGTGGCTTGTTGGTTTGTTTAAAAAAATTGTGACGCTGGAGGTAGGCAGTTTTTGCAACTTTCAGAACGGTCCAACAAGCAAACCCCCTACATCCAACATCTTCTAGTTTTTACAAAAGTTGTTTTGATAACAACCAACTCACATAGTCCAATGTAATAAATACAACCTTGTCATTATGTTTGTGGCCAGCTCAGTTTGAAAATATGTAATTCAATTAGAAATTCAGATTTTGAGCATTCTCTAACATTAGTCAGATCAGTTGAATTATCAAGCATCTCAATCTTTATCAGTCTAATTTCACATGTTTTTGCATTTTCTATACATCTGAAGTAGGAAAGCTGTATATTGATTTCAAAACATGCATACCACAGAGAAGAGACAGGCGGAGTTAAGGGGAGCATCTCATTCTGCACCTTAAAACTGGCTTGTATGGACAGGGCTGTAAAGACATGAATATAAAAAGGAGCTGTTGTTAAAAAAGAGACATATTTCTGTTCTATTTTGACCAAAATGTGTCATAGATATCACATAAATACTTATTTAAATGGACAACTTGTGCAAAAAGGGCTGAATGTATATTGTTTAAAACTAACTTAAGAAAGTGACCCTGCAAAACAATACAAAAAGGGGGATATACTGCTTGTAATGGATGATGAGCCCTTTTAACCCAAAAGTCTAGAATAATATAGACACTAGATGCAATGATCCAAAGAAAGATCTAAGATCTTTGACCTATCCTTTTTGATTTCAGCTTCCTGTAATGTTCCTTTTTAAACTGGCTTCACCACTTCAGAAACCCAGAACAGGATACAGCCCACATAGAAAATGGGTAGATGGATGTCACGGGCCTTCAGCACTTAAACTGGCTTAGTTGCTTCTTTTGCAAAACAAGGAGGCTCTGGGAGCAGCAGATACTGTAATTTGAAGTGAAAGAAAGAAAAATGAACCAATGAAAAAACAAATAAGTGAACTTCACAAACAAAATACTGTCTTTATTTAATCTGTTTACTGTAGACTCTGCTGACTGCTCAAGTCTTTATTTAAGTATCTTTTACTGTTCCATACACAAGGAGTGATTATCCAAAGACTGTAACATAAAAATGCTAAATAATTGAAGGTAAGGCTTTAAATGTTTTTTTTTTTTTTTTTAGGCAAAACATATTTTGATGCTATATGACAGTCATTGCTGCTGCCTGTAGCTTTTTTTTCTTTTGCAGTGTGCTTCATGTGTGGTTTAGACAGATGATGTGTACAGGCACTACATTACTGCAGTAACATCCCTTAAAGTAGAAGGACAGGCATCTATGTTCTGGTTGTAATGGAGGGAGGTCTTGACTGCTTGTATTTTTAAACACCATTTTATACTGGCAAAATTAATGCTGAAGTCACAATCTTAACATGACCTTTCAGTATTAAAAAAGAAGGAGATATAGTATCAGGAGAGTGAGTCTTCACTTTTAACAATTTCCAATGCTGAGCCATCAATAAAACAGCTAAACTTTGCATAAAGTGCATGTGATGTCCCTGAGTGCTGTCAAACCCAAGATCTCATGTTTTTGTTTGATTTCAATGACTGGGTTTAATGATTGGAAATAATGAGTTAAAAAACCAGAGCCAATATGTTCTTTTAATGAGCTCTGACTAAACTGCAATCCCTGGAAAGAATTAAAAGGTTTTGTGTTATATTTAGTAATCAGGGAGGCTGCTAATATACTGCAGAGACATTAACTGTCATCCTCCATCACACATGCTACAATGACATCAAAAACACAATTAAAATCCTTATTATTTAAAAGCTATTTATCAATTAAGTTTGTTTCCCACTTGGAGGTTCTTGGAACATTTTTACTCTTCATTTTATCTATACAACAGTAAAAAACTTGAGAATCTCAACTCATGTGTCTCTTCTGTACTATAATCCTACATGAAATGGAAATTAAAGATAAAAATACTTTTTATATGTGATTTGTACAAAACCACAGCTGTCTTTCTTTCCTTCTTTCTTTCTTTTATCTCTCTTATAAGACAGCAGCAGCAAAAGATGTGGGCCTGAATGAAATATGGAGCCCAACCTTTAGTATAAGGGTCGTACAGCTAACCCAGTGAGCAATGGGGACAGCTCTGTTTATAACATGATTATGGTGTAAATTTACCACATCTTGGTCAATTTCCATGGTCCTACTCAACAATCAGAAGTTTAACACAATTTAAGTTTGCAATAGCAAAGTGCGACTGAGCTCAAGGCCAACAAAAAAATTCAGGTGGACAAAACAAGAGGTGTTCTTGTATTGTCTTTATTAATGATTGATGATGAATTTCACCCACCCCAGACTGTATAAAAAAAGAACTGCACAACACCTGCTTACATCACCTACAGGTTTTCTGAAGAGTTGCTTTGAAGCCTGTTTTTATGTCACTCTGGATGCATGATCAGCAGAACTGAGTCTCCTTAGCCTGGTTAATCCAAAAATGTCATTCCAAAGCTGGTTTGTGGTGGATTTTTTGTATATTTACAGCACCAGCACAAAAAAAAGAAAAAAAAAACCCAAACAAAAACAAAATGTATTAACTTTAAAATAAGAATCATTATGTTAGATCTATATTCACAGCTAAGATGTCAAACTAATTGAAAATGCTGTTCACACCAAAACCTGCAATGCAGTGGTCACTAGAAAAAAAGAAAGAAAAAAAAAACCCCTAATTATGCATAATTTTTTGGCTTTATATACTTTTACCTGATGAGGTGCATATAGATACAACCCCCATGTACAATTGTCATGGATGTGACATCTTGCGATGGAGACCAAACGTGTTATGTTATGTACCAGGCTAAACTCTTTTATTGAAATGTGGGTAAATGGAAATTGACTCTCCTCTGGAGCCAGCCTTTAGGCACATTCCTAATATGCATCCTGTGCAAGAAGAAATATGAGCAGTGTCTTTCTGCTAATTGCAGGTTTTAATTATGATCTCCTGTGATGACGCTTTGGGGTTCTTGTAGGGCGAACATGGCCCTATGTGAATTGTCCATTTGGATTTGCTTATGGCATTGGTGCAAGTGGGACCCAGATAAGACCGAATATGGACTCATGCTCATTCATCACCATGTACCTTTGATTAACAATTTTAAGCTATTCACATGAGGCCAACATGAAACCCATGGACAATCCCATGTGGTATCTAATTTTTCAGCCCATTTATATCTCAAATGGGCCCCACATACAAATGTTTCCTGAGGTAAAAGGCGAGCTTTTAATTGGACTTAGTTAGCTTTTTTGGTGGTGCAAAAAGATTTTTCTACAGTTTAATTTTGTATATCTATTTTCTGCCATAAACTCATTGTAATTCTGAAAGTGTAAATACCTTTAAGTATGTCTAACAGAACTTGACAATGTTTCTGTAAATCTGATGGAAAAATTGACTGTTCTGCCTGCTGCATGGAACTTACTGGTGAAAAGGTCATACCACTCTACATCGTAAATGCAGGGCGGTGATTTCCAGAGCCTTTCCCAAGATGGAGCTGCTAGTAACTCCAAAATAAAATCTATCTGTCCCTTTGATGCATTGCTGTTTCACCATCGTTGGCATTAATTCATTACAGAAGAACCAGGGAGAGATTGCAGCTTTGTATTCTCTGACAATGTCACGCAGGGCCTGCGCCATCCAGATAATTATGATTCGAAAGCTGCGGCCTCAGAAGGAGAAAGCTCTCTGGGCTCGTCTCATTCTTCTGAATGGGCCTCTGTCAGATACTGACAATGAGTGACCTTGTGCTTGAAAATCGCACTGAATTAACCATGGAGCAGATATCACTTAGGCACCCTGGCTTTCTTCCTCTTAAGGGGCCTAGAGTCATCCTTCAAAAGTGAATCAATCAATTTAACTGCCCACCCACATTGTGCCACACCACAGAGACAAAGTTAATTTTATTTATATATTTACAATATGTTCTTTGACTGTGATTTAGAAGCTATAATGAATGGTCAGGAGAGTGTATTATGGATTTTGATCCTGTACTAGAACTAGTGAACTAGAAAAAAATGTTAACACTAAAACAAAAACTGTGTGTTTGCTGAATACCAATAAGCTGGATGGACGAAACCTTGTCAGGAGAGTTCTCATAATGCTAACCATCCTGTCAAACATCAGTGTGGATTCAATCAGCACTGATCTTTTGAGGTTTAGCTTGGGAAAAACTGTGCTCTTTATCTGTGAAACAGCTCTTTACATGCTCTCTTTGTCTCATCCAAATATGGCTGTTTGAAGTTCAAAGGTTCTTGTAACATTTATCTACAGCAATTTAAGGTGGGGAAACAGCATCAGACTTCCTGAACAATAAGAAACTCTGGCCTCAGCATGAAACAAAACAAAATAAACAAACAGACAAGCTGAAGAAGTGAAAAATAATTGTGAATTTGACATATATTGGACTCTAGGAGCAAGTGTGTTATGATTGAGTTTAGATAGCTGGGAGCAGACTCAGCTTTCTAAAAAACTCTGCTGGCAAGCTTCAATGGCTTCAGTTTGATTTAGATGGCCATGTGTAGCCAGTGAAGTTAAGTGAGTAATGCACTGTAAGAAATTTCACTGTAAAATTACAGTTAATTATTGGCTAATAAATGCATTCATTTTACAGCAGTTTGCTGTAAATATTTTCACAACAATTTACTGTAATCAATTCACAGTACTTTACTGTAATTATTCAATAAAACAGCAACTCTCTACCGTAAATTCATGGTTGCCATGCCCAAGGAATTACCATGATATAGCAGTAATTAGCTGTGGACTTACTGTAAACAAATGTGAAATACATACAGTAAATTACTGAGAAGTATTGCAATTATTAGCCAATAATTTACTGTATATTTATAATTTAATAAGTGTTATATGTCGTAAAATACATTTGTTAATTGTAATTTTACTGTACCCTCTCACTTTATGCTCAAAAAAGAAAACAGAACAAAATGAAAATTTGTTTTCACTTTTTAATCAAGCTTATAAGTGCAAAATGCAATATTACATTTAACAGGTTTCCCAGGCATGCTGCCAACATATTCAGTACAAATCTTAAGCAAAAGTATAAAATGTGCGACAGCAAAAGTGTAAACAGTTAAACCACTCACAGGATATAGATTTTTTTGACTCTTACATACAGTGCCTTGTGAAAGTATTCGGCCCCACTTTTCAGTTTTTTATTTGTTAGAAAAGTTTAAAATATCCAATAAATTTTGGTTCCACTTCACGATTGTGTCCTGCTTGTTGTTGATTCTTGACAAAAAATTAAAATTTTATATCTTTATGTTTGAAGCCTGAAATGTGGTAAAAGGTCAAAAAGTTACAGTGCCTTGTGATTTTACAAGGCACTGTAAAATCAAAATGGCTGCAAATGGAAACGAGGGGTCATGACAAAAGAGACACTCTTTACAAACAGCTATAAAAATTAACAATTTAAAATGTGCAACAGCAAAACTGTACAACAGTACAACCACTACAATTCAGGCATGTTTTAAAGGGATAGTTCAACATTTTGGCAAACTGGCCCATTTCCATAACCCCTATAGTCATACTAGTAGGTCTGTTACCTTTAATTGTCGGTACAAGCTATTTTAAGATAAGCGGAGCAGAGACGTGAGCTGCTCAGAGCTATGTGCTCAGAGATTTCACGGTTTCCCTCATCAAACTCATTAAATACACAATCAAACAACAAGCTATGAGATAATAATGGAATGTTACAAGATGTTCTCACGTCTCTGCTCTGCTTATCTAAAAATAGTTTGTACCAACAATTAAAGGTAACAAACCGACTACTATGACTGTAGGGATTATGGCAATGGAACAAGTTGCCAAAATGGAATCCACAGGTCAAAAAAGGAACACTCACAAGTTGTTAAAGGAAAAAAAGACATTGTATCTTCTACAAACTTCTACATTGCCCAGGCACTCGAATTCCACCAGTTTGCAGATTAGAGTGCTTACATGTGCATTGATCCCTCCACGCTTCCTCTTTGTCTTCGAGCCAGTTTCTGGATTGATACCCAGGAAGCATCTGTAAATCAACAATCAAGTATTTATATCAGGTAATCTTTTCTGTTAAACAAGAAAAATTGCATTTCCTAGCGAAAAATGCAGTGGAAATGCTCATTGCTGAAAAGAAATAAGCTGCTGAAAATGCATATATCTCACATTAAATACCTGATAGATTTTAGTAATAGCAGTAGTAGTAATAGTGGTAGTAGTAATGGTAAATTGTAAATGGACTGCACTTATATACCGCTTTATCCACACCATCAAGGTGCCCTCAAAGCGGTTTACAATAACCTCTCATTCACCCATGCACACAGATTCATACAACAGTGGCCGGCTGCTGCCATACAAGGTGCTGCCAGACCCACTGTAGTAGTAGTAGAAGCTGAAAATGCATAACTCTCACATAAAACACCTAAGAGTAATAGTAGTAATAGAAATAATCAAAATAGTTGGTCATATAAGAAAAGTTGTTTAGTCCTAAAAGACAAGACGTTGATGGATAAAGAAATGCTTAGAAAAAATTAAAAAAAGCACTGACATTATATTAGTCTACGTGCTGCTCTACTGAGAAATTCAAATGGAAGATGACAGAGCAGCTACCGTTAGCCTGGCTGTTTTGCACCGTATCAAACCAACTATCTAACTTGCTAACGTTACTGCAGCTACAGCCTCAAATCAAAATGTGGAGCAAAGATTCACTCTACCGTGACACAAAATGTCCCTTTAGCTCACACAAACAGTTAAATCAAACCAACTAACCGTGTTAATCCTCCTGTGTGGTCTCTACTCGCATCTTCAGTGAGGTGGATGTCACTCTGTTTGACTGTGTAGAAATAAACGGGTCAGAGAATAAAGAGTAATATGATGAACATCAAACAAATTACCTTCTCAGGTTCTCCGGGTGGGTGGCATCAAGTCCATGCACCAACTGTTAATATTTTGAAAAAGTCCGTGGCAGGTCCCGCAATTCAGTGCGGTTCATGTAATTTGCCGTGTTTTTGCATGGAGTCTTAATACAGTATTTTGTGGTGAAATAACAGTAAAATGCTGTGAAATCACAGTAATAATTAAAACAACAAATAGTACAGTAATTTACTGTGATGGCACCGTTTTTAGAGTAAACTTCTAAATTACAGCGTTATACTGTAAATATTCAAGTTAAATCCTGTAAAGTGATATTAATGCAATTTACTGTGAAATTTTACAGTTGACTATTGTGTAATCCTGGTAATTATTTACAGTGCGGAGTGACATTTATGTTTGTTTTGGTTTAACCAGTACCAGATGAGCTGCCTATTTCTGAAGCATTTTCACTGTGGCTGATGGGAGACCTGAACAAAATAGAACTGCAGTGGTCCAGGCAAAAGATAATCCTTGGTGGATTGTCTAGGGCAGCCATTCCCAAACTTCAAAATACCAGCCCATGCAAACCTTTTAACACCACTTTGATCAACATACAAGACTAAAAGCTACATTCCAATATTAATGTAAGGGGTCAACAAATAAGGTGACACTTGTCACTTGTCATGTTAAGATTACAGTAGAATAACACTCAATTGGTTTGTTTTATTATTTATGAATAGTTTTCAATTCGTCCAATAAATATTTTACAGTAATTTAAAAAGATATTTTAAAAAAATCGAGGATTTGAAACATATTTGTTTATTTTTAATGACCTCTCACTGCCCACCTGCAGTACTGCGAGAGCCCACCAGGAAAGCCATGGCTCACACTTTGGGAATCACAGGTCTAGGATGTACCCTCTTCTTACTGGACAACAGGTGGGACACCTTGAAAGTATGAACACAATAAATATAGAAAATTAAGGGATTATTTATTAAGTATGTTATTCGCCATTGAAACTTAAGCAGCCATTCCAGTTCAGTTAGGATGAATAACATTTTGTTTGCAGGATTCAAAACATCACAAAATGTCAAGTCCATCTCAACTTTAACATGGCTGTGCTTTATTCTGCAGTATTATGACACTAACCGATTTCTACAAAATGCCAACACTTGCAAAGCTTTCAATTATGAGAAAAAATGACGACTAGGTCTCTGTAGTGGGGTCGTGGAAAACGCGTTTTAGTGAAGTACATCTTTTTAAATGGATTTTCTTTCTCAGACAAAGAATAAATGACAAAATGACAAAATGAAAATGTTTCTTCCTGCAAGCCTCTCTTGGTGTAGCTAACCTTTTACATGTAACTTTGCTTTCTGATCTTGTATGATCAGATGATATGAACTGTTGACTGGAGCTTGCATGCCCCAAGTACAAATTGAGTTAATATGACTGCTCATTTAAACACTCAATAAGAGCTATGGTCATTCAGTTGTTTTGTATATTTCTGACAAAATTAAATTCAATTATGCTCTCACACATGGTGTGTTGTATATTATTATGTTTTTTTTTTAGGTTTTCACACCATACTGTTAGGCACAGAAACTGGCAGATTTAAATTGTATTATTTGTCAATGATTTTTGTAGCTTTTTTTTTTAAAGATGTGAGGTGTGCTGTGTGTCATTATGGTCTTTGCAAAGTTTGTACATCATGTGTTAAGAACAGAATCTCTCATACAGGTGCTGAAAAGTGTTCAGCTCAGTTCAGAGTTTTTCAGAGAAAGATGTATAAATGGAAGAGGAGTGGAGTCCTGTGAGCATATAAAACATAATTTTCTCTTATTTTATTATTCCTTATTATTCCTTCAATGGACTCAGCTACAAGTCATATCTGTACTAAATTAAAAGAAACCATTTAAGGACTACATTTTTGGATCTATCAAGCCTTTATTCTATTTATAACTCATCTCTTGCTGGTCTGTTGTTTCCTGTTTTTGATGTCTGTTGCTTTCATAAATGGAAGGCGATCTATACAAACCGGACAGTAGATTTTAAACTGGGTTAAGGCTTTATAATTGTGTTATTTCAATATGCATATAAAACAATAAGTAGAATAAGTTTAATATGTCTTATTTAATATAGTTGTAACTCTGTTAGTCCAATAAAGACAGCTACAACAGCCGATTAAAATTACAGTATAGTATCGGCCCAGAATACTACATATGCATGCTTGTATTATAAGTTCTCCTCATCTTCAACTATAATGACTTCAGTGGGTAAGACTCCATTAAATATCAAGTAGACAGCAGTTTGCTTCATGTAATAGAAGTTAGTACATATACTTAATTCATAAACTTTGGAAGCTGTGGCTCAGGAGACAGAGTAGTTGTGGCCTTGCAGTCCATATGAACTCCACATTCCCTTCGATCTGTTCATGAGTGTGTGATTGTGTTTGTGATGGAGAAAGCACTGCCCAATATCAATAAAAAAAGAGATCTCTGGATACCCATATGGCTTGCAGTGGAAAGCACTTTCAGTGTTTCAACAAGTGCTACATAAATGCATTCCATTTATCATTATGCTGCTCATACTTGCCAATAGAAAACACATACAAAGTGCAGATGTGGCTTCCATTCATCAAAGTCCCACAATAATGCAGCGTTATAATGAGAGGAGGGAAAAAAATGATACAGTGCCTCTACAATCAGAGACACTCAACTACCAAATAGTGTGCATGAAATTTTTTTACCATACAAACTAATTTATTTTGAAGTATACCCCTTTTCCTTTTCTTGTGAATTGTACACCTTCAATCCACCCTAACTACTTCAACTACTGAGAAAGAAAAAAAAGTTGCCTTATTTAGTAATCATGCTACACCGAGAATAGGATTGGGAAAACACTTTAGTTATATAGAAATGTAAATTAAGGGTTGAGGATCCAGGTGTATTTTGTACATACTTCCGTTTTAAATGCACTTTGTCACAGTAAATCGGTTGATAATTGAGCTAAATCTGCTTTTGTTAGATTCAAACCAATAATGTGAGTTTCTTTCCTCAAAGCTGAAAAGGAAATACAGCTGCAAGCCCACTTGAGAGCAAATCAGCTCATCATTCATCATGGTGTATGTGTTGAAATTCAACAGGTAAGTAGCACCAGTGCTCCCTTCCTGTCATCACTGCATCTCAAGAATATCCACCGTGCAGCCCCGCTGTCTGGTATGGTAACACGTATCGTTGCCTGGAGCAAACTTCAACACTTCAGGTGGAACTATCTCATCAGATGTGATGCATGGTAATTCACATTCAATACTCAAGCATGGCTGCACACATGAAACAGAAAAGAAGCAGCTTTATATAATAAAATATAGACAAAGGCAGCACGTGCATACTTAATCCCGCCACTTTATTTACCTGCTTTTAACAGGTAAAAGTCATTCACTGCTGTTGCTGTTATCACAATTTTTTTTGTCTCTTTTGGACAATAGCATGAATACATGACATGCATACACACACACACACCCATCTTCTCTGCTCAGGCTGCTATATTAACAGTTACTCAATTAGGGCAATGGAGGATCCCATTTTTCACCATCTAAACCAACTCAGACACAATACATTTCATAGTAGAATAAACACTATTTAAAAGGTTTACACTGTACTACTTTTGCAGCAGTCAGTCATTTATTTTGTGTATCATTGCATGTATAGTGGCTCATTATGAGTCAGAAGTGACTGAAAGTTCTATTGATCTAAACCCAGAGCAAAAATTTATTATTTTTGAAAGCGAAAAGGAAAAAATTCTTTTAGAACAGCCTGGAAAAATACAAACATGCGATCTTTTTTACATCCTCACAAAAGAGATCGCAAAGGTGTCTGATGCAAAAGTGGTATGGTGTAACGATTTTTGATATAATGTTCACTCAAACCGTTGAGAAGTTCATGAGATCTGAGTTGTTTTCAATGATGAAAATTCAATCCTTTATGTCCATCATTTTGAGAAGCCGTTAGCCAAGCAGCCAATCAGCCAATCAGAATTCCTCCCTAATTCTGCAAACTGAGAGCTGTCTCATTATACACGAGTACTTCACACAGGCTGAAAAAAAAACAAAACCAAACAAAACAAGAAAAACAAAATGGATACAAAAAAGAAAGGACAGGAAATTCTTGTTTTACATTTCATGTTTGCGGAATAGCTACTGCAGCTGAGTCCTGATTCTAGTATGTAGAGAAATTAACTTATTTATTGAAGGGGCTAGGATAATGATGTTCAAATTTACAAGATTTAATGAGATACAAATACATTTATAGGAAAGACATGATTTATAAGCACCCTCTCCTTAATGTTGTGTCACATGAAAATAAAAATCATGATGTTTGAGTTACCTACAGAATCTACAGAAGCTACAGAACCTCTTCCACCAACTCTCTACACCAGGGCGGAGCATGCAGACCAAAAAACTGCAGAGGGAAGATTTTCTGTGTTTTTGACATTTTTGTCATAGTTTGGGGTTGGTTTATGTGGTCTTGGGTTTGGTTTTTGGGCTTTTTCAGGGTTATTTTGGTTTGGCCTGCTTTTCCATTGGTGTTTTCTTTACTTCCTTTTTTCTTTTGAAAGTCTGTTTTTCCATTGTTGAGTTCTGTCTACTTCCCCTTGTTCGTCTCCCTGATTGTTTGCACCTGTGTTTCATTTGTTCCTGTGTTTTATTTAAGTATTTAAGTACTTAAGTTTATTTAAGTTCCCTTCTTTGTTGCTGGTTCGTCTGTTTCCATACCCGTGTTCATGGCTCCCTTTTGTCCCTCTACTTTTGTAGGTTCAGTCTAGTTGAGTTTTATTCTGGGTTTGAAAATTTATGGACTTTGTTGAATATTCCTGCCTCCCGCTCTCCGCATTTTTGGGTCCAACCCTTGCCGAACCTGACAATTTTTAGCTGCCCCTCCTATATGCAAATGCAGAAGTTGATATATGCAAAAGTATAAGTAGGAGGGGTGAACTTGGTTGCAGTCAGAAACTTCTCAGATAGATACAACTGAATCCTACACTTTACCACACCAAAAAAAAAAAGGAGGAAAAAGCATACTTCCAGTATTGTAATGTCTCCTCAGTCATGGCTCTTTTTACAAGGGCACATTGTACTGTGATTTAACTAAATACTGCACACATTTTACTAATATTAGATTATGACATGCATCCCATTTTATGCCATGGAACATTATTCTGAAATATTTTGGCAGTTTTTCTCAGATTGTTAAGCCTCTGTCCATCTTTGAGATGCCCTTTTCATCTTGCAACTAATTCACCACAAGGTGCTCCTCCATGTGTTTTTGAGTGCAGTTTACTTTTCTAGCCATTTGTCGCTCAAGTCACATCTTTTTTGAGATGTCTTGGTTTCTATCTAATTCAAAATGAGCTCATGTTTTTCATGAAATGGTAAAATGTCTAACCCTCAGCATTTGATATGTTTTCTATATTCTTATGAGATTAAAATATGGGTTTATGTGTTTTACAAATGATTACATTCTGTTTTTATTTACATCTTACACTGTGCTCCATTTTTTTTTCTTCTTCTTGCAAATGGGGTTGTAAATCAGATGTGGACTCAATTTATTCTGCTGTCAATGTGTGTGTAGTGAACCAAACATGAATATGTTTTACAGGATTATTCGCAGCTGGGCTGAAAAGCCCAGGTGTTAACATCTGCTCTGTAAAGTGAAAAAATGGTTGCACTCTATGGAATACATCGAGTCAGGACTGCCAATGTTGAAACAGCCCTGTTGCTTCTTCACTTTCTGCTTTGTTGGCTGCTTAACAAAACAGCTGATATGAAATAAAGTGGTGAGTTCTTGTCAAAGCACTGCTGCTCATGCTCTCTCTGGGATGCATAAACAGCTGGGTGTGTGTATATCTAAGTATGAACAGTTCAGTTATCAGAAGCATTTTTGACAGTCCTTCAAGTCATCAACGAACAACTGGACCCTGTTCCGTATTTTACAAGCAAGTTGGTTTCTGTCAAATATATCTCTAGTGCTATAATATTTGACATCAAAAAGTGAACACGTCTCCTGGCTTGTTATCAAAGACAATTATTAGGTTCAGGATGCCAGTCTGCTCTTTGTAAACTCAGGCATTTGAACCAATTGCACATGAAGGGAATTTCATAAAACCAGAACAAAGGCCATACTCGGAGCTCATGTCTGAATGAAAAATTGGATCTCTTTGTTTTGCTCCCAGGGCTTGTGTACCAATAACGGTCGCTTTTGACTAACCAAAGAGGGAAAATCGCTATAAACACGGGAGCAAACATGCTGTAAGATGTTTTATTCATTCATTAGATCCTCAGCAGCTTATACAGAGACAACATCAAACATGGATACAAACAAGAATTTCATGAAACAGAATCAAAACAAGCTGCAAGGTTTTGACTCGGTACAATGCACACAAATGTTGTCTCTGCCCCTCAAGTTCTCTTAATGAAATATGTACCATGAATGACAGGAATGGCAGTTCTCTCTTTTCAAACAGCAGTGTCCCCTGGTTCATGCCTGAACCTCAGCAGCTGCAAACAGAACTGACAGAATTGCATCTTCTTGTGGCTGCAAACATTACAGAAAAAGTCTCATCCTCAGACTTGCAGCTGCACATCTTGCTTTGGTGTTCTACATTGATAGCATTTGTTTCCTGAATGAGAAATCAGAAATTTTAAGAGACAGTTCACCTGTTTTAGAGCAGTATGTGGCCACCATTTTGGTGTGTACCAATAAGTGACTTAAAATTTCATTGCAAGAATTACATTCAACATTAGACCTCAAAGATAAAATGATTTCTTAAGAAAACATAAGAGCAAATCTTAGACATAGAAAACTGGACTGCAATCCTGCATTCGAAAACCAGATAAATTCAGCATGTTGGATGCAGTGAAGGGCACCTGAGAGCAGACCCTTGACTTTTTTCTTTAAGGCTCAAAATGTATTATTTAAGCCCTGTGACCAGCGCTCAGGAACTTTATTTCCTGAAGAGCATTCCGCTTAAAGTTAGCATGAACTGCTGTATCTTATTATATTTTGACTAAATTAAGTTATAGAGGAAGGGGATTTTTATCTCTTTTGTAGTCAAGCCAGTTGTAGGTAAATCAGAAAAGGGAACTGATTTATATTGTTGTACAGCCACATACAATAAGCACAAGCAGCAAGCAGTAGTCTGCTCAATTTTTCCTTTTGGTTAAAAGTCTCATGTGTTACTTGCATATTACTGTTTTTTTTTTTTAAATACTTGAAAGAAATGAAATTTTAGAGTTATGGAATCATTTTTGCTTCTTAAATATACTACCAAATAGAAAATCCTTTCAAGAAAAAAACTGTTTTTGGGCAAAATTATACTGCAATTAAATAAAATAACATTTCTAATTAAAATATGAATCTAAAAATTTAGATTTTGTATCCTAATTTTTCCATAAATTATATATGCAAACTAAACCATTTTGTTTGCAAATCATTTTGTTTGCGAATCATTACATGTTTACATATCTATTTGATTTGTGAACAAAACCTTTTTTAAGTTAGCATACAAAGGTTTTGAATAAAAAAAAAATCCCAAACATTTTGGATTGTCAAGCAGACCCATTATTTCTTCTGGTGAATGGCCGTCAAGCTATAATGTGATGTGCCACGGGGTTTTCCTTGCACAGAACAACGTGGGAAGGCATGGCCCACAATAGACTGGGCACCTGTCCAGGGTGTACCCCCACTTTTCACCTGTTGACAGCTGAGACAGACTCTAGCAGACTCCCATGACTCTGAATAAGACTGAAGTAGATAGCGATAATGATAGATGGATGGGAAGCCATGGAAACATGGTTTTAGAATAGGGCTCTATAAAAAAAATGCTTGGCAGGGAGTTATTTGCAATATTTAAAGTGAAATAGATATTCAGCTTGGATGTAACTGACGCTATTGGACTATTAACTTTACTTTAGGGGCTGCTAAAGTTGACACTGCTGTTCTGAAGGTACAGTGTTTATTAGAACTGCTGTGCCTTGGACACATGCATTGTTAGGAACAGGGCAAGATCAATTCACTCATGACTTTGATATCCCAAATCCCACGAGAATCCAGCTGCCTTGAAAAGTAAATATATGCAAGAGGATATGTATTTGCTTCTTAAAGGGTTGAGCCAACTAGTTTCATCAAAACAAGTGTCCCAGCCCCCAACCTTAACGTTGATGGGGAACAGTAGCAAAATCCTGTGCTTGTTGCCATCTAAGATCATTCATTTACAGAAATATAAACAGCCTGAGACTTTTTCTCTATTTAATTACAATGATACAATGATACAGTGCAGCCAAGCCTTAACCCTCCTCGAGTATTATCAGCACTGTGAAGAGGTCTAACTGAATGAAAAGAAAACCCAATCATGTTGAAATGTTGTTACTTCTAGAAAAAATAACTGCATTAAAAATACATTAGTTATTATGAGAATGTAAACATGAAGTCACAGTCAACATATTTATATAAAATAGTGTATTTTCTGTGTGTGTTGGTGGTTTTTACCTTCATACTAAAGTTATTATATTTTAGCAAATATTCAGATTCTGTCCATGTTATTAAAAGCAGCATTATGTTTTATGCACAGTTTGCCTTTTAGTGTGAGGCAGATGAGAAGAGCTTCAGGCTACACAGGTTAATTTAGTTTCCTTACAAACTGTAAGTGCCTTAGTCTTTAACATTTAATCCAAAGGGAGGTATTTTTCAAGAAGTCAAAAGGGTGTGTGAAGGGTAATAAATCCCAAGCTTGACTCTCTGGAGCCTTGCAGAGGTTTCAACACATGCTAAAAAACCTGGACTCATGGCTGTATGGTGAGAGAAACTGTGGGCATACTCCTCACCTTAATAATTCACAAGGTTAAAAGGTCATCATAGAATTTACATTTCTGTAAAATTTTAAGAGAGGCAATGTAGGGGAAAAGGGTCTCAGACAATGCCTTTCCTTCATAACCCCAAGAAATCATGCTAATTACTTGATATTTCCTTGCTGCCATGACGTAAGGCCTCCAGTGCTTTGACTTCTTTAAATTTCAGCTTCCAAAAATGTGATTAATTACTAGATATTGACTATAAGAGTCAAACATGCAAACATGATATTATCATATTCTTGTTATTACTGTACCAAGCTTCCTAACACAATATATAAATAAAATGAAGTAAAATATAATAAATAAAAAATAATAATAAAGGAAAAGAAAGGGCCACTGGCTAAATATTTAAACAGAGAGTAAAATTGATTCCCTCGAATGTTGAATTATTTATGACTGAGGTTACAGCTAGATCAAGTGATACAGTCCATGTGTTACTTGGACTATCATCCCAATAAAAATATTGCACAGGTGATGCAACAACATACATCTCTGCAGTATTAAAGTATAACTGTGAAACATGTTGCTTGTGCTTTCAGTTTAATAACATTCGTGTGTAGCCTGTTTATAGTACCTGAAAATATTCCACTAATAACACTATCCTCCTGCTTTGTGTCTGACTCTCTGTAGGTCATTTAAAGAGTGGGGCAATCAAAGACATAGGAAACATGACACAAGGGAGAGCTCTCATGTGTGAACTTAAAGCTTTGGATGATAGCTGACTGCATGACAAGAGGAATATAAATATCTGGTTTCAATGACATTTCCACCACAGATCTTTTCAGATTCTCTCAAGAGAGCTGCTTTGTAGTTACCTTGTAAAATGTAATGTCAGGAAAGGTGTCATATGTTTAAGATTGATAATATTAATAACAACTTGGCTATGGACTCATGTATGAGCAAACTGTAGGATAGTGGTGTATTTTCTTCTTACTGATACGACATGTTCAAGATTATCTTGAAGTAAAAAGATATTAATTATTCGAATAATTCAATTTTTCATCACCAAGGCTCATTTTCTTTAAGTGTTTTTTCAGCACAAAGAAATACAAATCAAACATTTTCTGAAGTTTATTATGTTATTAGGGCACACTGACTGACCTTGATGTTTCCTTGGAACATTTAACTAACCCCAAGGTGGCTATTACTGTGATGAATATTCGGCCCTGCTGACAGCACCATGGCTTATTTATTTACCCAGCAAGAGGTAGCTCACTACCTCGCCATGACCTCACGCTGAGTCTTCCTTCCTCATTTGTCAACCTGCATCTCCTCTGGCGGCCTTGCAGCTCCGACAAAGAGGGGAGCATGAACATAACGTACAACTGAGAAAATAAGCTGAAATGTACATAAAGAAATAAACATAGACAGAATGCTGATGAGAGTATTTACAATCAAACACTTTAATCTTTCAGTTTGTTTCTTTCTTTCATGTTTCTCAGCATGTGGTACTGATGGATTTTGATTTTTATACATGAAAAAAAAAAGCACTCAACATATAACATTTTAAAAATGGCACCCATCAATCTTTCACTTATCCAAGTTTAGGTCACGTGGGCAGTAGCCTGAGCAAAGAAGCCTGGACTTCCCTGCCTGACATCTTGTCTAGCTCTTCTGGGGTAAAACTGAGGCATTACCAAACCAGATGAAAGATGTTATCTCTTTTTTGTGCCTCCTTGGTAAGGATCCTACAGCTGTTTGGACGTGTCCAAAGAAACCTTCCCAGGCATCCAGTGGGCACCTTAATCAGATGCACAAACCACCTTAACTGGCTCCTCTCACTATGTAGGAGCAGCAACTCTACTCCAAGACCCTCCTGAAAAACATTGCTTCTCACCCTAAAGGAGAGTTCAGTTACCTTTTGGAAGAAACTAATTTCAGCCTCATGTATCACAGCCTCATTCTTTCAGTCACCACCTAAACTTTGACAACATAGGTGAGGGTAGGAATATAGATCGACAATAAACAAAGAACCTTGCCTTTTGGCTCAGCTCCCTCTTCACCACAACAGACTGGTACAGAGTACACTACTGCTGATGCAGCACCAATTCACCTGTCAATCTTTCCCTCACTCATGAACAAAGCCGAGAGATACTTTAACTTCTCCACTTGAGGCAACACCTCACCCCAAACCAGGTGAGGGCACTCCACCTTTCAACGACTTTGAGCCATGGTCTCATATTTAGACGTGCTGATTCTCATCCCCACCACTGCACGGTCAGCTACGAACAGCTCCAGTTAGAGCTGAAGATTGCAGCTCAATGAAACCAAGAGAAACACATCATCTGCAAAAGGAAGAGTTGAAATTCTGACAACATCAAACTGGAACCACTCCACCCCTTGGCTACAACTAAAAATCTTATGTGTAAAATATGTAAAGAGTAGCTAGATCTTTTTTTAAAGAATCTGTAACAAAGAATGAATCCAAGTTTCGACCAGGAATACGGACCAAAATGTTGTATCATTTGTATGGGGATTGAATGCCTTTAACAAAGGGCCCAGTATTTCATACTCCCAGAGCAACCCCAACAGAATACACAAATACACAAGACATGCAAACTATACATTGTGGAAGTCGTGAAGATATGAGTCGACAACTTCTCATGGTGCAGACACAGAAGCGTGTGTCACTTTATTAAATCCACCAGTCAACTGAACATGAAGAAGATGGCGCTATCCATCACAGAACAAAGTGTGTCCAAAAACGTCACAGTAATTAAAGGGACCATAACACATTAAATACATAGACCAAGACACCAGTAACAACCTAAAGTGCTTGATAAATTGAACAAACAGTATGGTAATGCTGTGACTAACATCTCTATGCAGGTGAATTATGTACACATACATATGAATGATACAGGCACTACAACATGGTCAAATGCCTTTCTCACAAAGCGCACGTGGGTGGGCTGGGCAAACTCTCAGTAAATATACTTATCTAAAAGTAATAAATTATTTCTCAACAGCTTGCAGCCAAGACCTCTGTGTATGTGTGTGCTCCTTGAAATTAATTATTTTTTTAATCTGACATATTAACATCCTCTTATATATAATTAACTAACAAATAAAATAAAATATGATTAATGTAAAATATTCTCAGCTAATAAAACAGCATTTCAAGAAAGTGTAAAAAACTCATATGTCAGTAATATATCATCATTTGGTTTCTTACAGAATACACCTCTTTAATTAAGCGCTGGCACACTGTGTAGAGATCAGAAGATGTAGCATGCCTTCAGAGAATAAAATATTGGTGCTTCACTAAGATTTTTTTCTTGCATGTATCAGTTTGTTCTATCCTCTGAAGTTGTGCCAAAAGATTTTGATCTTTAGAAAGAGTGTGCCATTACTTTGTTAAAGATGAGAAATGCGTAGCTGTATGTGTATATTGTATTTGTTTTGTTTATTTTTTAGCTTTGAAAGTTTTCAGATATTTATTGTATATGCAAATTATATTTAGAGACCACTTTCAGAGTAATCATAGAAATGTAGAAAAGTAGAATTTCAAAGCTTATTAAGATCTGTGTAGTAGTTCTGTAAAGTACAATATGACATATGATATATTTTTGCTGCCAAAAATAAATCTACTTTTCTAGTAAATTGGAAAACTTAGTTGGGTTGAGTGCATGGAAGAAACAGTCACTCCCACTCCCAGTTGCTCCTAAAGCACTGGAATATCATAAAACTTAAAAAGACCAAACTATACATGCTTCAAGAAGGCAGTTGAACCATGTCTCCTTAATCATGTTATGACTTATTGGTTAAATCATTTGTTCATATGCTCAAAGGGGGACTAGTTCCTGGTGGGAGGCAGGAGATTTTGCACATCTTAGAACTAAACAACCATATGGTACATTTTTTGAATCTCTAATAAGACTTATATAAGCATTGTTACATTGAAGGAAACTTTCTTCTCAAGTTTTTCTTTTAACAAGTCACTGAATCCACTTCAGGAGATAAAAGGAATGTAGATGGCGCTGTTGAAAACAGCATATATATGTACACGAGTTAGCCAATCAAACGTGACTTCGTTAGCCCAACAAATGTGGTTTGTAAGCTTAAGTGAATGAGGTGGATCAGGATGGAGTTTAATATTGTTAAATACAACCATAGACCTAAATGCCACACTTTATTTATCAGGAACAATGCAGTGAATTATAGTGGACATACAGTACATCTGTTGTGCTGCATAAAGAGTTTATAGCTAATTTGCAACATCCATCTCTGACTGGGATTTTTAGAGATAAAAAGAATAAAATGTACATTAACAACAGCAATATAAATCAACATAAATAATGTAATTAAAAAAAATTCCTATCTTCCTATTACACTGTAAAAACAAACACAGAGTCACACTCTGTGTTCAATCCGCTCATTACTTTTGTCTAAATTATTTTGTTAAAAACATTTCAGTCAAGCTTTGTTACTTTTTTCTTCCTCTCACCTTGTGTGGTTTCTTATTTGCTTTTGGATTTGTTCACTGTTTATGGATTTTGTACTTTCCTCTGCCTTTCCTGTCCCTTGGCTGTTTTTTTTTTTTTTTTTTTTTTGTATACCTACATGTGAACATGACAAGACATGCTGCTTTCAAATACTGAATTTTGAGGACTTTAAATGAAACAAATTACACACTGTTAAATTACTTAAAATATATTAGATACTTGCAGTATAATTAATGTAAAATTCTATTCCCAAAAACACGACTGATTTGCAACTAAATATTCTATTGAATTCATATTGCTCACACATTAAAAATATGATTTGACCGTGGTAGTTGGAACCTACTCTTAATCGGTTTGTCTTTCTGAATCATTCCTGCTTCTTTAATAAGCACCATTGTTTCCCCTAATTACCCGTTAAAAGCTGAAACCCAAAATAAGAAAAGATTGGTACAATGAAATAGTCTCTTACAGAATAGGTTCTTACATTTGCTTAGACATTTCCAAACTAAAGGAATAAGGAGGGACTGGACATGTGATCTCTGACATCTCAGATGGTTCTGTGGCCCCTGCAACCACATGTGCAAGGGATTACTTTGCCAACCTCTGGTATGTTATATGAAACTATTTTGACATAAGATTTGAGGTGGTGTTAAACTTAAAGGCTCAGATTCCCTACCATGCACACATGATGAGACGTACGGATGAAAGTTTAAAAATAGTTTATTGCTAACAACTCTTAAGACAAAAAACTACTGTTTAAACTCAAAATAAAAACCAGTGAAAACATGTCTTGTGGTCAAATGAATGTCTTCTTTTTTTTTTTTTTTTTTAAGAAATGGGCACTGTAGGCTCCAGACCAAAGGTGAAAAGAACCATATTTGCAGGTACAAAAAAAAAAGAAAAGAAAAAAAAAACAGAAAAGAAAACAAGGTCAGTGATGGTATGGAGCTGTATTCAGTGCCCTTTTAAAAGGTCATTTACAGATCTGTGATGGCAACAATAATGCAAAAGAGTACCATGCGATATGAGGGCAACATATGTAAGCATCAAGATGACTGGCATACACATACATTCTTAAACAAGACAAAGCAAAACCATATCCTGCAGACATTATTAGAGGCATGGCAGAGGAAGAGGACAGAGTTGGTACTAGACTGAGCCCCCCTGACCTGTCGCCAATAGAAAATGTGAGGAGAATTTCAAAAGAAGAAGAAGAAATGCTACAGGGATGTTCCATTACATGCATTCAGACGTGGTTGGACAAAAAAAAAAAAAAAAAAAAAATGGAACAAAGTAGAAACTGTCAGGCTGAAACTATTTGGTATCATCAATGCCAGAAGTGTAATGAGAAGGAATGTTATCACAGGGTGGTAAAATGTTCAGTTTATACTGTCTGAAAGGAAATTAAAGTCAAAGTTGTCTCTCTAATCACTTGATGACAATTGTCATTGTAACAGACGCTATATAAATAAAATTGAATTGAATTGAATTGATATCTGTATGAAAATTAAATTAAGTTTATTAACTACTGTTATTGTAAAACAGTAGATTTATCATAAACTTTGAGTTAACTTTTTTTTTTTTTGCTTTTTAAAAAAAATTAAGTTGCCTGGCATGTTGTGTGAAGGAAACCAATGAATTGAAAGATGCTTAGAGACTTACGATACAGATAATGATGAATAATGTGATAATATGTTTATTGACAAAGTGATTTTTCAGCACATTTATGAAGTGCATTAGCATTAGTGGATGGTGGTTGAGATGGATGCTGAGCATTGAAAGTATTCGCTCTGTTTAAAGTTAAGGGGTGTAAAAAAACATGTTTTGTCTGAAGTCAGTACAAACTCTTCAATTAGTTCATCTTTAAATGCTGCCTTCTCTTGGCTGATGCTCATCAAAAATTAACTGAGGTAAAGTGAAATACTGCCCTGTGGTCTGACAAATAAAAAAAATCAATACTTCATATTAATACTTCATGTTTTTAATATGCTAAGGGACACATCTGACTTGTTTCTCAGTCCATAGTTCAAAACCCAGCATCTATGACGGTATGTGGTGTGTTACCGTTCATGCATAAATGCTCTTCTTGATCTTATCACAACAATACCAAACCAAAATTTTGCATGTATTACCATGCATGGTTCTCTAATAAGAGTCCATGTGATGGACTGGCCTGCCTGCTGCCCAGACCTATCACCTAATGACATGTACGTGAGTATTACCTCTCATGTTGTTACATTGTGTGAGGAAAGTTATCAAAAAACTTAGGAGCCATTCAGATTACGAAATAGGATTTTATTCTTGTGAGGAAGCAGTTTACAGGTCATTGTCTGATGATGCAAAAGGCTTAGTGTTACTCTGTCAGGCGTCCTTCTTATAGCCCACATGATTACTTTATGGCTATTGTTCTTTACCATCTGGTCAGGTTAAATAACATCAAAGGAGGAACTGAACCACTGATCCACTGAAATTAGGGGTAGGAATATCGGGCTCATCATGAGTTTATGATAGTTATCACAGAGTTAACCATAAATGTTTATGATGGGAAAAACCTCAGTCACACAGTCCTAATCTAAAGAACCCACATACCTGTCTGTTGCAACCCTCATGAACCCTTTTAGTGACAGCAAGAAGATATATAACATTTGTAAAAGGATAATAACACACAATTAACCTTGTTTTTCTAACACATTGCAATGTTCTATTTGGAAAACCTGGATCTTGGGATTGAAATCCATGTTTACCATAGCCTGGTTCACACAAAGGTTGTGCCATGTTGGTGTAGAAAAGCTATCCTCGTTCAAAGGTGAACAGATGCGTAATCATGCACTGATGTGCTGAGCCACAACACATGAAGGCTTTGTGGAATCATCTGAGTGACAGGACAGCCGCTGGTGGTGTGTTCTGTGATGCCAGCTCACTTTTACACACAGAGCCTCGTCTCCCCTCTGTTTCTGCATCTGTTACTATCTCCCAAGGCAGGATGGAGGTGCAACGTAAATACCTTGCTATTCTGCCTCGGGATTGCTCACATACGAAACATTGGAATACCTGTGTAAAAGTCTTACTTACATGGTGTGTGAGGGGCTTTTGACATTTGCCAGACACCTATATAGTTTTGGACGGAAGTAGGGTCCAGAAAAATTGTGCAGGAAGGAATTAAAGAACAAGACAAAGACTTTGAATAGCATCACTTGGCAGCCAAACTCCAAATACCATCTTATTGGTATTTGGAGTTTGGCTGCCAAGTAAATGCTATTTAATCAAAAAAGACCCAACCAACAGAGACCAAAGAATCCTCTGCTAAACTTCCTGTAGCAGAGACCCTTTAGATGTTGTTTGTGTCATACCAATAACAGGTTTTATCATAAGTTCTAATGTAAGTTATGTTTAGTTGACGTGATCTGATTTTGTTATGTTGATATTTATTTCATTTGTACTACTCTTGCAAAGCTCCTGTATTATTTTTAGTTCCTTGTTCTGTATTTTATTCCACTTCATTTTTGTGAAAAAAAAATGAAGTTGAATCTTGGCTTGCTTTACTTCTTGTTTTTCTTTTTCTTTTCTTTTTTTATTTTGCAAAACGTTTTGTTTCCTGTCTGTGTTTCACACCTGGGGCCTCTTTCAGGAAGGAGGTTCAACAAATTAGGAGTTAAAAAAACAAACTCTGAGTTTCTTAACTCAGGGTTTGTCAATTCTGAATATTCGGTTTCAAAATGGGGTGATGGGGATTTCAAGTTGGTTCTGTCAACTCCAAGTATGTTGACTCTAAGTGACTATGATTATTCAAAGACGACATCAGTGGAGCTCTGTTAGCTACAATGTACCATCACCAAGTAAATGGAAGAGATCTTCTTTTATTGTTTTTGCAGTCATATGGCCATTTCCTTTCTAACTGGCAATGTTCACATCCCTGCTGAAGTATTGGTGATATTTCTAATGCATGGAAAGATAAGATTATGTACATAGGTTATGTAACTGTGGAAAAAAATGGGTGGACCTAAATGCTATATATCTATTCAGACTCTCAATACACTTTCCTGACACAGATGCAACATATCGTTGTTCAATTTTCCAAATGTTTGTTATAACATCAGTTTTAGCTTTGTGAAGGACAGGAGACAGAGAAACTCAGAGTATGTGAAAGTTAACCTGCTCTTGACCACTCTTGACCACTCTTGACTCTGCTCCACTCTGCTCTTGACTCACAGTACAAGTTGTGTCCATTTCTGAAATGGGCATATCTGAACCCTCTTGCTTGGGTTTAGTACTTCACTTTGTTAAACAAATTTCAGGTTTAACATATTCAGAATTTTCATGTAACCTGCTCTCTGAAACAGGTCCCTGGCCTCCATTGTTAGCTGACTCACCTGCTTCAGGTTAATCATTACATCCCTCAGGATTTCAGTGCCAGATCCTCATCTTTGTTCACAAATATCATTCTTCCTCTGTGCCTTGTTTTTTGTACCTGTTTTCTACCTCTCTCTTGAATTGTGAAGTACCTACCACTGGTGTGTCTTGAGTTTGTTTTTATTCATTGTCCTTATATTCTATATTATTGTATATTTTATTATTTGTATATTTTACCACAAATCTGACAGCACTGGAGAGTCTGCAAGATTTTATTGATTTTATTCTTACTCATGAGCCAGTGTTGTGGAAACTTGGGGATTTTCTAAATGTGGTCTATTATCTTTCATTTGCATCTAAACATAACTTTTAGCTGATATAGATTTTTTTTATTCTTATTTTCATTTATTTATTACTCCTTTCAAAAGTAACACCTGATTTTAAATGGATGATGCGTGGTGAAACTTAAATAACTGATATATACAAGGCCTTGCAGGCTGGACTGACCTTTGCATCCTTGAATTGATCTTCCCTAACCAAGGTACTCATTCATGATCAATAAGCAATCAGGGAACTTGTCTTTGCATGCCTTGGCCATTGAAAATGTCTATGAAGCAAGCGTTCACTTTTGCAAATCGCTCTTTCATTTGCTTTCATACAACCTTACCTCCATCCATAGCACACTGTGAGGATGCTATGAATCTACCAATGACCTTAAACACAATTTCACTAAGGGAAGTTTCACTTTATTTATTATCTTACTTTTTTATGTAATGTACCCTATTCAACCCTGTTTCTAAAACCCCTTTTTAAAATGTGTAAAATATGAACACTAAATGCAAATCATTTAAATATAAAAGATTTAAATGTTATTTTCTTATACCCCTTCTGCAATTAAGATACTTTCTTGAGAGGCTGTGTTAATGTTTGATGAGTTTTGTGAGACCAGGTCATCTGGACAGATGTGTCATTTGTGGGCTGACAGAAGGATGGTCTACCGGTATTCTAACAATCCTTCATTTACAGCTTTCAATAACATATTTTAGCAGCAAAATCTCAGAGGACACAGAGTGAAAAAGACCAGTTTAAAAACCCCCTCTAAATCTGAACACTGTTGTAGCTGTTTTAATATTTGGTAAATGTATTCTTATTTGATCAAATAAGAACACAGCAGCAGATGACATTCAGCTCCAACCTTGCTGCTGTTATGTAGGATTCATAATTTACTAAATCAAAAACTGCCTGAGTTGAAATCAGGCTCTGAATGACACATTTCTCTAATGGAGACATAACAAAGGGAGCCACTATTCTACAATTTCCTATAGATGGCTTTTCAAGAGCACAAAACTTTTCAGTGTGTCAAATATTTTGTGCTTTAAATTTGTGCCTTGAACTTGTTTTATATAATTTACTTGAATCTCTAAGCAAATGTGCAAATGTTATGTTTGCAATGTGTAATCTGTAACATTTTTACAATAATAAAAGATCTTGTTTTAATGTTTGTTTAGAAAATGATGAGAGCAGCAGTGTGCATTTTTACTAGACCTAATGTTATTTTATTTATTTTATGTCCAGCATGCACACTAAAATAAAAATTAGAATCCACTTTTAAAAATACGTGAAAATATAGAAGGAAAATAAATTAAAAAACAGAACAAACGCAAGCTTGTCAACTCAAAACCACACAAAGCCTTTTTAAATAATAACCAGACAAAACACAGACAGCTTCATATGGAGGCTGCTAATTGATTATTTCTTTATACGTTTAGATTTAAGCCAGGAGGGACCTTTCTTCCCTCTATAAACCATGTGAGAAATGCCAGTCCGTATGGACAGTCTATAGAGGCTCTTTTTGTCAAAATCAGCCAACCTGGTGAACATTAATTAATTTGCAAGTCAAAGACATACTGACTGAAAGAAGCATGCAGAAAAGATCAATACAGTGATCACCATCTAAAAGCTGAAACATATCATCAGTGCTTGCTTGCATGATAAGGAAACCACTACTTTATTCTTATATGAAATTACATATTCAGGCTACATTTGTCAGCAAGTTCCTTGAGAATTCTGCACCTAATTAATATTCACCAAATACTTGTAGTTGATGTAGGTTGAAAGATCTGGATCCCTTTTAAAAAATTAAAGGCTGTTTTTGTAGATACCTTACTTTTAAGTTTCATTTAATGTGAAGCTTATTTGTGAAATATGTTTTGAGGTCCTCATCTGAACTCCATTCACTTTAATCATTTTGAGGCTCTGAGTTTCTTCCCAAACACATTGACCTAAATATTCACTTTATCTGCATATAGCAACAGTTACAGTAGTGACTGAGGGGGTGGGGTCCCTGCATGTTAATTACATCATTATTTAATATCCTAAGTGTATAGCCAAAAATTCAGAAAAATATTTAATTTTTGTATATAAACACCATAAAATATATGCTTTTTAAAGGAATTTAAAAATGCTCTTAAATAGTTTTGTGTTTTTCCAAATCTATCTGCGTGAAATAGAGGGTCATATTTAAGACTTTTTTCCATATATTCTTTTTTCAATTGGCATGACCCCCTTCTCATTTTTTGATAACAGTCCAGTGTGACTTGCTCTATTTATCAGAGACTCTTTACCAAGCTGCAGAAACGCAATAATTTATTCTGTCAGATTGCTGCATTTGAATTTCAACTCCCTCTTTGCTCACTTTCAGATTTCTCCTCCCAGTTCTGAGCTTTCACGCTCTCCACCCTCCCTACTCTCATTCACCTTCAAGTTCACTCATTTCCCTGCTTCACACAAATTCCAATTTCTCTCAACAGGCAGCAGGTAATATCCAGAGGTACTTTAACATAGCTTGATAGTTTGTGTGGCCAATAGTGAAGGCAGGATTGCACCGAAATAGCATCAAAAAACCTTAGTAATCATAGAGAGGGACAAACGTGATGCCTGATTCCATTTCAAATCGAGCCAGTGTGGCAACTTATTGGCAAACACATTACTTTAAGTCTCTTTTTCTCAATCAATTCACTGGAAAGCTAAAAACCAATCTGGAGCATGACAGCTCCCACGAGGCCTGATTGATGGGTCAGAGTGGGAATGTGCATATCCAAGCAAGGTTTGGTTTATATGTTCTCAAATTCCATTGGGTGGAAAATGTGGATTGAGTGAGGCCGTCATGGATTTGGCATCGCTAACTTTGGGGCAGATTGCAGAGAGTGAATTGATGCTCACTGGAAGGGATGTGACAGTTCATCTGAAGGAAGAATGAGAGTGAGAAGGGAAAACAAACAAGCAGATCTATTTAGAGATTGACAGTGCCGTGAGGCTGACAGTGAGCTAGAGACTACAGGAAAGAAGAAATTGAAAATAACATGAGCCAGACAGAATAACCATGAAACTGCACTATTGCTAAATTATCAATTATTCAACTTAAAACAAATATCCTTGAAATCTTCTCGTTACTGCAACATTAAACCAGTAATGTTCAATCGTTTTGAAGAGGTGATGTTGGTGTTTTCATTTCCTGTCCAAACTCATAGTAAGGTAACTGCTCAATTACAGTTTGTCTCCTTTTTTTTTTTTTTTTTTAAATTACTTCAAATGGGAATTCAGAATGCATTCAAAAAATGATTACAAAATCAATCCTGTAATTAAATCAGAGAGAAATATTTGAGAGGTTTTTATTGCTATGGTTTCCAATTTCCTTCAGAGACAAGTTTATAAAAATGATTTACCTACAATATGAGTGGTTGAAGGATTGTTGTTGCCTTTGAAGCAATTCTTATTGCCCAAAACATTAGAGATCCAGGCTTGAATTTGTGTGTAAGAGCAGTAGTGAAGGTTTATAGTAATGATTTTGGGGTACAATGGTTATGTGTAGTATCTCTCACTTCTTCTGGATCTATGCCATTCTTGTGTTGAAACTCACTTGCTCTAGAGACCTTGCTGATTACCTGTGTTAGCTGGGAGCAACTCTCATGTTCACATATTGGTATCTGGGCTTACAGCTGGCCCATCTTCTTAATGTGTGCCAACCGTGCCAGTGGCACTGCTACATCTCTTGCTGTGGCAAGAAATGCTGCCAATTATCATGGCAGGCTGGCAGATGTAGGCACAAAAGAAAAGGAACATTTCTGCTTGCGTTAACGGCTGTATCTATCCAAGCAGTATAAGTGTAATGGAGAAGCAGAGTAATGTTTGTTGAGCCACTTATAAAAGACAAATGAAGCTGGACAGGACCCATGTTATTATGTGTTAATTTAAAACTTAAAGAAAAGAGAAGAAAAGGTTTGAGGCTCATTGGAATTTAAATGGGTATCTTAATTTAGATGATAAATGTTGAATTCATGTCAGTTTCTGCTTATTGGGCTACTGAAGGACCCCATCAGGCATATCCATTGTTTTTAAAGTTAGCATTAGGCAAAAACTCTTAAATTAGGGAATGTTGGAAAACTTAATTATGGGTTGAGGTGACAGGTTATTAATAAGAGCTGTTGTACATAGCTGTATTAATATTGCATTTTGTCTCACCTGATTTCAATATTCAGTAATAATTCTTTAAAGGCTGTTACTGGCACAGTAGGCCTGCACAGGCACTTTTGTTCTCCCTTTTGCCCCCTCCAAACAAAGACAATAATCTCTGCGTAATAAATAATTTAAAAAAGGACAGCTGTGGGCAGGTGAGCTTGCAGTAGAGAGGGTGGGCGCACGACCTACACTAATCAGTAGGCTGCCCTCAGGGATCGGCCTGCAGAGGCAAGGACTTTTGAATGAGAAAAAGTCAGAGGAAAAGAGGGCAGACTCAAGGGGGGGAGGCTGGAGAAAAGAAGCCAGAGTTAATACAATGTATTTGCAAAAAGGCCAGAAACTGAAAATCTAAATAATGAAATAATAGTGCAAGCGAGGGACAGGAACAGTGGCTGAGAGAGATAGCAAAATTGAAAGACAGTGTGGAGGCACAATTCCTGTATAGCATCTTAAGTGAGAGGTGTGAGAGTGAGGACTGAATAATGAAACAAAGATGAGGTATTAAGTATTCCAGGTAGGTGTTTGCTGGAGAACTCTTGGAAATATTTAAAAAGGTTAGTGTATGAATAAACATAGCCTATCAAGGTCCTTTGTACGTAGGAAAAAGAAAGAGATCCTAATGAATAATAAAGAGCTGATGTGACAGCAGAACCAGGCTTGTACTCTGAAGCCCCCAACCCCCCCACCCATAACGCAGTAATGGAACACTTCCTACAGGACTTAAAGCCACTAAGGACAAAGGCATAATTATTAGAACGATAGAGCAGGGAGGAGTCAATATTGCAAAGAGCTGTTGTTATTCGCTGTGTAGGAAACACTTGGCCTGTATTTTAGAAGCTCGGTGTTCCCACTAGAGACTCCACTGACACATCGGAAAGGCCTATTCAACCGCTCCCAAGGTCTCTGTTACAGTTCTGTCACACACATGTAGGACACTGAAACATTGAGATGAACAGGGACAGAGATTTAAAGGAGTCTCTGATGACTGGGAGGTGCTTCTGCATAATTTTATGAGCCATTATTCCATTATTTTTATGAGCCATAATGAAATGGATTTTGACATGCATGCTAATGGTTCACTGTTGTGCTGTACAGTGAAATAAAAGTCAATTCCTCAGTGGTGATTATCCTGGTTTCTGCAGTATCATGCATGTGATGCATTGATGTCCACTAACATTAACAGCAGTGGTTTAGACTTTGTCATCCATTGTTTTTTGACACAGCTGGTGTTTTTTTATCCTTTTTTGGCAGATTTAACTTGTGTTTTACACGTACCACACTTACACTTTTAGAGCTGAGGAGAAAGAGATCTTACCAGGACATCTTCCTTAAGGAAACAAAATGTAATGAAACATGGCCCACATCCGGATCTGGACCACACGTCAGTCAGGACCCAGCACAACTAAGTCTTAAAACTACCCTTTCACAACTGCGTTAATACATTAATTGTAATGTTTAATTGTGTCATTGGGTAATATTTACAGCGATCCAGAGGCGACTCCTCTTATATTCACCAGCTTTTACCCCTGCTGCATGTGTTTATAGTCACATAAATGACAGGAAAAAGTAGCCTATCAATACAGTTTGTGTTTGTGATTTATTTTTTAAAGCAGAATAGAAACAAAATATCACAGGTCTTTGAAAACATTCAGCTTGGAAACTAAACTTTTTTTTTTCTTGAAAACAAAACGACTATGTCGAAACGCTAGCTAGGCAAACCAAAATGACCAAAACTTTGAATGCCACTTGAAAGTAAAAAGTTTAAATGAAAAATGAGTGGTGTTCATGTTTATACTGATCATGTTTTCTTCCTTATTTGCCATTCTGAATTTTCTACAGTGAAGGCAGTGAATTTAATTTAAAATAAGTTATTAATTTATTTATATTTTTGTTGTTATTGTCGTCATTATTATCATATGCTATTTTTACATGAAATAGTTCAAAGTGAAGAAGTGAAATAAACATTATGTTGTTAAAAATTTCATCAACTAGTGTAATTTTAATTGTAAAACTGTGCATGTTCCTCAGACACCAATATACATTTCTAATCAATGGAAACAGACTGTAGATGACAGTTAAAATTTATATTTTTTTGACTTGCTGAGATAAAGTGAGTAGCTAGTCAGTAAACATTGCTCCTGGTCACTAATTGTTGTGTGATTTCATCACTTTTTGTCTCATTCCCTCCTTCACCCACTTGGACTTCATGCAAGTCTTTGTTATTCTCTATCAAGAAGAGTGCATTTTTAAAGTGACAGGCAATCGGAGGAATCATATTACTTGATTCAGCTCAAATTTATCAATTTGCAATTTACCAAATTTTATTGGAGCCCAAAATGCTTTTCTGAGACTGTGATACTGCTTGTATTCACTTTTTAGAAGCCTGTCCTGTTTTGCATTTTGAAAATTTAAACGTTAGTGAGAAGATATTCAGAGCAGTGGTTTGGAGAGAGAGCAAAGATTTTAGTTTTTCTAAGTGCAGTAGAGACTATAACATAGGAAACTTAGCTGTATATCAACACAATTTGGACAAGGTCCCTTTTACACCTGACATCTGCAGAAGGCCAGTTATTCCTTTTACGTTAATGGTTGTCTCCTGCTTAAACCCAAATTAGTACATGTTTTGGCTTCTAAATTGCAGACCTTTTAAAATTGAACTATTTGTGAGCTAAAGGATCAGATGTTTATGTCAGAAGATGCTGTAGTGGTAAACCAATTTTTAATGGATCCACCATCATGGTATTTGAATAGGCATAACACGATTCACTCAATTCACAATACAATTTGAATCACAATTCAGGGTTCACGATACAATTGGAATCCCTATTCGAATCATGTACAACACAAAATTATTTCACAGGGAAATGACTGATTTTTAAATTTTTATTATTTCTTATTTCTCTTACACAAATCCAGCCTTTTCCTTTTTAACAATACTGTAGTGTTTTCTCTTATGCTCTTTTCAATACTGTAAATTAGAACTAGCAGCAAAAGAAAAAATTTGTATCAGTTTTCTTCTTTTTTTTTTTTTTTTTAAATACTGTTTATACCTGCATAACCTGCAAATGACTGGAAAGTGGAAACTGTTTAATCAACTCTCAGATCTGTCAAATCCTGTTTTTGTTTTTTTCTTTTTCCTTTTTTTCAATTGGCCTACTGCCCTCTTTTCAATAAATCAGTACAGTATCAAGACTGTTTTTCCTTTAGTACATAACAAGTCAACTCTACCTTAAGCCAGGTATAAACTAAGGCATTATGCAAACATAACAACACTGGTCTTTTCTTACACTCTTTCCAAATCAATACTGCATCAGAGAATTTTTTTTTTTTTTTTATTCCTGAGGTAGATAAGCCAGGCATAAACTAAGGCATATTTATCTTTGTCTGAACAAAAATTAAATACCAATTTACCGTTTTGGCCTGAATATAGGACGACCCTGATAGGTCTACTTAGGTCTAATAATGTCTTGTAAAGGTATACCATATTTCAGACTTTACGTTCAATTGGTTCATCAACCAAATTCCGTTAGGCTAACATCAGCCAAGACCTAATCATCTGCAAAAAGCAGAGAAGCAATCTTAAGGTCTCCAAACCAGAACCCCTCTGTTATTTGGCTGCACCAAGAAATTCTTCCCATAAAAGTTATGAACAGAATTAGTGACAAGGGGAAGCCCTGATGGAGTCCAACTCTTACTAGAAATAAATTTGACTTACAGCTGGCAATGCAAACCAAACTCTCACTCTGTTTGCACAAGGACTGGGTAGCCTGTAGCAATGGACCTAGTACCTGATACACCTGGAACACCCTTCTGTAGGTCCATAAATCACATGTGGACTGAGTATTTTTCCATTCTCCCTTTAGGACATTAGCGAGGGTATAGAGCTGTTCCAATGTGCCATGACCAAGAGGCCTCACTGCCCAGTTGTACCACATGACTGCTTTTAGGCAGTGGTTTAGACTTTGCTGTGAGGTTTAACAGCAGTATAAACCCCACAGGCTTCAATCAAATTGTGGGTTTTTGATAGACATTTGCAGTTTGATAGTTTGGATACTATAGCTTGGATATGATTTATATAGTTTGATGATAGTTTGGAGAGTTTAGAGAGAAAGAGAGAGAGGGAGAGAGAGTGTTACATTGTAACCTGGTGAGTATCCAGACCCATCTCAAAACTTTCTTTAAACAGGCAACTGGCAACAAATGTAATGACATTTTCTGGTGTTATTGGAGACTTGAAAGCATGTAGCCCAGTGAAAGCTTGTGCTTCAGTTTAAAAGAAGTCTGTTGAATGTATGTATATGTATATATGTGCGTGTATGTGCGTGGATAAAATGTGTGTGTGCGTGTGACCCGTGCAGTTACTAAGAAACAGGGCACAGAATAGAATTTATGTGGGACTTTAATTTCCTGACTGAACTCAAGTGAGTACAGCATTAATTTCCTTAATTTTGAGTCAGGAAGATTGGCAATAAATTGAAAAAACAAAAAAAGTTCTAAAACTGACTGTGTCAAAGGACTGTTTCACCCTGGGCTAACAGTCCCCTAAAAAAAAAAAGAAAAGAAAATAGAGCCCAGTGTGACTTAAATTTAATACATATAGTGAATGCCAAACAAAGACCATGGATTCCTAGCTTAGTGAATACAAACTCTTTATGAATGAAGCCCCTCACACAAAGCACATAGGCCTACAGACAACAGTACTGGCTCATGCCTGTATAAAGCAAAAAAAAACAAAACAAAAAGAATGTAGAGTATAAATATTCTTGTTGCATCCTAAGTTTTTTTCCCCCAAGGTATACATTTGTTTTGCATACACTTTGCAAACATTCTTTTGGTGAACTCACTCTCCACATTTGCTCCACAAATCCACCAAAATCGACAGGAATTCTTTACCATCCACACAAAACCAATCGCGCATAATTTGTTAAAGCCTTGTGGGCTATCTCTGGCGGCACAATATTTTAATCTTAAGGATATTGACGCTATATAGTTATTTGTACGGAGCTTCACTCTCTATTGTTGCTGTTTAACACCACACTGCATGGTATGAAGCCTGCTCTCTCCTGAAGTTCATTTTGAGCCATCCTTAAAGGGACAGTAGCCCCATAACACAGGGACGGTCTCTACAGTTGTTATCCCCCAGGCATCTACAGGAGTTGGACAATGAAACTGAAACACCTGGTTTTAGACCACAATAATTTTAATAATTAGTATGGTGTAGGGCCTCCTTTTGTGGCCAATACAGCATCAATTTGTCTTTGGAATGACATATACAAGTCCTTGCTCAGTGGTCAGAGGGATTTTAAGCCATTCGTCTTGCAGGACAGTGGCCAGGTCACTACGTGATGCTGGTGGAGGAAAACGTTTTCTGACTCGCTCCTCTAAAACACCCCAAAGTGGCTGAATAATATTCAGATCAGGTGACTGCAGGCCAAGGAAGATGTTCAACTTCACATTCATGTTCATCAAACCAATCTTTCACCAGTCTTGCTGTGTGTATTGGTGCATTATCATCCTGATACACGGCACCGCCTTCAGGATACAATGTTTGAACCAATGTATGCAAATGTTCCTCCAGAATGGTTCGGTAGTCTCTGGCAGTAAAGTGCCCATCTATCACAAGTATTGGGCCTAGGGAATGCCATAATATGGCAGCCCAAACCATCACTGATCCACCCCCATGCTGCACTCTGGGCATGCAACAGTCTGGATGGTATGCTTCTTTGGGGCTTCACCACACCGTAACGCTCCGCGATGTAGGGAAAACTGGACTCATCAGAGAACAATACATGTTTCACCTTCTCCACAGCCCAAGATTTGCATTCCTTGCACCATTGAAATCGACGTTTGGTATTGGCACGAGTGACCAAGGGTTTGGCTATAGCAACCCAGCAGTGTATATTGACCCTGTGGAGCTCCCGACAGACAGTTCTGGTGGAAACAGAAGAGTTGAGGTGTACATTTCATTCTGCCATGATTTGGGCAGCTGTAGTTTTATGTTTTTTTGGATACAATCCGGATTAGCACCTGAACATCCCTTTCAGACAGCTTTCTCTTGGGTCCACAGTTAATGCTGTTGGATGTGGTTCATCCTTCTTGGTGGTATGCTGACATTACCCTGGATACTGTGGCTCGTGATACATCACAAGACTTGCTGTCTTGATCATAGTTGCGCCAGCAAGACGTGCACCAACAATTTGTCCTCTTTTGAACTCTGATATGTCACCCATGATGTTGTGTGCATTGCAATATTTTGAGCAAAACTGTGCTCTTACCCTGCTAGTTGCAGTTAATGAAGATTGGCCACCAGGCTGGTCCAATTTATACATGAAACCTCCAACACTAAAATGACAGGTGTTTCAGTTTCATTGTCCAACCCCTGTATGTGTGAACACCAGACATCCCAAAATGTACTGTGCCTCTCCTTCTTCTAAATAGTACACATGTATAACTGTTTCACCTGGCTACATATATATCTAAAATACACTCAGTATTCGACCACCCGTACTTACGACCATGTCCAGCAAATGGCAGCGCAGTGTGTAAGATGTGGGATCCCGGCATCATGTATGACAGTTATGCCGCAGCATCTCAAACTCACAGCAGCTTTCTACTGCCATTCACATCTATAGATGTCAATTGCATTTAATATGTGTCTCTGGGGTTGCCAGGCGGAGCGTCAAAATAAACAGAGTTCGGAACATCGTAGCTAACGCTCCGATCCTCCAGGTGGCAGCCCCTCCACTTTCTGAACTGAACCACAGAAGAGAGTTCAGTTGATAGTCAAAACCTCAGACTGTTCAAGAGAAACGATGTGGATACTGTCCTGCCTGTGGAACACTGGATAAGCTCTTTACCTTTTCCAGGGTCCTCGAGGGGCAAGAAAGTTTACACAGCAGGTCCATATGTTATTTGTAGACTTGGAGAAGGCATTTAATTGTACCCTTCATGCAGTGTTGTACCTGAACACGTTCATTGAACGAAAGTTCACAAACTAGTTTATATTTTGTGTGAACGTGACCTAAACGCATTCTCTTTCTCCTTGACGAGCGTCGGGTGTGAACAAGTTTATTTGGGAAATTGTGAACGATTGCTCTTTCAAAGTTTACGGGATTAAAATATTGACATGGGGTTGGGGAAAAAAACATTTGCACCTTAAGGACCTGTTTTTGTCTTAAAATAAAGACTATTTGGCAGCAAGTTTTTCCTCATATTTTTAAATATACTGTAAAGAGAAGCTGAGTGGGAAATTACAGTTTTACATGGGCTGTCCCTTCATTGCTAATGTGAACCCTGGTTGGATAAGGATTCAGAATTGGACACATAGTTTTCGACAGAAAAAAATGAATAAAATAATTGCCGTTCGTGGTGGTGTAGTATATGGGCAGTGGCAATCATTTTGGCAAATAATTGCTCGCAGGAACATTAAAAAAGAAAAAAAAAAAGACTTAAAAACTATTTAAAAACTTATGAACTATTCAGTTCATTTTTTTAAATGGTGAACTGAAGTAGTTTGTTTTAATTTCTGTGAACTATGAACTGAACTAGTTCGCGTAGAATGTGAACACGCCCAACACCGCCTTCATGGTATTCTCTGGTTGGTGCTCTAGGAGTATGGGATCCCTACACTCATTGCTCAGGGCCAGTCAGTCGCTAGCGGTCAGACTTTGCTCTGCATTTCTGGTAGTGACCTTGATTTATTTCCAGTTGAGTTAGGTCTGTCAGGGCTGCTGTTTGTCACTGATTATTATCTTCATAACATTTAAGGACAGAATTTCTTTCCGAAGCCAAGGGGGTCTGCTTTAATGGCGTCAGGATTAAATCTGTTCTTGTTGGGTGATGAAGGTCTGTTTGATTACCGTGTTGTCTGGACAATAGGTCACACTTTTTTTTTAGTAGTGGCTGATCCTGCGACTTAATTTCGAAGCGACTTATATATCAAATATATACATCATGTCATGCATGACAACAGGACATTGTCTATACTTGCAACAACTGTACATTGCTACTGAAAGAAAATTACAAGAGTAATTTTTTTTCTTCTTCGCTATGTATTTTTTGACGGATGCAGCCAATACTTTGGTGCGATTTATAGCACAGAAAATACGGTAAATTGCAATATTTAGCTAGGACTGGAGCAGCCTACAACCAAGTGTGAAGCAAGGGGGATGAAAATCAGCACCTTCAAGTCTGAAACCATAGTCTCTGGGGAGGGAGGAATGTCCTCTGTTGGTTTAGGATAAGGTGTTGCCTTAGAATAATTTAAATATCTTAGGGGCATGCTCTTGAGTGAGGGAAAAATGGACAGGGAGATTGACAGCTGGATTGGTGAAGTGTCTGCAGTAATGCAGACTATGTATTGGTGTGCTGTGAAAGAAGAGAGAATTCAGCCAAAAGACAAAGCATGCTGTATTAGTGGATCTACATTTGAAAATACCGTAGTCCTTTTTTATCTGGAGGACAAGAAAAGAACAAAAAAAACAAAAAAAAAAAAAAAAACAAACAACGATTACTACAAGCATAATCATGCCATGTACAATATTTTCAGCCGATTTGGTATACTGTTCTTAACACCATGAAGGTACCAAGGAGTGTGGACACTTCAGTCTGAGAATTCCTCTCTTACAACAAAAAAGGAGGGGTCTTGCATACCCCTGGGTATTTCCTCCAATGAGGCAGAGCACAGGGGAGCTAGATCAAGTGATTGAGGAGCTGAGGATAAGGAGAGCAATGAGAAATGGAAAACCAGGATCATAACATGAATAGTCCGGAAACATGAAACATGACAATTTATGTGTTGACGGTCTTGCTGCAGGAGTAGGGATTGTATCACACACCAAATCAAAATGTGCTTTTTCGGGAAGCCACAAACTTTTGAGGGTCGGTGTCCCAGTCAAACAATAAATTGCACCATTTTAGTTGTAAAAATCCTAAGATAGCAGGAATTTAAAACACAGGATGTGAAGTTGTAAGAATCTGAGACAGCCAGCACTTTTGAAGATAATAAAAGTTCTGTCCTAAGACTAAACAGCTAAATATGCACTAAAATCTTTAAGCTAAATCTAAATCCTGACAATTCCTACCCTCACCTATGGTTACAGACTGTGGGTAGTGACAAACAGGATGAGATTCAGAATTAAATACTTTAGAGGATAGATGTGCACGATAACAGAAAAATTAGGACGTCATTCCGATAAGTCTGATATCGTGACGAATAGCCAGATATATTTTTGTCAACACAGCAGTGCCTCGCTCCCATGGAGACCTGAATGACCGGCAGTGAATGTTATGTACAAGTCACGTCGGCATCAGAAAAACGATTTCTTAAAAAAGGAAATTCAAGAATACTCCCTCATGCCAGAAAACTTGTTAAAGGTGGGGTAGGTGTTCTTTTTTTGCAGCACTTTTTACAATATTGCCTGAAAACCTTTTCACATTCCCATTGCACCCACTAAAATAAAATGTTTGCAAAAAAACTGAAACGTTTTGGTCCGGTCTAGAGGGTATAATCAGAGAAAAACTCTGACCAATCAAAAATAGTGATCATCATTACTTTCATTGGCTGCCTAATACGTCCATCAAATATCAATGCACTCCCACCCACCCCTCCCTCCCTCCCTGCGGTTCATGTAGTCATGAATCGTGTGAAGGCGTGGTTTCGAGGGGTGAGCTGAAGAGGAGAAGGCGGAGCCTTTAGGAGGAGGGAGGGAGTGTATATTTTCAAAATCTCATTTGAGTTGGATAGCTGGAACCGTTTTTTCAAAGAACACCTACCCCACCTTTAATTAGGTCATTATTTTGGTAGTTGCTGACTTGAATTGATATTTGCAGTTTTTTCCTGCATGTTACACGTAAAAAAAATTGAAAAATAGAAAAGGCTGAAAGAACGACTAACAAACGAGGGAAGGTGGGGATTTATGTTACACCTTGAATCCAGCATGCGGCACAGCATGCTGATGAAAACAAACATGGCGGCAATTGTATGGAACTTCATTAAAGTTTCCGTAGAAGATAGTTTGCTGGTTATTTGTGACAAATGCTCCAAGCGAATACCACGAAGAGGGGAAAATAGCACGTTGTGCTTTCCGAGGCTGCTGAGGAGCGAGGTGACGGGACGCGGTCCTTCCAAGGACAGGGTGGGCACTCCTGGAAACCGGTATCCGGCTCCTCCTCCTCTGCAGCAGTGAGCTAGGGGTAAATCCAAAAAGGCTCTAAATCACCCTAAGAATTGGGAAGTTTTTGGTTAATACATTCTGAGCGTCTTCTTTCTTTGTTCTTGAAGAATTAATCCTCAGGATATTCCCTTTGATGTTGTCTCGGTCCCAAGCCAGTCCTGTATATTCGACGCTCCACAGAAGAACCCAGACTTCCCCAACTCCTCAGATTTTATGCCTCTTCGGCTGGCTGCGCCTCACATGCTCCACCCCCCAAAAAATTCATGATTGGTTTCACATACAGTGGGGCGTACATAATTAAAGCAGGATCACATAACTCTCCTAATTGGTTTATGCTCAATAGAGGTATGCATAGCCAAAACACCCGCTCCTCTCAAGTCCCAAGATTACTCTGTTTACTGGTCCAGTGGCTTGCTACCGCTAAACCTAATTAGCTAAAGCTAATTCTTACCTAACGTTTTATGTACCTATGTATGTCACAAAGGGTACCCAAAGCTCAATTAATAAAGGGTATGGTGGGAGATCTTTGAAAAAACAGTTCCAGCAATCCAACTCAAGTGAGATTTTGAAAATATACACACCCTCCCTCTTCCCAAAGGCTCTGCCTTCTCCTCTTCAGCCCACCCCTTGAAACCACGCCTTCACACGATTCATGACTACATGAAAGTGCATGTAGTCGTGGGTGGGTGGGTGGGAGTGCATTGATATTTGATGGAGGTATTAGGCAGGCAATAAATGTAAAGATGGTCAGTTGGATAATATCCAGACTAGGTGCTCATTTGCCACTATTCTGCATTAAGCTGCAACACTCGCCAGCCCCCAAGGTCAGACTGTTTCCAGACATCCCCAAACAACTTGTTCCTGGCTCTCTCTCGATGTCAAGCGCTAATAGCGGCTACTCTTGTGTGTGTATGTAGGACAGAATTATTATTTTAATAACACCTCACATGATACCCCTTTCCTACAGCCTGTGCTGTCAAGGTCGCTGGCCTTTGATAAGCTTGTGGCACATAGAATTGGTTTTGAATGATCCAGTTTTTTTTTCTCCTCAAAAGAAATGTTACTTAATTAACAACACAAATCTATGCCTTACCAAATCCATTCTAGGTTTGTCATTAGGAAAATCAATACTTTTTCTGTTTTTTTCAATGAACCAATATTTGTGTAGGGGGACTCGTGTGACTTTATTAATATTTTAATAATCCTTGGGGTGCCACCGGCTTTTGGTAAAAAGACGGAAAACTTAAAGAACAAATGAGTCACAATTTGTAGTGGGTTCTTGACGAGTTGGATTGGCTGCTGGAAAATTAATCATCAGAGTCGCTAATACGTTGTACAACATTTATTTAGACAGAGACAAGAACACAAAACATATAAGACATTCATATATATATAAACAGGCACATCAACATCGCGAATTCTTCATATTTGGCTATAGCGCATGACAGGAAATGACGATAGAAGAAAGGAGGAAAGGAGAGAATCATAATAAGAAAGATGGCGGGTACGCACGGGTTGCTCACAGCTAATCTGTTATCAAAGTGAACAAATTAATAAAGAGGGGCAATTCTCGAACTAATTAGCTGCCGAATAATGGGGAAGTGTGGTCCGGACGTGGTCCGTGACGCACGGACCGGTCTGAACAGTCAACACTGGGAGACCCCAAATCTTATTCTCTGTCAGCCTTACCCTGGGCGAGTCTGGCGGCTTACTGTCGTCGGCGCATCGGTTGGCACAGTTCGCAGTGGCTTTCTCCGGGAATCGTGTTCAGCCGATGTCTCTCTGGAAGTCTCCGGACGTAGCGCGTGACTCGGCGGGTCGTACCGCTTTCTTTCGTGGGTCGGTTCTCAGAATCCGACCGGCAGGCTGAGACGACTGGTGTCCCGGTTGGTGACTCTGGTCGGCAGGGATCAGCGGTTAAAAGTTCGATTGCACGTTAAAAGTTGACGTGCGGCCCCAAAAGAAAAGACGGGCAACAAAATCAAAATTTGTTAAACTAATGCAAAAACTCTAGGGATTTGACAAAAGTTCGAGGCATGGGCTCTCGGGTGTCGAACGTGTAGCGTTTGAACACTGCAGCGGCACGTAAAAGCTTACAAAAAAGTTATCAAACTTACAACTAACTTCGTTAGTTGAGACCATTCAGCGATTGCTCTATAAAAAGGTCAATGCTGCACGACTGTTGCACTTCTGGACAATTGAGGACTGGAAAATGTGCAGCAGCAAGAATCGCATTGATAAAAATAAAGATAAAAATTGAGCAACCCAAAATGATTTCAGAGTGTTACCATGCCAAAGTTTCAAAGAAAATAATATAAAAAAAAGGAGGGAAAGTTTCAGAATTAAGAGAGGAGCAAGAGAAGAGCAAGAGAGTAAGAAGCAAGAGAGTAGTAAAGTGAAGAGTAAGAGCAAGAAGAGTACAAGAGTGCAAGAGAGAGGACAAAAGGCTCATCTTCTTTATATATCCATGATTATTCATGAGCGTTTATGCAAATACGGGGTTTGGTAGATGGGCTTCGTCCAATCCGAAGATGGGGAATTTCCCGCCGGAATCCGGAGCATTGCATTCTGGGAGATGAAGTTTTTTGGATCTTTTTGTAGTCCACAAGTTTAAACAACATTTAAACCGTTACTAACTTAATTATCAGGGTGAAATAAAACATCCCAAACACAAATATCACAGTTATGTCACACAGAATAATAACTTTTAACCTTTCATTTAAAAACAGCCTTTTGGGAGATCAGGTTATAAATGACAGGAATTTAACACACCAAATTAACCAGCTTAACTTCACAGTCTTTCTTTTCAGGTGTTCTTGAATGTTATATTTTCCTCAGTTATGACAGTTTTACGGAAATCATAGTAGTTTTGTCCTGTAAGAAAATTGTTTATATAAACTTTTTATCGTCTGTTCAGAAGATGAGAGATGGGGGTTGTAGAAGATTTCCTGGGTGCTCTTCTCACAGACAAGCGTGTCTGATAGATACCAGAGCCGAAAGAGAGTTGTCTGAAGCTGGCTCTCTACATACCAACCCGTCATGAAAATGATGTTTAATGGCTCCCTAAAATGGTCTCAGGAGAGAGTTACCATGGCAACGGCATTCTTGAGTTTTATAGATATGGTGCTGGTTGGTCCGTTGGTACGGGGTGAAAGGTTTCAGGGCTGCAGAGGCGGCTTTAATATAATAAAATAAAGATCCGAAGAGGGATCCTACATTTGTCATCCACTCTCCTCTTGTCTTCTGCATTTAAAGGAGCCTGACACATAGCTGTTGTTGACTTCCAGTGCTGGACACAGACTCTGTTTATCTAATGTTTACAGCATGGTCAGCAGGATTCTCCTCAGACTGGACGTACTGCCATTGTTCAGGTTCTGATATCGATTTGATTTTTTGGATTCTATTGGCTACGAACACATGAAACTGTTTAGCATCATTGTTAATATAGCCAAGCACAACCTTTGAACCAGTCCAAAAATACTCCTTAAGATCATGTATTTTTCGTGAGCATTAAACTCATCCTAACTGCAACCACAGCAGCAGATAACTCAAGCCGTGGTATTGTAGTTACCTTAGTTGGGGTAAGTTGGGGTGCATTCCTAATTACAAAGGAGCAATGGACAATTCCATTGTTGTTGACCACTCTGAGATATGTGCACATGCCATAACCCGTGACACTAGCATCTGAGAAGTGATGCAGTTCATACTCCTGAACCTCTGTGAAGCTTGTTCGGATGAAACATCTTCTGATTTTTATGTTAGCTAAGTTTTGAACATTATGGAGCCACAACTCTCACTGTGATCTAAGCTCTCCTGGCAATGGCTCATCCCATCCAACCTTGTCTCGACACAGTTGTTGCAACAACTGTTTCCCACGCAGGACAAAAGGTGCTACAAACCCTAAATTATTGTAGATTGAAGCTTTTTGTAACAGCACTCCTCTTCTGGTCAATGGACGCTCTCTGATCGTAACACTGAATTGAAGGTTATCAGAGGATACACACCACTGAACTCCAAGAGCTCTTTCAATTAACGGATCTCCCAAAGCCATATCCACATCCTCCACACTGGCAGCACATTCTTCCTTTAGTATTGATGTCAACACCTTTTCACTGTTGGAAATGAATTTATGTAATCTGAGCTTCCCTGTACTGCATAGCTCTCTTGCTTCCTTGGCTGCATAATTGCACCAGCCTCAGATGTTACACTTACAAGTCCATCGTCCACATAAATGTTTTTCTGGATAAACTGAACAGTATTGTGGTTAAACCTTTCCTGACCTTCAGTGGCTAAGTGTTAAAATCCAAAGTTTGCACAACCTAGTGATGATGCTGTGCCAAAAAGATGGACTTTCATCCTATAAACAGATGGTAGAGAATCTAGATCAACACTCTCCCACCATAAGAACCTTAGGTAGTCCTGGTCTTCAGGTCTTACATTGAACTGATGAAACATGCTTTCCACATCACACATGAGTGCAACTGGACTCTTGTGGAATCTACATAAAACTCCCACCAAAGTGTTTGTGAGCTCTGTACCAGTAAGCAGGTGGTCATTTAATGAAATGTCCTGGAACCATGCAGATCAATCGAAGACAACTCTTATCTTCCCAGGCTTTTGGGGGTGATATCAAATCAAATATACTTTATTGATCCCCCAAGGGGGAAATTCAAGTTTCAAGTACACCAGACGGTGCAGTCTGGTGTACTTGAGGAGCTGCCGGCATCCAGCGCTCCTTCTTCATGTCCCGGTCCTGTGGTCCGAGTGCTAACTCTAGATAACAGCCATTAAAAACCTGTTAACAGCCTTTAAAACAAGTATATCTCCACAATGGTGAATTAAGTGAGATATCTCCAAGTCAAAGGAGGAAACACTGATGAATCAAACTCCAATAAACCAAACTGTCTCTTCTGGGAAGACCGAGCTCCCATATACACCATGATGAGGAATATACCAAGCAGGATGACTGTCCAGCTCTCCATCTGGGACTTTTTTTAGCATCACCTCGAGTGATAATATCATTCATAGAGTTCACATAATCTGCAAAATATTTCTTGTCCCTCATCAGCTTTCGTTTCAAGCACACAAGACGTTGAACAACATGTGGCTTATTGTTTGGTAAATTTGGTCTGTCCTGTTTAAAGGGCAGTGGAATCTCAAAATGTCCCTCTGGTTTATGTTTGATGCCATTTCTTAATTTATTCAAGAAATGAAGATCTTCCTGAGAGAAAGTTGCTTCTTCCCACTGAAGTCTGACTCCAGCACCTTAATCACATCAACAGGAGTGACGATTTTCTTGATCTGAGTCTTGCACACATAATGAACTTCACCTTTGAGATTCACTGTTGATTTAAGTTCAGGTGTCACTTGTTTTACAATGATGCGGTGACTTACACCAATTGCATCACCGCTGGGCTCAGAGGGATCACCATAACTCACTATGCTCCAACCTAAATCTGTTTTCTATGCATTGGGTGGATTTTTTTCTCCACACATGACTTCTCTGGGTAAGAGGGCTTGTAGGCAATTATATCCAATTCAGAGACCGACCAATTTTACATGTCCTTTGTGGAGCTATATGTTCTGCAAGGTCCTCCAAATGAGGCCATGCCTTGGCAGTCTGTGGAGTTGGAATGTGCTTACGATTAGCAGGGATGAATTCACGAGTGTACACTACTGGTACTGTGATCCTTTTAAAGCAGTGGATTCTCAACCTTTTTGAACAAAAGCCCCCCCTGAGCCACAAGGATGCTCTTAACGCCCCCCCCCCCCCCCCCCCCCTGGATTTTAATTTGTGGAAATGGAAATAATGGAAATAACATGAAAATAAAACAATAATACTTTAGTTGCACTGGGACCGAAACCTCTTCAGTTGATCTTCTGGACTGTGAGCCTGAATTTCTGAGATTGAATTGCGAAACTGAATTTAAATCAAATTGATCGATCTACGGAGAGAAAGGCCACACCGCCTTTTATGATTTTTTAATTCACCACATTTGTAAATAAATTCTTGAAACTATGAAAAAATACCACCACAGCAGAATTTGTTGAAAATCTGTTTTATGGGTAGGGTAACTGAAGATGCCAACAACATCAAGCACACTTCACGTGAACAGCATTGAATTAGCCAATCAAAATCTGGAACCACTTATGCATCAATTAATGCACCTTAAACATATCAAACGGTCATTTTAGGAGTAGGCTACTGACAAGGCATGACCTGGCAACATGGAAAAACAAAGATAAACTATTTACAAACGGGAATGAGTGCTGCTCTTTATTTTTAGTGGGAGCCCTGCACTTGGTGGGCTGCTGCCAGCTTTTCATGTCTGGACACATCGCCGTGAGCTTAAGCCTGAGTGCACCAGAGCTCAAGAGGTTCAGACAATTTCGGTATTTTGTCTGCATGTGGAGAGTTTGTCTGAATCCGTGTTAAGTAAGCCAAGTCTTTAGATGCCTTGTCTGGATGTTTTTTAGAAAGATGCTCCTGTAATCACAACAGCTTCATGGCTTCATTGGAGAACACCTGATCACACAGCAGCACATCGGCTCATGTGCATTGCTCGTTGATGGACTAAATCTATAATTTATGAAATTAGCAATGTACTGACAGCACTTTTTCTTGTTTTCAGCCATTTTTGATTGTTTAAGATTAAACGTGATTACGTGGTCTTAGGGATGCACGATAATTATTTTTTAAAACCGATAACCGATAACACACACACATATCTAAGATCATGACATCAATACTATGTCAGGATAGGTGTGGGGGAAGTTGAAGGAGGACCCAAGTGCAGGAGGTTTCAAAAAAGAAAAATGGTCTTTATTAAACAAAAGTACAAAATCCCAAAACTTCAAAAACCAAAAAACGCAAAATACAAAAATCAAAACTTAACTTGACTTCAGGGTGAAGAGCACAAGGTGAAACGCAGACCGACATGCAGGGGTAAGGACGACAATGGACAGCAAACAGAAAGGGAGTGACAGGACTTATAAACACACAGGAACACACAGGAGAGACAGGTGTGAACAATCAGGCTGACAAGGGGGAGGAAGAAAAGCTGAACACCACGAAGACAAGACAGACCTTCAAAGTAAAACAGGGAGCACTACAGACATAGAGAGACGCCAACTTGACAAAACAGACAGAAAATACAAAAACTCAGTCATGGCTGACCCGGGCCATGACAGTACCCCCCTCCCAATGGACCGGCTCCCAGATGGTCCAAAAAAAAAAAAAAAAACACATCCAACAAAAACAGGGAGCAGAGCAAGGAGGGCCCAGAACCCAAAAAACCCCAAGCAAAAAAGTCACTTGGTCCCGTGGCCGCAGTGGCGTAGCTGGGCTGTATTCCACATAGGTTTTGAGGTCAAAGGGGCCCGACACTGCACACGTGAATAGAGGACAGAAAAAAGGCCAAAAGTAAGGAATAAGTAAGCCAGGATTAGACCATGGCAGTGATTAGAATTGCAATAGCTGCTTGTTTTATTGCCATCCATTCCCACTCTTTCCCTACTTTCTCCCATTCCCACCCTACTGCTGACCGCCATCTCCTCAGCATCCAGTGCCGGCTCATCATTATGCTGCTCTTCCTCAATATATCCTTAATAATGATAATAATAATAATAATGAAGCATATTGATTTTATTTTTAATTGACCAAGAAAATTAATGATTTGTAATGCATGTAACTTTGTACTCATGTAATCATGTAGTCTTTAATGTACTGTCTGTGCCCTGATCACACCCAAAAAATAAACACTATATGCAAAGTCTCAAGTAGGGTTGTCACAATAGCAGAATTTCTGTAGTCAATACCAATACTAGCAAATTTCCACGATGAGCACTGAGCCGGAGGAACAGGTATGATGACATCTACCTTCTACCACTGAGCGCATCTCAGGTGCTCCAAGCGCACCATTTGAATGAGATCATGCCACAGCTGTGCAGACATCCTCTGCCCTTAAGAAATTTGGTATTCTCTAGCAGATGCTAGACAGGGGGTGCTGCTTTTGAAATGCTGTCAGCTGTAGTTGCTAGCAGCAGTATAGCTTTCAGCTTTTTTCAAAGGCATGCAGCAAAATAATTGAGTGAATTTGCTAAATATGCCAATATGAATAAAAGTGTGCGTTATATTGGAAGGACTAAATCAGTCAAAAGCAGAAACAAGCCCAGACTTCAAGTCTAAGCTTACTTGCCGGCTTTTGCTTTAATTTAGTCAGATAATTCACATGGAATAGATTATTATGTTAATGCTGAGTATGTGCTGCATTTTCTCAGTCATCTAAGCACTAGCCATGTTGTTGCCAGTAAGAACATAAAGCTCAGCAGGGAATGGGGAATGAAGATAATGACTTCTTCATAAGAACATTCTTCATAAGAACAAGCTATACCAAGCACTCCTTCAATCCACTATGAAGGGATGACAAGACTGCACTGCCACATGAACAATTCTTTGGCCCCACGCAGAGTGGAAAATAATATCTTGTGAACACTGTGTGTACAAGCTCAAGAACCAGTCTCCCCATATTGTCAAAGCTACATGTATGAAGGGGGGAATATGCAACTGCTATGAGTGAATCTAAACACTGCAGTTGTCTGATATGCAGCAGTAGCCCAATACATTCAACTGGGCAGCAAACAATTAAAATTCTTAATGAATAGGTCTAAGCAGACTATCTCATCTCATCAATCATTTCCTTAGCAGGATAAAAGGTTAACAGCAACAGATGGATAAAAAACTCTCTGCTGAAACCAAACATGCAAGGGGAATCATAAGCAAAAATAATTATGCCAATAATAGTCAATGCAAAGCATGAGTGCACATATTATTTAACCACAATTTAATCATTACAATGCAAGTTCCAAACAAACCAGAACTGATCTCAGTCCCCATAGGACATTAAACTCAAAGTCATACCTAGGAGCAGCCAGCAACCTGAAATATATGGCAAGGTTTTTCTTCTTCTTATTTATTTATTTATTTTGCTTGATACTTCAATTAGCAGGGTGGGGACATGCAGCGAATACTGTAATTCACTCTTTTGACACCCTTAAATTATATAATTAGACTAATTCTGCATTGAATTGCTTCTGAAACGGTGACAGCAGTGGTGGGAGCAGAATGCTGTACAGCTCTTAGATGAGCGGAGGGCGCAGTCAGGCAGCAAAAGAAAAGGTAAAGCATAGAGTTCAATGCTGCGGTAATATCTCCATAATTAACATTGCCATGATGGCATGTTGTGAACATGTGCTGTGGTTATGTGCGTAGTAGTGAACCTGAGTTTGGCTGCTTGCATGTGTTTAGAGGCTTTGGTCTATTTTCAACACTTCAATAAAGGTTCAGTCATTTAACAGATGAATCCCAGTAACACCTTCAACAGCATTACTCACTGATCATGTCAGTTACCATGGTACCGCGTATCTGGCTGGGTGGTTTAAATCTGTTTGGCAGCATTTAGCAATTTTGAAATGTAAATGTTTTTTGGTTTCCAATCTGGTTAAAACCCTTCATGCTGTGAAATTTATCTTGATGTTGTTTCCAGGGAAATGTAAGAGATCACCAGAGTAAGATTAGTTACAACTAAGTAAAAAAAAACAAAAACAAAAGTTACTCAACTTAATTTTGGTTGCGTGGCTATGTTGATCCATATTTTTGGTGATGGGAGGAATAAGAAAAGAGGGTTAGAAAGTTCTGAAAATTTCAAAGCAAGGATTTCTAGTGTTACGAATATGGCTCTTTTTTAATCTTGCTAGATCACTGTGGTAACTTATACTAAAGTCATAACCTGCAATGGAGCAGGTTATGGGTGAATTCCAATTCCTCCCTTTACCCCTCAATCTCAACCCTCAATCTCAAAAATGCGCGCTGCCGCTAAGTGCAAGTGCTGTCCCGATTCTAAGAACGTCAAATTGAGGGACAAATTTGAGGGCTGTATCACCCTCAATATTGCGATTCTCCGGCAACACCCTTGGAAGTAAGGGCTACCCAGAAGGCATTGGATAATTTAGCCAAGACATCTTTGAAAAGGATGGCGACAAAAAAAGCTAGCTACAAATGTAAGTATCTTCGTAGTTTTTAAAGATATAACGTTACGTTATATCTTGTAATGTTACGAAACCATCTTATTGTCTGTGAGACTTTTTTTCATGGATTAATATCGTTGTTGAGTAATATTTATTTTTTTACTTTACGACGTTTGCTGCCAGACCGGTGGTCCCGGCCGGCTTCACGTTACTTGTATACCTTGTTGTATACCTTGCTTCACGTTACTTGTATACCTTGTTGTATACCTTGCTTCACGTTACTTGTATACCACGTTACTTGTATACCTTGCTGCAGTTGTCTGATATGCAGCAGTAGCCCAATACATTCAACTGGACTGTAGCGACGGAGGACTGAATAATGTATCCTCAATTGTGTTATTGTGTTTTGCTAATATTCTTTGGAGAATATACAGCGCTCTTTTCAATGTTATCCCTGTGTCATTTCAGGGAATACAGAGACAACACGGGCTCTGATACGTTTCAGTCTGAAGACGTAACTGCACTCGAGGGGTGTCCCATTTCTAAGTCACAAGATAACCCTTACACTTACTTTTGAAGGTTAAGATTGAGGGCCAAAAATTGAGGGTTAAGGGCGAGGGTTGAGATTGAGGGTTAATGGAGGAACTGAAATTCACCCTATGTTTAGAGTCTCTGTTAAATGGTCTGTAAAATATTTTCACTGATTGTTTTTGTGAACATAGCAAAGGTCAGATCTTGCTGAATTGGCATTAAAATATCCTGAGGCAGAGCTACTGAAAATTAATGTCTCACACTTTAACCAAATAGAAAGCACTTGATGGATGATGGAAATACAATTATTGAATGATTCTACAATTCAAGCTGTTGTGTATTTACACACTGATTTTATTTGCCACTTTAATAAATACAATTTTTATCTGACCTTTTCAACTGGGAATATACAGTCTGAGATAATTTTGGTCCTGCCTGTTAAATGAATGACACATATATATTCGCAGATGAGGAAATGTGCAAGCTAGCCAGACTTGCTGAGCTTCATCATATGAACAGAATAAGCTTTGCATTTAAAGTTAAACTGTGGGCTATACTAGATATTTTTGTTTAACTCTGTTTTAATTATTTTATTATTTGTTTTATTAGATATATTTACTATTTTTTGTACTGCGTTTAGGGATTTCTTTTTTTTCCTTTATCCTGTCCAGCACTTTGATCAACTGAGGTAATTTTAAATGTGCTATAGAAATAAATGTTACGAACTACACTTGACTATATGCTATGTGTTACTACGGCAACCATAAAAGCTGAATAAGATAAGTCTATACTTTGTTGAATAAAAATACAAATGTAATGTAAATGACTATGTAAGCATATCAGAGAAAATAATTTCATCATTTTCCATACTTTCTTTATCAGTCACTACTAGGTTAGAGGCAGGGCAAACCCTGGATAGACTGTCAGTCCATCAAAATACCACAGAACATCCTATTAACGAAATTCAAACTAATGCAATATGTTTAGTAGCAGTATCATAAAAACTTGCTTTTTTTTGGGAATGTTTGGCATTTTTCCTTCAGCTCCACCACATAAGAGATGGGATCAATAGTGTGTTGTTTTGTAAATATGTCATACAAACTTCCTATTTTGCACAACTAAGATTTTTTGCTTTACTTCCATCCATCCATCCATCCATCCATCCATCGGGAAGCGACTCTATTCTAAGTCTCCATCAGATGATTGAACTTCTCACTCTGTGTTTAAGGGAGAGTCCAGCCATCCAATGAGGGCAACTAATTTTCTGCCACTTGTATCCGCAATGCCATTCTTTGTCATTACCCACAATTCATGAAAGTCGGTGAGGGTAAGAATGTAAATTCATCGGTAAACAGAGAGCCTTACCTTTGCTTCAGTTACGTCTTTACCACAACAGAGTGGTCCAGAGTTTGCATTACTCCAGATGCTGCATTGATCTGCCTGTAGATCTCCTGCTCCCTTCTTCCGTCACTAATGAACAAGACCCCAAGATACTTACACTCCTCCACTTGGGGTAAAACCTCATCCCAAACCCGAAGAGGGCATTCTACTCTTTTCCAACCATGGTCTCAGTTTTAGAGGGGATGATTCTCATCCTTGTCACTTCACAGTCAGCTATGAACTGCTCCAGTGCTTTTATGAATTGTCAGGAGATCAATCAATTTTGTATGGAAGAAGCACTGACTGTTGCATAGCACACCCGTTTATCTGTAAGTGTAAAGTGGTACCCGAAACAGAATTCTGGCCCTTAGTAATCCATTTCTCCCTGTCGTTTCTGTTAAAGACAGCCTGGTTTTCTGTAATGGTTCACATGTCTCTCACTAGCCTTTGTGTGAGTATAAATAGCCCTATGTCTACCTTTACGGTTGCTTGTTTGTATGCTCACTGTGATGACAGGCAATTATTACTCCTACCTTGTGATCTTCAGTATATGGTCCTCCACACACCATTCTTGACAGGTGGTATAGAAAGAGATGAAAATGAGAACAAAGCATTTTCATTATTTGTTCTAATAAAATAAATAAATAAAACTAAAAGTGCCTAAATATTTGGATTTCCTACATGGGACAGCCATTTTTTAGAGGGTAAAGCAATCAGAAGGTTGACGCTTCAATCCCTGGTTGTTTTCGTCTTTGGGCAAGGCACTGAGCTCGACATTGCCCCGCAGCATTCATAGGTGTATGAATGCATAAATTTTGTGTGAGAGAAAAAGCACTGCACTGCAATGACTAAAAGTAAAATAGTGTAGACTGAGAAATGCTAAATGACTTGACAAATTTGGGTTGAAGAGTAAAATCACTTTGGATGGTCAACAAGGTAAGAAAAGCGTGATATACGTGCAGTCCATTTCATAATATGTGGCATTTAAAGAAGAGGAAGTGTAGGGTGAGAGTTCAGACAACATACCGAACAAAAAACATTTTAATCCAGCAGAATCTTCTTTTCACCCACAAGAGCAAAGGTAAAATTACTCATTTAGTGCCAGCAGATCCATCACTCGGTCCATCGCTCTGGAAACTATGACCATATGTCAGTGATGGGTCACACTAGATACAGGTCCAGAGAGATTGTTTGAACAAACCTATACTGGCAGGTGAAATTAAAAACACCCTGTCAAAATGCAAACAACACTTGACTACTAAAATCCCAAGAGATGCTACCTTGCAGGTGCATATTTGCCTTTGTTTTTGGCCTTTGGCCCTGGTCTGGCAGAGGAGAAAGCATAAGGTAATGAAATGGAAAACATGCCCGGCCTGGTGGGTGGCAGACACAGGGCAAGAGGGTGCCAAGCTGCCAGCTCTATCCTTGGATAGAAAGGGTTAGGGGGCAATAAGAGGCTGTCTGTGAGCTGGATGAAACAATTGACCTTTCGGTAAGCACCGCCCCTTTCCTAGTTACTGTTGCTAGGTTGGCCAAACTTTCTCCTCCTTTGTTAAGGACTGTTTTAATTCTGTTTAACACATTTTTTTAACGCTATTTTTCCAATGTGTATCATCAGTGTTAATATTATACTATAATAATGCCATGGTGAAATATTGCTACTGGGGACCTGCAAAAGTGACTCGAGGTGTCCAGAACGTTTAGAAGGTGCTCCTTTTATTCCCTTCCCCAAGCCGAAACAAATGTTGGAAAAATGCAGGCTGTGGAAATTGACCGAAAGGTCAATTTCATAAAAAAAAAAAAAAAAAAAAAAAAAAAAAAACAGGACAGGCATTGCACATTAGGAAAGAGACTTCCATTATTTTACCCCTGTCTTTATTGTTTTAGATGTAACTGTGGAAACTACAGTGTGTGTGTGTGTGTGTGTGTGTGTGTGTGTATATATATATATATATATATATATATATATATATATATATATATATATATATATATATATATATATATATATATATATATATATATATATATATATATGATTATGATTGGGGTGTAACGGTACAGGTGGCTTGCGGTACGGTCCGTACCGCGGTTTTTGTGTCACGGTTTCGGTACGGATTCGGTACAGTTTCAGACCACCTGCTACCCTAAACAAGCGATCGAAAGATACAGCGTTTTGAGGAAAGCACACAACTCGCATGTCGGCGCATAAAAGAGCGCATCCAAATGGAATAAATGTGCAGCTGTGGCAGCTCTCATTCAGATGTCTGCTGTGGAGGAAACCAAGGAGATCTTTGTCTGGTGTCAATCTGTAAAAGGTTGGATGCAGGAATTTATTTCCGATATGTCTGAAACTGTTGGTGCTCGAGGAGGGACAGGAACATTAATTGTTCGTGATCTTTAAATGCGCATCCAATGATTCTTTCAACAGTATTTTAAAAAGCACATCCCCTGCACCAAGACGCACAACTGGTAACAACTGGATCTTACGTACGTAAGATCTGGGTTTATGGAGGTGGAAGATTGCGTTCTGTTAACTGTTAACTGTTTTCACTCCCTCGCCGGTGTTTTCAACAGCAAAACCAAAATGCTTCCACACCGGTGATTAAAAAAAGTTTTTCCCAATTTTTCTGCTACCACTGGCCATGCCTGCTTGTTTTGTTTTCTTTTTCTGCATCTATGACCTGCAGGCAACCGGCCAAAGTGTGATAGGCTGGTCACTGTGAGTGAGCGGAGGCGACTGGACATTGACATGCAGTGGTGGGCCTGTTGCCGAAAAAAGGCACGCACGCTCACGTGCAAGTCCAATACAAAGTAATTGGAACATAAAAATCACGGGACCTGTCCTGTGTCCCGTGCAGGTCGTACCGGACCATACCGTATCTTACCGAAACCAGGATAGAAACAGCGAGTCAAGCAACAGACCTTCGACATCTCCAATACTGAAAACATGGCCATAAACCAGTGTTGCCAGATTTGGTTGAGCCATTTCCGCGTTCCAAAACCCGCCCACTTCAGGAAATAAGTGTTTTCATACGAAAACGTTTCATATTTGAATAAAAGTGGATTTAAATGCATTTACAGTATTAAACAATTAAGCCTAAATTAATAGTTGTATCTTATCATAGTGCATGTCACAGAAAATGTGCAAAAATGCACATCATGTATCCCAGTGCCAGGCCCAAGTTAACACAGCAGCAGTAACATCAACCACGTAAACACCATTTCTTTTATTTTCCCCACTTCGGCATGATAGCCTACTTAGAATAGCCTACCACTTTGAGTTGAGAGAGAGCGGGCTTCTGCCTCAGACTTCTGCATTGGCGCACTAAGGTTTGTTGAGGTGATGTCACGATAGCGCGTTGTTACAGCGACTCAATAACTCACTGCGATTAAATATTTTTTAAATTGGATGACCACAATACGAGTGAGCGAAATATACTGAATTTTGAATTTGTACTGTTTTTAAACCACAAAATAACAGTTTGTTGTGCTGTTTTCACAATATAAAAAAGAACCGCCAGATGTTGGTAAAAGCAGCCCAAATTGTCTATACCCGCCTAATGCATTTTTTCCCCGCCAGCTGTAATCAAAAGTAGCCCAATTGGACGGGAAACCGCCCAATCTGGCAACACTGCCAGAAACATTCCAGGTCTCTTGGGAACAGATGCCACAGGAAATTCATTCTGCAATTGCACATGGCAAGAGGCCTAAACCAGTGGAGCGACAACAGATGGTACGAATACTCGTAGATGAAATCTGGAGGTATAAAGCTAACCCCACTCATGCACAGTGTCTAACTGTGATTTGAAATGTCATCAGGCAGTACCCAAAGAGTTTTGCTGATATGACACCAGATGGGTCACTTCTGGGTGGAGGTTACACATCACTTTTGATTCAAGTGAAGAACCGTATTGAGAATGTAAACCGTGATGCAAGCTTTACACCGCCGATCCTCTACACAAAAGAGGGGTCCAACTGACACGTATGGATATACAAAATTTCAGCCAGAACTCCCCCCAGAAGAAACTGAGGAGACTGTGGAGCAGCACCGCCAAAGACTGGTGGAGATTTATAGACAGGAGGGTGTAGATGGAGCAGAAAGAGCTGAGGTTAAAAATCTAATGGTGCTCACATTCTCTCTGCAACATCGCCACATTAATACAGTTCCACCACCTGACTTTGGAATGTGCAGAGCAAATGGCCTTTTCTTTTCACCCCAAGGTACATTTATGCACATTTTGAGTTACTTACTGACATCAATGTACTTCGTAGCTTGGAGCTCAGTTTGGAGGAATGTGGAAGAGCCATCACACAATACCAAACTGAAAAACCTACAAACAGAGATGTCAAGGATGTCATCTCTAATGGTGAAGGTGATGAGGTGGCATTTCATGTTGTTAAGCTGCTGATGGCACACTTTGGAGAGGACCTAACCGGGCTGTTCCTTCTTGCAGATGTGAGTTCTGTAAATTCTTTTTTTTTCTCTATTTACCAATTAGTTTTTGTAATTTTTGTTATTTTTAATTATGTATTTATTCTCCACAGGTGTCTGCCACTGCAGCTGATATTGAGACTCCCAGTCTTCCTGCAAGTCCTCGCCTAATACTTCATGGTATACATTTCATTTAGATTTTTTGATAGACACAATGATATGGCATATTGGTCATTCATCTTGAGTCTACAAATGTTTACATAAGGTGAAATGATGCTATGACTTGAAGTTTCAGGTGCAACAGTTGGAGGTTGGAGGATCACCCTTTAAGGACGTGTCATCTGCGAGAGCATCACACCAACATTTGCAACGGGACTTGCTGCTGTGTTTGCCATCTTCTATATATTCAACCTACAATATCAAGATGAGGCAGCCTGCACTCTGGAATTCATTCAAAGTAAAAACCCCCTTTGTTCCTTGTCATCATCATATGGATACATACAGCTAAATTAATGTGTTTGATAATTTTTAGCGTAAAATGGTATTTTGAAGCTATAACACACACACAGACACACAAATTCACACACATTCACATACACACACGCACACACACACACACATATACATACACACAATACACATGGTATTTTATTGGACAAAGGATTTATTATATTTCCATTTTGATGTCACTTTTTGTCATTCAGGTCCACTCTAGTTGTGCAATAAAGAAAACAAAAAAAAACAAAAAAAAAACGATTGATTGAATTTAATTGAATGAACACAAAAGAGTATGTTGCAACCCCACTCTGATCTTAGACAATTTTGATTTCAGGCGCTTCATGGGCATAAATCCGAAGAGAGGGACAAAGGCAAAAAGGGGCAAGGTTGTCTCCAGGAAGAAAGGTGTGATTGTCCTGAAGAAGTCTTCTGCAGTCAACACACACGTCTCCATGCTACTGAAGAAACTCATTGACTTTGAATGGGACTTCATATAGAGTGAGTTCAGTGAATTCTCTTTAATCTTGCTCTCTGTCCATTTGTTGTTTTGACAGTCTGGCATTACTACATTAAGCCAAAAAGGAGCTGGTATTATAAGCTTTATAAGAAATAGCTTGGAGAGTACATTGCACATTCCTGATTGTATGAAATGTTTGTTATTGTTTGACAGTGGAAACACTGGAACACACCTGGCACATAGGTGCCTACAGTTTCTTCCCTAAATGTTGCTTTTGATCCATACTATTGATGCACACTGTCAAAATGTTCTAACTGTACTGTAATAGTCTCAAATGGCCTCGATGCACTTTCTCAAAATGATCTTGTTTTTTTTCCCCCAAATGTTGTCAATTCTGCATTTTCAGCAGAAAATACATTGCAGATTACATAATGTAAATCTTTGAAGTTGAGGTTTTTGGAAATTGTAATCTGATTCAGTTTTCATGTTGATATTGCCTTTTTTCGTTAAATAAATCATTTAGAGTCTAAGTTTTTATTGCTTATTTTGCACAATATTTATAATAATGCTAAAGCAATTGTTTATATCCCTGAGAATAATGACATTCTAATATTAATTGCATTTAGGACTGATATTTTAGGAAACTGCTAAATTGAGTTATTGTATTATCTACTGTGTCAGTCTACAGTAATTTGTGAAAAGTTAAAGTAACAACTTAAACAGAGTATTGTTGTTATTTTAATTTTAATCATAGAAATATACGACACTATTATTTTTACTTTTTTTTACTGTATCACATTTAACAGTTTGAATACAAAAATATACTGTATTTCTGGATCACAGACAACTACAGGAAAGTCAATTTACAGTATAAATACCATAAAATAACAGTATTTTGTTGGCATCCCTGCTGACAGCTCTTTACTGTAAATTATATCATTTTACGAATAAATACCGTAAAAATTACAGTAATCTACAGGCATCTGTGCTGCCAGCTCTTTCCTGTTATTTTAAAGGAAAATTATTTACAGTGTGCTTCCTGTTGCTTAGTTACAGGGAGTGTCTAACATTTCATTATAGCAGTTAATGAATGTGGCTGACAACAGTACCTAAAGCCGGGTTTTTCCTTTAGGGTAGTTATCAGAGTGAGCAGGGTAGACTTTTGGATGGATTGATGCAGTGAGAGCTGGGCAAATCTTCCCCGACACCAGCTTAAACAAAGTTGAGGAATCCTAGTGAGGTGAACCCCCCGAGGCCGCAACTATGGACCCGAAGGACAGAGAGCTGGTCTTGGTGACAGACTCTGCTGGTCAGAGACTGAAACCGTCGCCTGGGGGATCTAACAATATATATATATATATATATATATATATATATATATATATATACACACATATGTGTGTGTGTGTGTGTGCAGATTTGTGACTGGTTTATCTCAGACAGAAGAGGCTTTTGCTTGGCAACTCTCTCATACACCCTGTGGTTGTTCAGTGTCCTTCTGATTGCGCTGTCTTTAAGTCTGCTGACTTTGACAATTTAATGTGTTCAGTAAAGCCTGTAGGGCAGGGGTGTCAAACTGATCCGTGAAAGGGCCGTGTGGCTGCAGGTTTTTGTTCCAACCATGCAGAAACTCAGCTGACTTGTTTCATTCAATCAACTGAACTGGTTACAACCTTTAGTGAAGACAACTAGTTGATTGACTAAAACAAGTCAGCTGTGCTGCTGCATGGTAGGAACAAAAACCTGCAGCCACACGGCCCTTTCATGGATCAGTTTGACACCTGTGCTGTAGGGTCTGAGTTATAGCTGTTTTATTTATTTTATTTCTGGTATTTCTCTGAGCCTTACAGTCTTACACTGGGTGTAAATTGTTGTTTCCTCTTGGCTTCATATTTGTTAATTAAATAAATGTCACAGTGGAAAAAAGTTATGTTGTTATTCATCTGAGCGTCTATTTGTGGTCATTAAGAACACAAACATATATGCACATGTGCACAGACACAAAAGGATTAACTAGCACTTTTTACATGACTGTATATTGAATAATTTTTGGATTTTCATATTTTCTGTACCAGCTATTTTGGGGGCATTAATATAAACAGTTTGTGTGAGAAAGATTAAATCTTTGCACAATTGTACAATTACTGGGCAATTGTGTGATTGTTACTTGAACAACTTTGATATGAAGACTGGTCATGACATCAAAGTTGTCAAACAAACAACAAACAAACAAAAAAATAATAATGAAACCACTTCTCATAGAAATGTATCATGTTATTTGATGAACAGTTAGCAGTATTTGTCAGCTTTGAAGTAACACTGGTATCAGATTATTGGTGCCATAAAAGCGGGTAAAATTGTCAAAAACAACTTATAACATCATTTAATATATCAGAGGCAACTCAACATTCAACCCCAAAGAAAAAGCAGAAACTAGTTCACTCAAATATGATGGACACATGAAAGAAGTTAACATTTTCTGCTAACTGGCATCCAACCTGATATGACTCACATTTGTACTACCATCATGCAAGTGCTTCAGAGATGAAGCTGTCTTTCATGAGAGTTTTGCAGTATTTTGTTGTCATTCTGTCTTCTCCTATCAAAGTGTCTGATTTTTTTGGACAGAAGACATGGAAATAAAACACAATCACAACATTTTTGTTTTCAAAAACCTTGATAGTCTAAATCTTAAATGCCTGTTAATGGGGGCACTTTTATGACATACATAAAAAAAAATACTTTTTCATTTTCATTTAATTTCTTTTTCATTCTGCTGCTGCTTCACAATGCTGCTTCTCAATATGATGACAATATAAAGTTTATTGTGAATTCATTTAGTTATTTCTGTTGTCTGGTGGAATTCTGTAATTATATTTTAATTTTATATTCTAATTATATTTTACTGATAATTTAAAACTGACTTTAATTTAAAAGTGTTGTTATCAAATTCATCTCTGACATTTTGTGTTTCTTGCATCATCTTAAGATTTTGCTTTTAATGCACTTCAGGCAGCATTTCTGTCTCGTAAAAATTAAATTAAATTGAGTGAATTTCTGCTCAGTAAATTTGCATTTGACTACTCTTTTTATTTATTTATTTATTTTAAACTATTGTTTTTTGTCAGAACCATCTTTGTTTTGACTCTCTTTGTTTGTTCTCGCTCTATCATTTACCCCCTTAAAAACCAGAGGTTGAACACTCCAAAGGGTTTTTATGTTTTTGTGTTCTGAGCAGAAATCTGCTCATAACAAATTTCTCATTTATTCAGGCACAACAGTTTGCACTATAAACATTTGACTTGGATTGCAGCCCAAAACATATGGTTTGATCCTTATTGAAACTGTCATACTCCAAACAACTTTCTAAATATTCTTTCATCTTCAGCCATTTCTTGCAAAATGATCCAGCCAGCAATCAAAATCTGTTAGACAAATGTGTGCATTCCATAAATATGTATGACATGGGATCTTTGTGATGCCTACTAATTTGGCAAATTGCCTGCCATGTGACGGTATTGAATTAATCTTTGATGAACAATTATGTGCATTTTGCTAGTTGCATAAGAAATGATACATTGTATATGACTACAAAATCTGTGGACACCAAGCCACTGACATAAGATTAACATAGGATCAGTATTACAACATAAACTGATGTTTCTGATAAGGGTGTGTATATAGTTGAAACCAGGAGTTTCACTGCCTGGCCAAAAAAAAAAGTTGCCACCAAAAAAAAAGGCCATACACTCTAATATTTCACTGGACCGCCTTTAGCTTTGATTACGGCACACATTCGGTGTGGGATTGTTACAATAATCTTCTGCAATGTCACAAGATTTATTTCCATCCAGTGTTGCATTAATTTCTCACCAAGATCTTGCATTGATGATGGTAGAGTCTGACTGCTGCGCAAAGTCTTCTCCAGCACATCCCACAGACTCTCAATGGGGTTAAGGTCTGGACTCTGTGGTGGCCAATCCATGTGTGAAAATGATGTCTCATGCTCCCTAAACCAGTCCTTTACAATTTGAGCCTGATGAATCCTGGCATTGTCATCTTGAATATGCCCGTGCCATCAGGGAAGAAAAATCCAATGATGTCCATTGATGGAATAACTTGATCATTCAGTATACTCAGGTAGTCAGCTGACCTCATTCTTTGAGCACATACTGTTGCTGAACATAGACCTGACCAACTGCAGCAACCCCAGATCATAACACTGCCCCCACAGGCTGGTACAGTAGACACTAGGCATGATGGGTGCATCACTTCTTACCCTGATGGGCCCATCACTCTGGAACAGGGTTAATCTGGACTCATCAGACCACATGACCTTCCATTGCTCCTGAGTTCAATCTTAATGCTTCTGAGCAAATTGAAGTCTTTTTTTTTTGCAGTAGAACCCTGAGAACCCTGAGTTCTTTGATTTGATCTCACCAGATATTTAACTGATCGCCGATCATGATCATTGAGGATTTTATTCTGGCCAGATTTCCTCCTCGAAGATGATGGGTCCCCACTATCCTCCCAGTTTTAATAATGCGTTGGACAGTTCTTAACCCAATTTTGGTAGTTTCTGTAGATCCCAATGTAGATGTAGAATGTAGATGTAGATGTAGATCCCAATGATTTAACCCTTCTCAAACAGACTATCATCTTTTCCACGACCACGGGATGTGACTTTCGACATGGTTGTTTAGGAAATGCCTAACTCATTGCACCAGTTGGGGATAAATAACTTGTTGCCAGCCGAAAGATAATCGCCCATGCTGTAATTATCCAATAGGAGGCTCGTACCTATTTGCTTAGTTAAATCCAGGTGGCGACTTTTTTTTTGGCCAGGCAGTGTACACTGTATAGAAGATGCATAACATTTTTTTCCTCACTGTCTAACATTAAATAAGACAAATCTTTTTTCTGCTTTAGATCAGTCCAGGTTACCAAAATGATTTCCATTTGCTTAATGGCAGAATGAGAGAGAGAACATTTCTTAGACATTTTTTAAAATTACTTTCTTCAAACTTAATGTACACTAAGAATATTATGCCTTTAAACAATTTGAGAAAGCTCAGATTATGATGTCACAGATTTGGAAGCTTCTCATAGATTAACTGAAAGCATTTGAGTTAATTGGAGACACACCAGAGGATGTATTTTAAGGCAAACCTCAAAACACACTGCTTCATTGTATGGCATCATTGGAAAATCCAAAGAAATCATTCAAGATAATAGGAAGAGAATTGTGGACCTCCACAAGTTTGGATCTTCCTTTGGTGCAATTTCCAGATGCCAGAAGGTGCCACATTCATCTAGTCAAACAATTATACACAAGTATAAAAATCATTGTGATATCCAGCCATCAAACCCCTCAGGAAGAAGACAGATTCTGTGTCACAGAAATGAATGTGCTTTGGTGCGAAATATGCATATCAACCCCTAAACAAAAATCACAACACCTTGTGAAGATGTTGGCTAAAGCTGGAAAGAGAGTGTCATTATCCACTGTACCGACATGGGCTGAAAGGCCACTTGACGAGGAAGAAGCCATTGCTCCAAAAGCGACATAAAAACACCAGATTACAGTTTGCAAATGCACACAGGGACAGAGACCTTAATTGTTGGAGACATCTCCTGTGGTCTGATGAAACTAAAATTGAACAGTTTCGATAAAATGACCATTGTTATATTTGGGGGAAAAAGGGGGAGCTTGCAAGCCTGAATGCACCATCCTAACTTTGAATTACAGGGGTGGCAGCATCCTGTTGTGAGAGTGTTTTGCTGCAGGAGAGACTGGTGCACTTCACAAAAGAGAAAGAACATGCAGAAACATTGAGCTGACATTTAAAGACACCAGCCAGGAACTTAAAGCTGGGACACAAATGAATCAAATTGAAGCTGAAAAGGCATCTGCCAGTGAGGCCGCAAACGAACCCAACTCAGTTACAGCAGTTCTGTCAGGAGGAATGGGCCAAAACCTATTGTTAGAAGCTTATGGAACGATACCCAAAATGTTTGACCCAAATCATACATTTAAAAGACGATGCTACCAAATACTATGTGTTGCATGTAAATTTCTGACTTTGAAGAAAGTAATTAAAAAAAGAAATCCAATACAAAAGGTGGTAAAACAATATCTTTTCTCTTCAATCCAGCATAAAAGATGATACTACCACCAAGTCAAGTCCAGTCCAGGTCCAACATCGTAAATCCTCTGAGTCTTGCTTATGTTCCGAGAAGAGACGTATTGATCCACGACAGCCGAATCCAGAAATCCAGGGGAAATTCAGCGGGGAATCCAGCGGGAATCTAGTGACACCGATGGGAAGTGTCGCTGGCCTACTGTAAAGTAAAGAGGACGCTAGAATCAATATCAGACTTGACTGCCTCTTAAATAATCCATGCACACTTGCCCACACCACCCCACAGCATTACTATTTTTTCTTGTCATAGGGAAGAGTAGGCCCTATCACAACAGTCGGCATAGTTCAGCTCTGCTATGGGTTCTGCTGACAGGAGTACCCAGATGATGGTGATGAACCGGCTGCTGTAGCTATGGCATGTCTGACCAGCCTGCCTCCCACTCGACACTAGAGTCTTCCTTATTAGGAGTGAAGCACAGACCTGGCGAGCAAGCTTGCTGATTAGTGATGCATAAAACATGAGTCTGAGTCTAGTGTTATTGTTTACAGTCCAGAACAGGTCATAGTGAAGGCAAACACACTGTCCATCATAAACATCAAAATATTCCATAAAAATCACAATCACTGCACACATCTTTGAAGAATAAAAATAATTCTGATACCCATGAGTTAACTATAAAAGTTTGCCATAATTCATATTCATAATTCATAGAAGGGGCCAGGAGCCGGATGTCAGCCAGGCCTTAACCGAATCCCTGTTATGCAGGAACTGCAGAAGCAAATTTAGATGCAACGCCACATGGGCTGTGTTAACATAAGTGCCGCATGTCTCACTAAAATAGACGACCCCCCCCCCAGCGAGGAGCTGGTCCATTTCGCAGACCTACACTATGCAGGGTCTGAACCTCCACTGAGGAAACCTGAAATCCATCTGTGGTCGCAGCAGTAACGTTCTCCAAATCAACTCCAAAAAAACTCCACAAGTGGCATTTCTAGTAAAACCCCAAACACTACGCCCAAGGAACCCACAACAGGAAAAAACATGGCCGATAAAACGATCAGGAGCCTCATAAATTGCAGGATTAAAGGTAAACAAAAAGGTGAAAAGACCCTCGGATCTTTGATCTGACTGGTGACATTTGTAAACAGCATTACAGCACCAGAGTAATCAGGAATAGACACATTGCATTTATTCAACATGTCTGGAATGTTCGCAACTCTCAGATTACCAGCTGAATCTGCAATCACTTTCTTCATACCCTCTTTAAATGACACTAACACCCCCAATGTCTCTGCTTCAGTAAGTGGCAAGAGAGTAAGCAGACCCCGTGAACCCCAGGCCAGATCAGGAACTCTCCCACAGTGCTGTGTGCCCAGGTTGTTAATCTAAGGCGCAACCTCGGTTAAACGCCCCTCTGCCCTTCCCCCAGAAACCATCTACAATCAACCAGATGCCCTAAGTCACCCCAAGGCTGGAGTCGTCTATCCAGAAGGATCCAGAACCCCCCTATAACCCCCACTGGTCCCCAGTCAGCGTGGACTGGCCATCACCCAGTCAAAAAGGTGTGGAACAAAATCACGCGCACTCCCCAGAACTGACCGTGAGAGTCACCCTGGGAGTCGTGGCAAAACTAAAGCTGGAGAATCAAGCCGAACGTCAACATGTTCTAGGTCCTGCAGAGCACAGCAACACACAGTGCTCTTACACACAGAGATTAACACAAAAACAAGCAGATAAATCCTGCCTTGCCCAGCCGCACACCAGGACAGAAAGCAGACCCAAGTCCCAAGCACACACAATTAAACAGATGAAAACACAGCCCACCACAATACAAGCAACACAACAGAACAAAATAAGGAGTACAAAGCAACTGAAAAGACAAAATCAGACAAATTCACCGTCCAGCCAAACAGCAGTGCCAAACAGACAGCCCAAACAGAGCCAAAAAGGACGGTCTTACCCAGAAACCACTGCTGGTCCATATCTTCGGCACCCCCCCCAGCGAAGCCCCAGCCACTTTCCTCCAAGGCTGCATGGAGAAGCAAAACCACCATCGGAAAGCACCGTGACGACACCCAAGGGATGTCAAATTGTTGTGGAAAAATTAGTTTTTTCTGTTCTAGTCTCTAAAAGACTAAGGATTCTGAGTAAGATCAACAATTAAATTTAAATAACAAGACTTAGCGATGCCTGGATTTTCAGTAAATTTATTCTCCATTTGCATGCAAAGGGGGTCACACCTTACACCTCAGCTGTCGATCCAGAATGACAATTTGACAATAACAGACAGTAAGCTTTAACAGTAAGACCAAACATTAAGACAGGACTCCTGTCTGGTCCCCATGATGGCATCACACAGTTAGATAGAAGGATTATATCAGAAATGATGTCCATAGATGCTCTGGACAAAGAGGTCCTTGTGGTTTCTAGACCTCAAGGCGCCAAGTTTACCATGACAGCACATTTACTGTTCTTTATACTTTTCACAAAGAAATACCAGGCTATGACATGTCTTTTTGTTCTGCGCATGTAAACTTCTGGTTTCAACCATATATTTCACGCAAAAGCTCATCCCACCTAACTTTTTTATCCCTTCCTAAATCCAATTTATGAAGTCTAAATCTAAAAGAAGAAAGTTTAAGAAGACCGGATTATCTATATAACATCACTGAGTTCATAAAGCCAATTTCCACTGAACAAAGAGTGACTATATTTACCTGGAAAGTAATAATCATATCATTGACCTCATTATAAATAATACAAGGAGTTTTAGAATACCTAAATTCTAATTTTTAAATGTTATAGAGCAGATGTCCATTAATGGCATTTTCCCAATTTGCCAATAGTTTATGTCCACCTTTCCCTCTGGAATCTAACTCAACAACACCAAACATGAGTTTGTTGGCATTAAGATACCATTATGTGAGTGTTTTGTTTCTGATTTTGAAAAAGCTTAAGTTTCAATCACACAGTATTGATGTGAGATATTTTTAATTTAATTTTAATTGTATTGTTATGTCGATTTTAAATTGTTTTGTTTTAATGTGAATTTTAATGGAAAGTACTTTGGTGACCTTGTGTGTTGTAAAGGGTTCTACAAATAAACATTGATTGATTGATTGATTCAATTCTTCATTTTAATTTGTTTATTTCTTTGCACATGCTGTCATCCACAAAAAAATGCACAACTGCCATGTGTGTAAGACATCTGGATTTGCAGAATCCCACAAGAACTCAAACATTCTATTGTATAATGAGAAAAGTGTTTAGATGTCTGGTATTTACTTCAGATATGTGACTATGATCAGAATACTCCACATGTCTATATACCGGAATTTGTTTTGTCTAGAATTAAGTTTTACTTAATTAAATTTCAGTGTGTGTGTCTCTCTTTTTTGTCCATGTCTTGCTGCTAGAACAAAAAAATTCTATCTATCTATCTATCTATCTATCTATCTATCTATCTATCTATCTATCTATCTATCTATCTATCTATCTATCTATCTAAAATAAGAATTACATCTACAGTTGAAAATGTCTAGAGATACAATAAAAGAGACAAAGGATCTCTGGTGATGCTGAAGAGATGTGCCACACTGAGTAGTGCAAATATTGACATGAGAATATTGCTGTAGTACAGAAGCTGTTATCAGAGTTATTGCTCTGTTTCCAGAAGGATGTCAAAGGTCTATAGTCAATATAATACATATAGAACTGGAAAGTATCCTGAAGGCACCATTAATATTGCTTATAAAAATTAATGAGACAGTGATGAAGCAGAGATATCTGAAAATGGACCAACTAATGGACTGTCCTTCAGCCAGACAGAACAATAACATCATCACTGTATAAAACTGTGTTGAGTGTCCCTTGTTTACAGGTATTACAAGCCCAACATTTTTAAAACCAGGTGCCATTTTGTTCAAATGTTGATCACAACTCAAATGTAAGACCTGGATCTTTGATTTCCTGGCTGAAAGAAGTACATTCAAGTGAAGCCACAACCAATTGCATCTCATTAGAAAGCTTATCAGTGTAACTGGCTTTGTTTGATTTCAAATGTACCTGCCATTGTGTCAATAAGAACTTGACAAATGATTTATTTCATGTTATAATTATCATTCACCATTATTGAGAAAACATTAAGTCTCCAGGGAAAATAGTTTACACTACTTTCTTCTACAAAGCCACTGAATTTTCATTCAATTTTAGAATCTTTAAAGAACCCATTTAGAAAATAGCTCAGACATTTTGTGTGAACTATCAAAACCACTTTGAATGTTAATTCTAGATATCTTTAATATAAAAGGAAAGACTTACTGTGAAACAATATCTCTGTGTGACTGCAATCAGCAATCAACAGTTTGAAAATGTCAATATGTCTTCAAATTAGGAGCAATTTGCTCATAATGTTGAAACCCGCTGCAGGGAAGATGCTGCTAATGGAAGTTTGGGCAGAATGTCTTTGTTAATAGTCATGCAAACAATATGTAAAGTGGGGAATCTGTTCTCTTTCCTTTTAAGACAGTTTGCAAGCTGATACTTAAGAACTTTTTCTATGGTTTCACAGATGTAGGTAACTTTGAGAGTTAAAAAGCCAGATTTTTATAAACAACTTTGGAAGCTGGTACTAAACATGCTAATGGAAATGGCAATGGATGTGCCAGAGAGGCCATCTGACATATAACCTATGCCAAACTAACCATGTAAGTCACAAGACCTATGAAACCCAAACCAGATTGGTCGAGACCCAGGTTAACAATGACTTTCATCGGCACTGTTGACTGACAGGGCACAGATGGAAATTGAGCTACTGTTGGTTGAAGAAGGAGAGGAGGAATGTGTGTCCGTAGGAAAAGAGAACAGAGGAAAAGCAAGAGACTAGGGCTGGGTGTAGGGACTTGGAAAGCTGGGAAAAAGAGCTTGGTAGGAATGTTATGGAGGTGTAGAGTGTCAGATAGAGTGATGACTCCGAAGATAGAGAATGGACGTGTGATGTTCGATGTAGTTGGCAATTTTGTCCCACAGGTAGGATAGTTAGAAGTTAGAAGAGAAAGAGAATTTCTGGAGTAATGTAGATAAAGTAATGCAGATTATCCCTTGAGATGAATTAGTGGTGACTGGTTACCTACAAAGTTGATGAATGAGGAAAATGAGAGAGAACTAAGAGTAAAAGAGGTGACTGTTGTAGACCAGGAGGTAGCAAAGATTAGTAAAGCTGAAGTGAGGAGAGCAATTAAAGAGTATGAAGAGTGGACAGGCAGTTGATCCTTATAATATTCTCATGGAGCAATAGAAATGTCCCAGGGAGGTGTCAGTAGAATTTTTGACTGGGACATTCAATGAGATCTTAGAGAGAGAGGATGCTTGAGGAATGGAGAAGTGTGCTGGTGCTGATTTATAAGTACAAGGGAGACTTGTGTCAACTACAGAGGAATACAGTTAATGAGCCACACAATGAAGTTCTGGGAAACAGTAGTGGAAGCTAGATTAAGGGCAGAAGTGGGCATTTGTGAACAACAGTATGGTTTCATGCCAAAAGAAGAGTACTGTAGATGTAATTACCTCCACCAAGTAGGTTATCTTTTTGCTGGCATTTATGTTTGTCTGTCTGTTTGTTTGTCTGTGTTCAAGATAACTCAAAAAGTTCCTGGATCCTGGATCCAGGAAAAAAAATCCTGGATTCTGGATCACTTTCAAATTTTTGATAATTGTTGCGCTTGGCGGAGGTCTGCGCTCTCTGAGTGCTTTTCTAGTATTTGCTATCAGGATACTGATAGAGAAGTGCAGAGAAGGTCAGAAGGAGCTGCTTGTGTCTTTGTAGACCTTGAGAAAGGATGTCACAGGGTGCCGTGAGAGGAGCTACGAAATGTATGAGCAAGTCTGGAGTTCAATTTAGTTCAATTCAATTTTATTTGTATTGTGTCTGTTACAATGTCAATTGTCTCTAGGTACTTTACAGAGACCCAGAGCATGACCCCCGAGCAAATATCATTCACTAAATATATAATACTGAATCCTAAACAAGGATAATGGCAGGTAAAAAAAAACTCTCACAGTGGGAGAAAAAAAACCTTTAAGCCAAACAGTGGCAAGGAAAAACTCCATATTAAGAGGAAGAAACCTTGAGCAGGACCTGGCAAGGGGGAACCTTCCTGCCAAAGGCCAGCCGGGTAAAGAAAGAAGAAAAAAGAGGGGAGAAAGGACAGAGAGAGGATGTAGGACAGAGAGAGGAGAGCACACAAATGACTGAATGTAATGGCTACATAAACATAAACAGATTCAGGTAGTAGCACTGAGATGAGATGATCAGAGGACTAGTTCGCCGGTCACCACGCCAGTCGTCACCCCGAACACATCTACACACACAGGTGGAGGTAAAGGCTGGGATGGCCAGAGGATGGAACTGCAAGTCAGCATGCAACTCGGGAAACTCTGGCCTGCAAACATACAGAAAAAAAAAGAGTTGCAAAGAAATATGTTAAGGATGTGCAGGCCATGTATGAGAACTTTAAAACAGTAGTGAGGTGTGCTGTAGGTGTGAAGGAGGAGTTCAAGGTGGGACTGTATCAATGCTCTGAGCTCCTTCTTGTTTGCTATGGTGATGGACAGCCTGACAAATGAGGTTAGACTGGAATCTCAATGGACTATGATGTTTACAGATGACGTTGTGATCCGCAGTGAGAGCAGAAGGTGGAGGTATGCCCTGAAAAGGAGAGGAATGAAGGTTTGCCACAGCAAACCAGAACACATGTGTGAACAAGAGGAACACAAGTGGAGCAGTAAGGCTACAGGGAGGAGAGATGAAAAGGGAGGAGGATTTTAAGTACTTAGGGTCAAGAGTTCACAGCAATGGAGAGTGTGGAAAATAGGTGAAGAAACATGTGCAAGCAGGTTGGAATGGGTGGAAAAAGTGTCAGGTGTGATATGTGATAAGAGTGTGTCACTAGTGTCACAGAAAAGATGTACAAGACTGTGATGAGACCTTTGATGTTGTATGGTTTAGAGACTGGCACTGAGGAAAAAACAGGAGCCAGAGCTGAGGTTAAAATGTTGAGGTTCTCTTTGGGAGTGACGAGGATGGACAGGATCAAGAATGAATACATCAGAGGGACAGCACATGATAGATGTTTTGGAGAGAAAGTCAAAAAGGCCAGCCTGAGATCAGAACCAGAATTGCTTTATTGCCATTGTCAGACAAGACAAGTTCACAATCTAGGAATTTGCTTTGGTATGATGGTGCAAACATAAAGCAGTAATAAGGCCTAATAGGCATGAGTAATTAATATATAGTAAGATGAAATATACTGCATAAAAGTTTACAAAATACACAAGATTTACATGCACAAGTAACAAAAAATGTGCAAGAAAATAACAGGTGCATTCTGAAAATGAAGTGGCTGTGCAGAGTCAGGCCAATATAGCTGTTCTTCCTGAGTCTGATGCCGGAGATGAAGAAACTGTTGTTGTGGTGGGAAGTTCTGGTATGAATAGACCGTAAACTCCTGTCTGAGGGGAGTGGGTCTCGTGACTATTTCTGGAAGTGGCTCATGTGTCCCCGTGAGGTTCAACAGCGATATAAACCCCTCAAGCTCCATTCATGATGTGGGATCTTGGTAGAGTTGCGGTCAGTTCAGCATCTGGACAGAAACATGATAAAGTGGATACTAGAGTTTGGATAGCATTTATATAGTTTGGATAGACTTCAGAGATAGTTTGGAGAGTTTTGAGAGAGAGAGAGAGTTCAAAGATTTAGGAGAGTACAGAGAGAAGGATAGCTAAGAGGATGGAGCCAGGCAGGAAGAGGAGGATTTTCCCTGTCTGGGAACATTTTGATTTGGTTACTCCTAATAACCCTCTAGAATACAGAGAGAGGGAAAAATGACTGTTTATGTAATATTGCTTTTGCATTTTTTTTCAGAGTGTTTGTGTCAAAAAAAAAGGAATAGCTTAAAACCAAAACCTGTTGAGAGACTGTTCTTTCTTAATAAAAATGACTCAATTCTCCCCTGTCTTGTACTTCATTGTCAAAGTTTCACAAGCATATTCTGTGCGCTCTTCCTTGTCTGACCAGCACTTTCAATGTCCTCTGTCTTCTTGGGCTCAGGCCCCAAACTTTCATACAGTCATAGTCCATGATGTCCATGATTCATAGTCATTCCCAAAGGCCATGACAGAAAAATATTCAATGAGCCACATCCATCTGTGGTTGAGATACACCTGACTGTGATTATATACCTGGCCAGTAGGTGGTGTCGTGTGCAGATGAAGCTTCGAGTAATGAATCCTTTCTCAAACCGATTGGCTCAAGTGGTTCGATGCCTCATGAGGCTTCATCTCACCATCACTACAAAATATTAATTTCAAATCAACTAAGGTCATATCAGATCAAAGTAACATAATAAACTACTAGATTAAATAAATCATCAAACCATATTGCAGCTTGGTAATTTACACTGATGTGGTTTCAACAGACACATGGCATTGGGCTGAAGCAAAGACAAAATGAGAGAATGTGAACTATGGCCTTTATAGGAAATGTCCCAGGAAGTGGACATAGTCCAACTGGAACGGTGCTGCAGATTTCATGTGCAGCATCACCTTCTGGAGAAGAGGGGATGTGTAGGGAAAGAATGGATTTCTGACAGGGTCAAACAGACTGTGTCCAGGATGAGAAGGGTCAGACACAATCTGACCTGCACATCCTAAAGTCCTAGACATGTACAGGCCATGTAGAGATGGGAGGGTGTGGCCGATTGCCTTCTCAGCAGTGCATCCAATACACTGCAGTCTGTGTCTGTCTCTGGTGGTGAGGATGGACTCGGTGATGGCTGTTTAGAATCTGCACCATCATCTTATTTGGCAGTTTGAACTTCCTCAGCTGGTGCAGGAAGAACAACCATTGCTGGGCCTTCTTGATGAGGGAGTTGATGGTCAGTTCCTACTGGACGTCCTGGGTGATGGTGGTGCCAAGGAAGCGGAAGGAATCCACCATGGAGATGGGGAATCAATTAGGGTAAGATGGGATGGTGGGGCTGGGACTTTCCTCAAGTCCATGGTTTGGACATGTACACAGGAAAAATGGTGAATATATTTTGGAAGAAGGAAGATGAGGTTGGAACTGCCAGGCAGGAGACCTCGAGGAAGATCAAAGTAGAGATTTATGAAAGTAGTGAAAGAGGACATGAAGAGGTGTGAGAGAAGAGGACAAAGAGGATGGGGTTAAATGGAGGCTGATGATTGGTTGTGGCGACACCTTGTCGAGTGAGGCAGAGAAATGTTGGAATCACCACAGCTCTATTGGAGAGATTTTTTCATAAGGCTGAGCCAAGAAGGAGAAAATATTGCATCTGAGTGATTGCAGGATGCAAATTATAATCTGAATATGCTCATAGTGTTGTAGAGTAACAGAAATGTAGTGATTATTGTGATTTGTGATCTCTAATCAACAACTGTAGGATCAATGTTAATTTTAGTAATGCAGAAAATCAGCAAGAAGTGATTGAATCCTGAGGCAGAGAGTACTTTTAAGCTGTACTGTCATGGAATGTAAATCCAGATAAGCAGAGTCTGTGTCCAGCGTTGGAAGTCAACAACAGCTATGTGTCCAGAAGACAAGAGGAGAGTAGATGACAAATATTGGTTCATTGAGGCGTTAAAAAGTATTGATTTCCCTAATGACAAACCTCGAATGGATTTGGGAAGGCATAGATTTGGGTTGTTAATTAAGTAACATTTCTTTTGAGGAGAAAAATTAAACTGGATTATTCAAAACAAACTATATGTGCCTCAGGCTTGCCAGTCAGAGACCTTGGGAGAACCAGAGTCATAACTAAAAGAGGAATGAGGCATCATGTGAGGTTGTTATTAAAATAATGAATTCTCTTCTACATACACACAGCTGAGTAGCCGCTGTTAGCACATGACAGCGAGAGAGAGCCAGGAGCAAGTTGTTTTGGCGAGTGTTGCAGCTTCATGCAGAATAGTGGCAAATGAGCACATAGTCTGGATATTATCCAATCAATCAATTAATTGAACTTTGGGTACCCTTTATGGCATACATAGGTACATAAAACGTTAGGTAAGAATTAGCTTTAGCAAATTAGGTTCAGCGGTAGCGAGCCATTGGGTCAGTAAACAGGTTAGCCTTAAGAGTCGCTGGACCAGTAAACAGAGTAACCTTGGGACCTAAGGGGAGCGGTGTGTTTGGCTGTGCACGCCTCTATTGAGCATAAACCAATCAGGAGAGTTATGTGATCCTGCTGTATGTGAAACCAATTATGAATTGTGATGTAAATGTAACTATGTATGCCCTACTGTGTAAGACCAATCATGAAATGCTATGTAAATTGAATTATGTATACCAACCAATCAGGACTTGTGGGTTTGGAACGGTGCCAAACAAAGACTTTGGGGGGTGGAGCACGTGAGGCGCGGCTGGCCGAAGAGGCATAAAATCTGAGGAGTTTAGGAAATCTGGGTTCTTTCGTGGAGCATCCTCGAGTAAGCAGGACTGGTTTGGGCCTGAGTGAGCTAACCAACATCAAAGGGAATATTTTAAGGATTAATTCTTCAAGAACAAAGAAAGAAGATGCTCAGAACGGATTAACCAAAAACTTCCCACTTCTTGAGGATAATTTGGAGCCTTTTTTGGATTTACCCTAGCTCACTGCTAGCCAGAAGGTGAGGCCGGATTCGAGTTCCTAGGGCTTTTGGCCACCACGTTCACCTCGCTCCTCAGCATCCTCGGATAGTGCAAACTGGCCTTTTGCCTACACCGTCCTTGAATCAACTCAGATGAATGGAATTGGAATTACAAGCCACAGCAACTTCCAACCAGCCTAAATCAATTCAAATGAATGGAATTACAAGCCACAGCACCCCAAACCAGCCTGGATTCCATGGAAATAATTGGAATTACAATCCACAGCCTGGATTAACACAGAAGAACAGAGTTGCCCGCTGTAGCTTTATCCTGGATGTTTTTTAGAAAGATGCTCCTGTAATTGCGACAGCTTCATGGCTTCATTGGAGAACACCTGCTCACATAGCAGCACATTGGCAGATGTACATTGCTCGGTCATGGAATAAATCCATAATTTATGTAATTAGCATTGTACTGCCGGCACTTTTTCTTGTTTTCTGCCATTGATTGTAAATGTTTGTGATTAAACGTGATTACGTAGTCTTGATTGTGTATGTTTTCGTTGGTTGTTGAATAAATGTGTTGGAAAGAGGTTTCTCTGCTTTTGTGTTTTTATGGCCGTTACTATGGCAATGGATCCCGCTCGGTTTCGTCAGGTTGTGACCTAGAGAGAAAAGGAGATTTTATGTCATAGAGTCATAGAAGCAGCAGACTCAGGGTTTTGGTCTCAGACAGCAGCTTTATTTTTTGAAAGGAAATCTGAGCACAGCATTTTACTGAAACATGAATAGATTTGCACTATAAAAAAGCTTGGAAAACTATGGAAGTTTAAAATAAAGTTCTCCAAGGTATGGCCCCCCTCATTTGTGCCTGAGCATCCCCCTCTTAGCCTTGACGATTCCAGCAGCCCCCTAAAGGTTCAGAACGCCCCCTGTTGAGAAACCCTACTCTAGCCCAACATTGTTACAGACCCTTGGGGCTTATTGTCCAAGCCACTAAACTTAACCTAGTCGGTAACAAGAGCCCAGATCAAGAGGAGAGCTGTAGTTAATAAATGTGACCAATAGCTGGACTTTGAGCCGCCAGGCTATTCCTCTTAGGTCAGTTATTGGAGTAAGCAGGGTAGACATTTGGATGGAAGTATGCTGTGAGAGCTAGGCGGATCTCCTTGTCACCAGCTTAAATAAATTGAGAAAAACTGGTAAGGTAAATCCTTCTGGAACGCAACTTCTAACCCTTTAAACGGAGAGCTGGTCCTGGTGACAGACTCTGCTAGTCAGAGGCTGAACCGCGCCTGGGGAACTAACAACCTGAAGGGAAAAGCTGACAGGAAAAGAAGAACAGAGAAGATGATGTTTTTTTTGTAATAACAGATTTATTAATCTTTTCATGACACCTTTACATTCCTGACACATCCAGATAAATTAACCTACTAACTTGAGATAACAAGCTGTGGTCTCCAAAAAACACAGTTTAATTAAAGAGAGTTGTCTCTGGCATGACTGTTGGGAGAGTATCCATAGCCGAACAGTGAATACGAGGGAGCTTGACCAACTCCCACCTCTGTGATTCAGCCTGCAGCTGCTCAAATAAAACCTGATGACAGATGTACAGTAACTGCTAACAATATCAGGATGTCCCTGTTTGTCATCTGACATTTTTCATTAGTCGCTGCAGCTGTCAAGTTGTAATATTTGCATGTTTGTATAGTATTTTCCATGTCTGATTATCACAAGAGGAAATGTTTTTGTTTTCTTGTAATTATAGAATAATGAACCTGTTATTAAGACACAATTAAGTGTGATATCCCAAGATAATGAGATAATTAACTCCTCACTCTTGACGTAACTGCTTTAAACACCGATTTCAGGGATGCCATGCACTTATATTGTACTTCTTTAACCTCATCCATATGTTTAACTGTCTATATTCAGCAAAGCACTTTACACTGTATTTATCATTTACTCATTCAAACAAACAAACATACATACAGCATTTCTTATTATATGAAGTATATGTTGGATGCAGTGGTGAGGAATCTGTCATGCCCAAGGACACTTCAACATGCAGTGTGCTGGGGGATAACCTACTTTACCCACTCCATGGATATGTGGCTAGACATTCCCAGATCCCACAGTGCTGGACAAACTGGAGGGTTTTTTCAATATTTTTTAAATGACGTTTACATCTACATTTTTTTTTTTTTTTGTAGAACAAATCAAGTGTCTTTTTCTCTGGTCAATCACTATCAAACCAGACAAAGCAATAAGTTAAACATTGGGAATCGTCTGCAGTCTACTTTGCGACAGTGCATAAAAGGGATTTTTCTTTTGTATGTTGGGCCTACAAGAAATTCCAAAAGTGTTGCAAGCACCTTAGCTAGACAGACACCGCATCTGTCTAGCTGAGATGCTTGCAACACATTTCAAAGTAACAGATTTTTTTATTTACAGTAGGGGGCTGGCTAAGGCCTAATGTATTTTCCACACCTAATTATTCTACCAACAGACTAAAATAACTTACTTTTCAGCTGCTCCCTGCTGCTGTGGTTTGGGGTTACCACAGCAGAGTGAATCCACATGATTGATTGGCACAAGTTATATGCCGGACGCCCTTTCTGACGCGGTGTAATGATGTTGGGAATCTTGCTGTTTGGACATTATACATTTCCAAGAATATTAGGGAAAAACTATGCTGGTTAATTTTAAACATTTTTGAAATGTCTCAAATTAATTTCCTTTTTAATTAAAGTTAAATTTTCCATTTTGAAAAATTAAATGGTGCTTTGGAAAACGAAACAGGGGCTATCACTAACAGCTTAGTGTCTGCTAACAACCTGCTTCACCCATATTAACAACTACTGTTAATATTTTTTTAAATACATATTTTTTAAAGTGGTACATGGAATTAGTCAAGTGTTTAGAGACAAGTTGATCATTCTTATTTTCAGCATGTGACATGTTTTTGCAGTTTCAGAAAATGTTAAAGCTGATGCACTTTGAGTTACTTTTTAGTAACCATATTTTAGAGCAAAAACTGAAGTTAACAGTAAACAGATTTAGTTGGTGTTTACTCAGACTTTGGGTTTCCATTAACAGGTCATTAACAACCCACCTCCCCAGGCAAACATTAGAGTGCAGACATGAGCAGCTAAACACACAAAGCACTCGTTTACTTTTGTGAGTCTGTTTTATTCAGAATCATGTGGTGTTGTGTTGTCTGATATGTATTCCATCATCCAAAAAGGAAAGAAATATATGTCACTACCCCTTTATGATGGATTATTGGTTGTTAATATCCATTTGAAATCTACAGTCTAATTAACAGGTTTGAGACAACATCAACAGCAGTATTAACCACTGTTTTATTAATAGAACATGCCTTTTGCAGAGTCTGCACACAAAGCCTAGGGAAAGATGGATGTCTTGGCTTTAATTAACCAGAATTATTTACTGACTAGGGCTGGCTTATGGGAGCATCACTCATGTAATGGATATATTAGCAAAAGACTGAAGAGATTAGCTTCTGTGGAATTAACAGACTGTGGGCAGTTCATCATGTAAAGTGAAGGTACTACATGTTAGTCATACTCACAAAATAACATTGAAAAGAATTTAGCATGAGCATTTATGGTAGCTGACTGCACATGCACTATTTGTTGGTTTTTCCATTGAGAAATACTTTGCATCTGATGACACCACATAATGATGACAATCTGTTGTTCATTTCAAAACCGTCTTTCTAGTTTCCTTAAATCCTTAAGCAATTTTATATGCTGAAGCGACACATCCAGAGGATCTTAATTATTGCATATGGTCTTCACAAATCTTCTAATTTGTGTGTTCTTTTAGTGTCACACTGGAACATGTTTTGACTGAGGAGTAGTTATCTGAACCTGACACGGGACCCTTTCCATTGGAACAAGAGCTAAAAAAAAAAAATCTTCAGTGACGTCCTACAATCTGTGCATATTAAATAATCTGCAGCAATTCTGGTGACTTCATACTGAGAGTTTTCTAAGATGGGGATGAACATATTTGACAAATTCTCACCACCTGAGAAACAGCTCTTTGAGTACCACTATGATGACCAATTTTAAAATATAGCCATATATGCCTTCTCAATTAGCTTTAAACACACAGGAGAGATGTTTATTCCTTATTGTTGTTATTTATTACCTGAATTGTTACATTTACAGCTCTGTCAAACAATTCTCACATACTCATACTCTGATAAAGAACAAAATAAACATACTCAAAATTTGTTACATCTGCATTGCAACTGAATATGCAACAAATATTTTTTTATGAAACAATTTTAATTATCTTAAGCTACACATTTTGTTTGAAACATATTTATAATGCATTTTATGTTTCTGATTTTTTAAACGTGAAAATGTGGAAAAAATGTGGAAAGTCAAGACATTCCCCCACCTACCACCAGGGAGAGCTCACTGGTGGTACCCCGTACCGCAGTTTGCGCACCACTGGAATAACATTTAAAACAAATTTCTTGTATGTCAACTGACCTCTGGCTATTGTAAGAATGAGTCTCCTCATATTCATCCAGATGACCAACTTTAAGGGTATCACGGTATATGCAACAAACACAGCATCTTATCAGTAACTTTTTTGTGGAAGAATGATTTTTTTTTCTTTTTATTCTATTTATCTTATGTTAGAAGATGTTTTATTTAGCCACTGTGATAGCTAATGTGACTGCAGGCTGCAGGGCACTACGCCATCTCTAATTTTAACTAGTATAAGCTGCTTGTATGAAATAAATAATTTTACAACACACCACATGATGTAGATAATTTGAACCATTTAAAAACTGCAAAATCTGCAGATTTGTGTTCTCAGTTTTTTACAAGGTCACTTATCTAAAGAAGTAGGAGGAATTTGAAGGGTGGCATAGGATATGGCAATTTTTATAATGAAACTTTATCTGATAATTTAAACATTAAAATACAGAGGAAGGTCTTCTCAGAAGTACAAAAATTGAAATGTTTCAGTCAAATCAAATTTTGTTTGCATGACTTAAGAATCATTTTGGAGAAAGGCTAAGATTTTGCTGCACATCTACAGAGAGAGTATTCATGATAATACATCTCAGTGGACACAACGCTGGGTTGCGGGTTGCACAATTCAGATGCAGAAGAACAAATTATCCTTCTTTCATCAATAAAAGATAATAATTTGAGGTACAGAGAAAAACATGCCTTAAGAAAGCTGGGATAGGCTCCAGCAGATCCTTGTGACCCTGAATAAGAAGTGCATATAGATAACGGATGGATTGAAAAGAAAAAAAATAACTAGTTGAATTGAGACAGAATAGCCTGATTCAGTTTTGACATCACATGACAATGCTTTCATATTCCCCCAGCTATTTCAGTTAACCTTCACTTAAGAGCTTTCTGTCATATTTCCATTACCTGCATCCCACTTGTCCCTCTTGACTTCCCTGCTGCTCTGGTGTCAAGCTACCCTGAATGCAGTGAAAATGCTGATGAGAACAGAGAGTCCTTTTAGTAGAGCAGAGATAACTTAAATGTGAAATATTGAGCAGTTACCCAAACCTTCACAACAAGCCAATGATTATGTGTAAGTAATTGCTAATGGCTCAGAGATCCATATAATTATGCTTATTTAAAAAAAAAAAGCTAAAATGCCTTTGTACCTGTAATGGGAGCTTAAGTGTACCTAGAGAGGTGGGGACCATATAAGGTGACAGACCGGAAGTAGGGAGGCAGGGAGTGAAGGAAAGGAATATAAAGTTAATTAAAGAACATCACTGTTAGCACTGTTGCCTCACAGCAAGAAGGTTCTTGGTTCGAATCTCAACAGGGGCCTTTCTGTGTGGAGTTTCGCATGTTCTCCCTGTGCATGCATGGGTTTCCTTCCGGGTACTTTGGCTTCCTCCCACAGTCCAAAGACATGCCTGTTAGGTTTGTTAGGTGGTTCTAAATTGCCCGTAGGAGTGATTGTGAGTGTTGTGCCTATAAGGTGCTCAACATAAATGGTGTCTTAATGCCTCTCACGTCCATTGTGTTGTGCATATAATGTACTCGTTTTGTCGTGAAGGAGGTTATTACCAACTGTCTTAAACGATAGCTGTTAATAAATTGAAACGGGTCAGGAAACTTAGACTAAACAGCACAATCAGTCTCAAAATGGCTGTTGTTCTATGCGTGCCAGCCTGTGACCAGGTGTGGCACTATAGAGCAACAGAGAAGGTGTGAGTCCGAACACAGACCTCTTCAACCAGCAAATGTTACAAACCTGTGTAAAATAACCACAAACAACTTCTCTCATTAGAATATATCAGAAAATATTAACACAAGTATTAAAATGAACAAACACTTGAATCAAGATCCTGATATCCACCAACTAAAAGACGTCTGGACTATCATAAGCAAATAAAATATTAAAGGTGGGGTAGGTGTTCTTTGAAAAAACGGTTCCAGCAATCCAACTCAAGTGAGATTTTGAAAATATACACTCCCTCAATCCTCCCAAAGGCTCCTCCTCTTCAGCTCACCCCTCAAAACCACACCTTCACACGATTCACGACTACATGAACAGCAGGGAGGGAGGGAGGGGTGGGTGGGAGTGCATTGATATTTGATGGACGTATTAGGCAGCCAATGAAAGTAATGATGATCACTATTTTGAGTTTTTGAGTTGGTCAGAGTTTTTCTCTGATTATACCCTCTAGACCGGACCAAAACGTTTCGTTTTTTTTGCAAACATTTTATTTCAGTGGGTGCAATGGGAATGTGAAAAGGTTTTCAGCCAATATTGTAAAAAGTGCTGCAAAAAAGAACACCTACCCCACCTTTAAATGGAAAGCAATGTCAACTTATATACATGTATGCTGGGGACCTATGGATGTGTGTGTGTGTGTGGGTGTGCACTTGTGTGTGTGTGTGTGTGTATGTGTGTGTAAACTAAGAGGGGTTTGTAGTGCGAGGAGGATTCCCAGATGGCAGACGAGGTCACGTAGTGACTTCATCCCTTGCCAAGATGGTCTATAAAGCCGCCGTGAAAACCAAAACGTTTTGGTCCGGTCTAGGGGGTGTAATCAGAGGAAAACTCTGACCAGTCAATGTACTGATCATCTTTACATTTATTGATTGCCTAATATGTCCATCAAATATCAATGCACTCCCCCACCCACCCACCCCCCATTTTGTGCGTTCACAGTTTGGTTACTCGAGGACCTCCCACAGGTCTGGTAATCAGGTGAGCGGACACAGCGTTGCTATTTGAAAGCCAGAAATCAAGTTAGCTCGCACAGATCATTTCGTTGCAACAATGGCAGAGAAGAAGACGTCAACCGGCAGCAAAATCAAAGGGAAAACTGTTGTTGAAAAAGCAACAGCCATGCGGAAGCTAACCGAAGAAGAAAACAGAACAAGAGTGGTTATCGGTACCAGCTAAAAAATGAAAAGGGGCTCCAGACCGATGCCGAAGTGGCCCAGTTTCTACTGGATGGGTAAGATAATGCCGTTCTCATTATATAATATTTCAACATACTGATCAGTTGCGGGTATTGTAGGCCTATTCACCCAGTCAGTGAGAAAAAGAAAGATGATGACAAAATGATTGTCCATCGAGTGACATGACAAACATATTCCAGCATGTTTCGCTAAGCTACAAACTCTGTCAACTAGGCTACAGTACGATGTGTGACACCGTTAGGTAGGCTGTTGTTATCCTTGACGGTAGCTTTCCCAATATCGTTAAATGCTATACCTTTTGTTAACTATAAGCTTCATCCACAAACCGATAAATGCTGCTTATTGATTTTGCTTTTAGTTATGATGCTGGCATGTGTCATACCATGGCACATGCCATGGTATGACACATGCCAGCCAGTGAAGGTGTGGTTTTGAGTGGTGGGCTGAAGAGGAGGAAGCAGAGCCTTTGGGAGGGAGTGTATATTTTTAAAATCTCACTTGAGTTGGATTGCTGGAACCGTTTTTTCAAAGATCTCCCACCATACCTTTAAGTCTAATTTGTAATTTGATTTGATTTGATTCAGTGAGCAGTAGTGATTACAACTCATTTAAATAGCATCAGACTTACCTTAAGATCACTTTTTTGTGGGCGCTGAAATACATGATCAGTTGCGCTCTTCCAACTCTAAACTCTAAACTTTCATCTTGGGTTTATTCATTAGATGTTCAAATGATGCAGTGTCTTTGCAAAACCAATGATTAGAGGAAATTAGAGCCTCTATGTCATGGGTGGCCAAAGTCGGTCCTCAAGAGCCACTGTCCTGCAGTTTTAGATGTTTTCCTCCTTCTACACACCCTGATACAAGTGACTGTGTCATTAACAGACATGTGCTGACCTTCATAACAAGATGACAAAAGCCATTAATTAGGATCAGTTGTGGTAAAGCAAGAACACATGCAAAACATGCAGGACAGTGGCCCTTGAGGACCGACTTCAGCTACCCCTGCTCTATGTTACGGTTTCTTTAACTCTACCCATACCAGCTGTTTTCGTAAAAGTTTTCTTAAATTCCATTGCTTCAGGATTAAGTCAAATTTATTCTTAAATGTTTTGATTGAAACACAGCATACAGGATAACATTTGTCCCAGATTACCTGCAGGTGTTGGTGTCTTGGCAGAAATATCACCACACATTGCTGTTGCACAGACCGTAGCAATTGCGATTTTTTAGCTGGTATGCATTTGCTCTGTTTCGCTCTTATATAATGTGAAACACAAATGTAAATTGTTGCAATGCAGAACGGAATTAGATTTGGTCATAATGCTAAAATAATAACAGGTACATGTAAAATCTAATTTCTACACTCTCAGACTCAAAAGGTATAGCACACAGCAATAAGCTGAACATCTGCATCCTTACTTTATGCTTACTTGGATCAGCCTTTGCCCTCAGTGCTCACTTTCCTCAGTTTTATGATCTGGTGTTTAACTTGTGGTAAATGTCAGATATTGTGTCTATGATTTATGTGAGAAGTGAATCGCTAGAAATGCTAAACAGAAAATGGCAAAATCAGCAGGAGATTGGTCTGCATTTGCAATTGTGCCACTGGTCACCACTGTGTTTGCCATTTATTTAACATAAGATGTTTAAACAGCACCTGGGGAAGGAGGGTTGCAGCTGTGGACTAACAAACGCACACAAACATGTGCTTGAACACACACGTAAAGCTATAGTTTTGGAACCATTCAGTTCCTACTAGACATCCCTGCTGCTTTCTGAGACCAAATCAAGTAACTTATTTTCAAATCTCGAAGGTCTGTGTGTGTGTGTGTGTATTTCTTTTTTATGGGGGGAGGGGGTAGGGGCAGGAAGGCCTAATTAAAGGCTCTCAGTTAAAACGTATTGATGTATTACATCTATTATGCCACAATTCGATAGGCCTGCCAGGCCGGGGCTACTGAGTCATGCCAAACAGGCTAAATAAATAATAGTAGCTTAGAGGAAGAGAGTGAGAGAAGGGGAAATAAGTCACGGGCAAAGTTGTGACAAAGGCTTTTGTAGCCATATTCATGTGGCACAAGCCCTGCAATTTATATTATATATGGAAAGCGTCATTTGTATTCCATAAAACAGTGGTAAAAAATAGAATGAAAAGAATAAAACTGTCTCAGGAGCCAAGTCAATAAGTTAGAGATCACTGAATTTATATTTATCTTCACCATGTTTTATTTATTAAGAATCAATTGACTATAAACAGGTTTGAACAAAATATTAATAAATACACAATAGTGAATATTGAAGGAAAAACCAACATTAAATCTTGCAGTGAGCTGTTACAACAGCTTCAGTGCACCCTAACATTGACTGTACAAGTCTATCTCATTTGTTGTTTTAATGATGTTGGAGGAGAAAGCACAGTTGTCACAAATCTTCCAGAAGGGTTAAGGTCTGCTGATTGCAAAGGCCATCATTTCCATGCTCATCAAACCACTCAATTACTCTTCAGGAATTGGGGATGGTGCCATCACTGCCTTCATCAGGAGAGATGTCTGTCAGAACTCAGAATTTTATTTATGTATTTATTTTAACATTTCTTTTGAGTCTCAGAAAAGGTCTCTAACATAACAGATGACAGATAACAGACAAATGGGTCACCTACATTAAGGGTTCATATTTTGTATATGTATTTTAAAATTTTCAACAACAAATGGAAAACCACAAGATACCCTCTTTTAAAGCCAAACAAAGAAGCTTTTGCCATTTATAGCTCACAGGATCATTCAGTAGGTGTGGAAGTTAAATCAATTTTATAACGGTGTCTGAGATTTACTCTTGTGTGGTCTCTTGCTTTGTCACTCTCATTTTCTCTTCTTTGCTACTTCCGTCATAACATTCTGTATCTGCCATCTCTAACATAGTGACATAGAGCTGTACAGTGAGATGCAGTTGTTGAAAAGATGACTGGGATATGAGTCCAAAGTTACTTTGGGGCGTGTTTGCTGATGGTAGGGGCAGGAAACCGCATAAGCTAGATAATGTTTTCTAAAAATAATCAAATATTCCTTCTATGAAATTTAAAGCGGATATTTTAACATTCAACTTGGCATCGCTTGAAAATAATGCCATTTAATTCAACACTAAATCCTTTGCTAATTCATGTTGGCTGTGAGATCAAAGGTTAAATCCATCAACTGAACTACTTATGGATATTAGTTTGTCATTTACATGGGAGGAGAAGAGGAGGGTTTCATGCTTTTTATATGCTTCGTTGCTCATTAGTGAAGGCTGTAGGTGTGGAGATATGCAGGAGACAAATATGCTTACACTGAATAAAAGGCTAGGAGGTTCAGTGAGGAAACTAGAAAACCGGGCGTGAAAAATTTTGTAAGTGTAGCTTAGATGTGTAAGACAGTTTGACCCTCACACTGAAAAAAACAGAAGCAGAGGCTGCTGTTCATTACTTTGTTAAAGAGCTTGAAGCAAGCGGTATAGTCAGACAGTGTAACTCAGCTGCCAACTCACCGTGTTTGCCAGTGTCCAAGGCATCTGGAAAATGGAAACTTTGCATTGATTACCAACACCTAAACCAAGCTCTGCCAAAAGCCACACCAATTGTAGCCAAACCAGCAACAATATTGACTAAACTACCTTAGGATGCAGCTTTGTTTTCCATCTTGGTCTATCAAAGTTAAACCAAAAGACCAGTGGAAACTTGCATTCATTCTTAACCAAACCTAGTTCACCTGGCAACATATGCCACAGGGTCTACACATCAGTCCTGGTGCATTTCATAAAGCTGTATCAGACATCACGACAAAAGGATCCTTGCATGATCATTTACGTCTAATGGATGGTGTCATACAGATATGAAAGACTGCAGGGTTTGTCCCTGGCAACAAAACACTGCAACTGATCAAACAACAATTCTGGTGGCCAGCAATGGCTGAAGATGTGAACAGTTGGTGTAACTCTTGCCTTGTGTGTGCTGACTACAACCAAGGAAAACATGTGTTAGATCCCCCAGGTGTGGTTCAGCCTCTGCCTAGCAGAGTCTGTCACTGGGACCAGCTATTCATTTCTTCGGGTAAGAAGTTGCGGTCTAGGGGAGTTCACCTTGCTAGATTTCCTCAACTTATTTAAGCTGGTGTCGAGGAGATACGCCTTAGTTCTCACTGCATACAATTCCAAATGCCTATCCTGCTTACACCAATAACTGACCTAAGAGGAATAGCCTGGTGGCTCAAAGTCCAGCTATCGGTCACATTTGTTAACTGCAGCTCTCCTCTTATGATCTGGGCTCTTGTTACCGACTAGGTTAAGTTTAGTGGCTTGGACAGCAAGCCCCAAGGATATGTGACAATATTTGACTAGAGTAACCTTTAAGAACCTGTGTTGTTGTGCAGAGGCATACCCAAGTCTTCACAATTTTGGGGACAGATGTAATTTCCACCACGATGTCTAATGATAATTTTATATTTATTAAAGCAGATTAGCAGGGTTAAGCAGCAGCATTCATTGGTTAAACAAACTCTAATTCTACTTGGAAAAAAAAGTTAAGCTGTGTTTACAAATCAGTTCATCTGGTTGACCCAAGGACAAGCTGGGATGTAAGCAAATGGCCCTATGCATTGTCAAGGCTGCTGATGCAGGGTAGAGAGGGAGCGCACGGTCAGGCCCGTGGGAACTCTGATATCCGGCCCCTCTTCCTTGCTTAGCAGTGAGCTAGGCTAACCGAAAAAAGGCTCTAACTATTCTTCAGAAGTTTGGAGACTTGACCCAACGTGAAATTCTTAACATACAGAATTAACATTGATTCACTACTTTACTACATTACAAAATCAACTAAATCATCTTGTTTCTGATTATTGATTAGAGTCACACATTTCATTGATTAGAGATCGATTACAAATCACACTAATTGCCACATTTCTGTTACTCCACTACACTATGAACAGAAAAAATCTCTTAAACAGAGCTGAGATGATTCCAACTTCCTTCGGGTCACTTGACACATGGCTGCACTAAACTGTGCAAGCCGAATCCACCCAAAGGTCCATGGGAGTCACTACAGATGGATTTTGTTGGTCCGCTTCCCTGTGCCAAAGAGGGGTATCGCTATTGCCTTGTCATAATTGACAAATTCTCAAAAAGGGTCGATGCCATTCCCACTCGCAACAACTTTGCAAGAACAGTGGCACAGGTGTTAGCAAACCAAATCACTACTCTGTTTGGAACACCTCTTCAAATTGAATCAGACTAAGGCAGCCATTTCACAGGACAGGTAATGAAAGATATGTGCAACATGCTAAACATCAAGCAGAGATTTCACATTCCCTACAGGATCCAGAGTTCTGGAAAAGTTGAACCGATGAACCGCACAATCAAAGTGCACATTGCAAAACGAATTACACTGCACAAGAACCAGTGAATTTATGCACTACTCACAGTTTTGACTGTTCTACAAGCAATCTTAAAGAACACAGGCACCAGTCCACTTGAACTCATGACAGGAAGGGTGATGGAGCTCCCCATTGACCCAGACATCTCACTAGGGGATCTGGGTTCCTTCACTGTGGTAAAGCAACAAATTGTACTGGTGCAACTGCGAGAGCGCCTCCAAGTGTTGTATGCACAGGCCACACTGAAGCAACGACAATCTCATCTAAACAACAATGCCCAGTTCAACCCAACCATTGAAAACAGGTTTACAGAAGTTGACATGGTAATAATATGCATCTTTGTGAAGCAAAGTGCATTCACACCTTGATGACATGTGTTGTATTAAGGAGTTGTATGTAGGACCCAAATGCTGGAGTATCAAAAAGAAGAAGTGATTTATTCACAAAAACGACAAAAATCCGAACTTGACTTGCTCTACAACAAACCGGAGTGGGACAGTGAAGCAGGACCACAGGAGGGAGAAGGGCAGAGACAACTAGGGAGGTGAGCAGACAAACCAGCAACAGAAATGGGAAAGACCAGACTTAAATACACAGAGGGACAAATGAGGGCAAGGTACAAGCAATCAGGATAACACAGGGAAGGAGAAGCAGAACACAATAAAGACAAGACAGAACTTCAGAGTAACACAGGAAACAAGAGACTCAGGACGGGAGATGAGAGGAAACCCTCACTAAAACCAAGAACACACAGTGCCCAACCCACACCATAACAACATGGACATATATATATATATATATATATATATATATATATATATATATATATATTAGGGCTGTCAATTTCTCAAAATAATTAATCAGATTAATCGCATGACTGTCAATAGTTAATCATGATTAATCGCAAATTAATCGCATATTTTTATCTGTTCTAAATCTCCCTTATACAGATCTTTTTCAAGTTGTATTACTCTTATTAATATGAGTCCTGACTAGAACCAGGTAATATGACCATCTCTGCATCAGCGCTCTAATTAGCCGACAAGTGATATTTCAGTAGTCGGGACTCCGGTGGTAACTAAATTCACATCGGCAGCAAACACAAACAACATTTATCTTGTGGAGTTAGCCATCAGGGAAGGTTTTGAAGCTGAACTTACCATTCAAAATAGTATGTTTTGTATCCATTTTATCCCAACTACTGCTAACGGAGGTATGTTTACGTCTGTCTCTCTGCGGCATGGCCGTCGACGTCAGTGCATGGCTTCCTGTTTTAACAGGACTAGGAGGACTACAGGACTACAACTACGGCGGGTCCCGAGGCTCATTAAACCTACTCTCCTCTCTACTATTGTACATCAACGGCCAGGCTAAGGCTCGCGTTAATCGCGCATTAAAAAAATTAGTTGCGTTAAAATTATTTTGCGTTAATCACGCGTTAACGCGTTAACTTTGACAGCCCTAATATAAATATATATATAATTTATATAATTTATATTTAAATTTATACATATATAGAAATTTAAAAAATTAATATATATATATATATATATATATATATATATATATATATACACATACACACATTCACACATACATATATACATGCATATATATACATACGTACATATACATACATATATTACCCCTTTTTAAAATTAAAAAATTTAAGATTCATTAAGATTCAGTTAAATAAGTTAACCAAAACAGAAGTATATTCTTTTTCTGTTTTATTTTAGAAGTGTTCAACAAATTGAAACAGTCATACATTACACTGTCTGCAGTGCACTTATTTAAAAAAAAAAACAGTTAAATAAATATCCACATAATCAAAAAACTAAAAACTAAACTTTGTAAAAAATAAATCTAAAACTAATTACTAATGAAAAATAAATACAGTGCAAAGGCTCACAGTGTATTTAGCATTTTGTTTAAGAGAACATACATTTTTTTCAGTTTATGTTGTGTCAAAAATCAATGATAGATGTATTCAAAAAATGTTTTTAGTTCAAAATCTGGCTATAAAATTAAGGTTCAAGTGTGTGAGACATTGAATACTGATCAAATGATTCTGGAAATCAGTGGCAGAGAAGTCTTCATTAATGGCTGAAATTGAAAAACAAAATATGCACCTGCAGGATTTACAAAAAAAGAAGGTTACTTACGGAGGAGGTCTTGAAGAAAGCAGATGGATCATCCCCCAAGATGACTGCCAGTCCCCGAAGACAGACTCAACTCAACTCGGTGCGGTGTCTGCCACACTGTGGAAGGCGCTGGCAGCCAACAAGTGAAAATGTCACATTAAACTGCACTAAACAACATTCAACTCTGCCTAAACAGCCCCTCTAGTGAGAAATGTAGCTTTTAGCTATCTTAGCAGAGTTAGCTAATGAGCTAAAACGCCCGTCTGTGGACTTGACAAAAAAAAAAAAAATCCAATGAAAGCAAAATGTGAAAATTTTCATAATTGGATGCAAATGAACTTTCCCACATCTAACCAGCAGATTGTCCAGTGAAATTGAACCTGTTTCATCTTTGTGAAAGGGAGGAGACAGAAACTTGGGGTATGTGGAACCAAACCTGCTCCCAACCAGGTTTAGTTGACAGAGTCAGTTACCGTGGTAATAGACTGACTCCAAGTATGAGTTACCTCAGTTTCTGAAACCAGTTCAACTGAATCCTCTTGCTCAGGGTTTCAGTTTGTGAAATTGAAAACTCAGAGTTTCCTTGAGTTCAGGTTCAACATACTCAGAGTTTCTACAAAATCAAAATACAAACTTAGAAAGATTTTTATTCATTTATAGGGCATCCAGTCCCAACAGAAACTCAGCGACAGTTTGCTCCACACTGCTGGCATTAAGTTTATGTCCAAGTCTTCAGTGAGAGTGGGACTCAGGGCTAACTGATAGGCAAAAAGGTCTGGTCTTTTGTCCCTATGGGGAGGGGCTGGTCAATCCCAGTCATTGAGGACCGCTGTACAACATGTCTTAGATGGTTTTCCTGCCACAACACAAAGAATAGATTAAAAGAATGGATCACCATCAGCTTGTCATCCAGGTCTGCACAAGACCGTTAACAACATAATTCACCAAATTCACACCTAATTCATTTGAATTAGGTGTGCTGAAGCAGGGAAACTTCTAAGACTTACAGGACACCAGCCCTCGAGGACTTGATTTACCCTATAATAGACTCCTCATGTACAGGAGCTTGTAAGAAAACTGGACAGCTCCCTGCCCCTTGGATATGCCTAGAAAATCTCTTCCTTGAAGTTGTGAACAGAAATGGTGACAAAAGGCAGTCTTCATGTAGTCCAACCTTCTAAGTGAAGCAAATATGGCTTGCTTTGGGCAACGTGGTCAAAATTCTCACTCCAATACTCTCGCACTTAATCTTGTAACATTTTCCACAGAACAAGATGGTTTCAAATCTTTAAAGATCTTGTGATCATTAAATATCAAAAATTTGTGATTTTTACGACTCTTAAAATGCTTCTTTGAAATACTTGCTACAGCCAATGAGGGCCTGAATATCAGGTAACATCACCAACCAGATACAACATAGTTTTACAGCTCACAAACATGGCAGCACTACAGACTGTGTAAGAGGTACCAAAATCACCTCCTCAGGCAGAATTTAACTAAGTTCTCTCTCTTCTTTTTTTTTTTTTTTTTTTTTTTTGCTGCAATTCAGAATGCATGCCAAGACAGCCAACATAATTTCTCCCACACATTTATTTATTTTTTTTCCCCTAAAGCATGTTTTATCTACTATTGCTATTACTATTGCTACTTTTTGTTGCTATACTACTGTATATGACTTTAGATAGTACGTGTCAGGTTTCACAGTCTGGCTGAATAGTCTCTTGTGTGCATTTGGAGGATTATAATAAGATTGGTTGAGACTGTCCTTATGTCTGTGGTCTGTTTTATTTTCTAAATTTGGTCAAGATTTTAAATTTGTTGAGTGCATAGCCAGAGTAAGCTGGTACACATTTGCTCCTATATGCCTCTCATTCTGAGAAGCTCTTCTGGCTCCCCCTCAAAAGTCCTCCCTAATTCTCCAAAGTGAGAGCTCTGTGACTGCTGTTGACAGTACTCAAAGTACTACTTCACCTAAACCCACTTAAAAAAAGAAAAAGAAACAAACCTTTAACCATGTCCAAACTTTCAGCTCACCAGAGTGAACCACTGCACGGAGGAAATTGTTTTTTTTTTTAAAGCCTTAGACATCATATTCAAAATTCTGCAGCCTGCCTGGGTTGAAGATCAGTGCTCAGAATTACTTAAAGGAGGATTAGCGCAGGGTTGTCAACTCACCGACTGCCCACAAACCTCAATGACCTTATGTAACATTGTTAAATAGAATATTCTTGGTTATGTAAGACACTTGCTTTCCAAGACACTTAGTTACAAAAAAAAAAAAAAATTATCTGTTATATTTGAATTTCACAGCAGGTTACATCTGCAAATTGAATCCATGGGACTTTTATTTATTGTGTGTAATTTGAAATAGCTTGATATGTCAATTAGCGCATAGGTATGTGGATACCATAGGGCAACTATCCTATGTTTACATACGCATTCAGTAAAACGTGATGAGTAGCATTTTGTCTTTGTAGCTTTTATAGTTCTCATTGTACATATAATGATGAAGACATTTTTAAATGAGTCTTTCTTCTGTCATTGCCAAGGGCTGACACATCCATATTAGTACATTATGATTATACTAAACTCACATCTCTCAGAATAATCCAGTTGCTTGGGCTGCTACAACATCTTTTCTTTTTTGCCTACACAGTCAATCAGAAGCATGTTTGTACTACTATAGTAACCTTACATTTTATCTCTGTTGCTTTAGGTCACATTTTCATTTTATTCATAGAAACTCACCTTCCTGTTGTGAAGTTTGTTAGACTTTGAGATGGTGTAGTGAGTGTTGAAAATTACAATATTCAGGTCTAAAGATATCTACATGGGTTTAATTATCTAAATCATTTGATTTTGTGCTGTAAGGTCATATGATTAATTAAGATTTAATGCGCAAATATGACATCATAGTCTGCAAACTACAACCATTTTAGGCTACAAATTCTTTCAAAAATAATTCTAATTGATTCAAATTTTTTGCTTTACAATCATTTTCCCTACAACTACACTCAGATATTTACTCTTTGAAGCATCTGTGGTCTGCAGGGCTCCTTCGGTAGCAATATTCTAACATAAACCTAATTAAGAGCCTGCTTTCTCTCCTGTGTTGGGGTAATAAAGTGCCTGTTTAATTCTTAAGGAGATATTAATAACTGTCCTGAGACAGTTATATAAATTAATTAATTAACCTGATAGTCAGGAAACAGCTAAATGGCACAATCAGTCTCAAAATGGCTGTTGTTCTGTGTGCCAGTCTGTCACCAGGTGTGGCGCTATAAAGCAACAGAGAGAGAATGAGCAACAGACCTCTTCAAACCAGCAAAATGCTACAAACATGCAAAATAACCACAAACGACTTCTTTCATTAGAATATATCATAATTTACTAACACAAGTATTAAAGATGAACAAACACTTGGATCAAGATTCTGATGTCTAATAAACTAGATGACAACTAAACTAACATATATGCATGAAATTGAATAAAAATATCAACATATATAGATATGTGTCAGAGAAAATATAGACGTGTGAGTGTGTGAGTGTGAATGTCTGTGGAATGCAATGACTTCCAACCCATGTGGTGGTGATGGACTACAAAAATGGCAGGTGAGATCACGTGTGATTGTGTCACACCTAGATTAGCTAGGCGCTAAAAAAACAGGAGAGACAGAAGGAGATCGTGAGGCCTTATGGCCAAGATGGAATGCAGTATGTGTTTAGTAAGGAGAAGAGAAAACAAAGAATAGAGATTAAAAATCCAACAATGCTAGAAATGTTTACACAGCGCCAGTAACAGCTACTCTGTTGTTTCCCCACACCAATGTGAAGCCAACTTCACAATACGTGCTCTGATCACTGAACTGGGAAACAGAGATGGGAGTTGCTTTCCAGGATGGGAAAAAAAAGAAAACCCACGTCAACGCAGTTCACAGTTACAATGGAACCTATGGTCTGGTTCTAAATGTAAGTGACACAAGAAAAGGAAATTTGCAAACCAATTCTTAACTAAGCTCTGCCTGGACAAAAAAAGTCTACCAGGTGGATCACTCTGGTAAGCGATCTGCGGCGTTGTGATGTCCGTTGAGATCCGCTGATGATCCAGGCTTGGTGGGACAGAGCAGGGTTGAAACATACGTTCCATTGACAGACAGGATCAGCTCTCCCTCCCTCGTTTCTCTCAGTCTGATTGATGAACAGATGTGGTGCAGTTGGGTTGTCTTCCTTCTTGGGTTGGTCTGAAGCCGCTCATGTGTCAGGGTGTGCATCGGTGCTTCCGTACATCAGCAGGTCACTCCATTGATGTGGCCGGATGAGACGTGTGGTTGCCCTTGGTAACCAAGAGCCCTTCTTCAGATTGGGTGCTAGGGAGCACAGACCCTTGGCTGGTCACTCTGAGAAAGGGCAGAGAGCTTGGTCAGTGTAGGCCATGCTTTCAGATGGTCAGCATGACAGATGTGGTTCTTACAGGTCAGCAGAGGCAGAGAGATGTTCCACTTTTGCTGGAGAGGGACTGAGAGAGCGAGAGGAGGGGGAGCTGCCATATTTACAGTCTGGCCAGAGGTGCTACTTATTAGTTGGAACCTCCACTGGTTTTGGTGGGTTAAAAGCCAATTAGAGCCCAGCTGATTCACTTTACCTGGTTGTAAAGTAATTTGCCCAGCAAAGCCTTTTGGGGCAGGTGCGGCCAATCCCAGATGTTGAGGGCTGCTGTCCTGCATGTCTTAGATGTTTTCCTGCTGCAGCATATCTGATTCAAATGAATGGGTTGTTAACGGTCTTGTGCAGCCCTGGATGACAAGGTGATGGTGATCCATTTATTTGGATCAGGTGTGTTGTGGCAGAAAAACATCTAAGACATGCAGGCTTTGCTGGATCTCAGGCCTTTCTTTGTAATGATAACACAGGGTGGAAAAACACCGGTATGTATACGTTTAATTGACTTCTTTTATTGGTATACAGTGATCCCTTATTTTTCGCGGTTAATCCCCCCCCACACACACACATGAAGAACATGTAGAATAGTAGTGCTAAGGTTGCTCATTTTAGAGGAACCAAGAATCCGAGAATTAGTTAGGATTCAGAGAGGTAAGATTGTTTACATACGAGATGATAGGCTGCCATCTTTTGTAAAATTTAGCGATCGACCCTCTGAGTGAATATTTAATCTTTTCTAGATATAATTTTCCTTACCTGGTACATTGGTGCCAAGATGGATGTCTTAGTCTATTTAGAGTGGGGTCAAAGTGGGTGGGGGGGCATGTCTACTTAGTGTGTGCGTGTGTGTGAGAGAAAGAGAGAGGATGACTGGGTGATTTTTACTACTGTAACCCTGGGTGTGTGATGGCTTTTAAAGGGCCGCTGGCACCAAAAATGAACCCTAAAATAAGCTTTAATTGTATAACTATAAGTATTTCTGATAGCTTTGATGATATTAATGATCATCAACGCTAAACTATTTGTGGTTTATTCCGGTGCAATGTTACATCAATCAATCCGCTGCTCTCGGCGGCCGCCATATTGGCTATGACATCACAAGGAGAACATCCTCATCAGGCAAGTACATTATGGCGAGTCACCAGAATGATGAGATCGAGCGATTTTCGGATTGTTCCGACCATTCCTCGGTCACTGAGGCTATTTTCGAATAGACAGCGTGCAGGGTGTGTCAGAGGAACTCGGGGCGGCATTTTGCCTATTGTTTTGAGCCGTATCTGGATGAATTGCCTCCAGAAACAGAGGTGTCAGACTCTCCCTCAGAGACAGAGACAGATGAGGAGGGACCCAACGAACCCATCCCAGAAAATATCGGGAGACTTCAAAACACGGAATGGTAAAAATCATCCTGTTCCTTTTATTCCTCAGGCTGACAAACTTTAATTATTATTATACAGTTAACCCTTTAAGTGCCAAAGTCGCAATATTGCGACAAGCAACATTGCTGAATAAAACGGGCTGTATCTATAAATGTGAAGCTGAATCTTGTTACTACTTTTCACCAAGAGATGGTGACACTATTCAAATTTTTGGTGGTGGCACTATTCAAATTTTTAGCGTAAAATGAGTTTAAAAAAACACCCTCCGGCACAGCAGTGGTAGTAGTGCTGAGCGTTGCGAGACCAGAACAGAGCGAAAGAGTGTTTTTTATCATTTACTCACGATGCTGAGAGGTTGGTTTACCGTCCATGAAGTACTTTGTCAGGTTCTGGCTAACTCCGATTCCGAGGAGGAAGACATGCAGTCGTCCAGTGAAGCAGAAACTGACATTATTAGTGACGGCGAGTTCGCATGCCGTAATCCACAAACAGCACATAGTATACGGGCTGCTTCGCTTCAGTGTGGCCGGGGTGGAAGCATTCTGCGGTCGCCAAGCAGGTCGAGGTGTCAGGGGGGCTCATAACACCGCAAATATGGAAAAATGTAGCGAGGATGAAAGCAGTTCTGGCAACGAGGGAGAAGCCGGGGAAAAAACACTGCTAATGGGGCACCGGAAATCACGGTGATGATGGTGGCGGCTGAGAGTTCCTGAGAGAAGAGGAAGAGTATCAAAAGTGGAGCCCAAATTTTGATGAGCCCATTGGTTTTTGTGGAGACGATCTGACAAATTCTGAGCCCATTGATTTCATCCCTTTTCCAAATGATGAATTCATTCACTTGTCCCTCGTCCTCCGGACTTGCTGAACCCACTGCTCCCATCGAACTGGGTCTTTTGAAATGTGTACAGACTGAATCCACCTTCCCTGGTATTCGGACAAAACCCTGCCGCACATCGAGCCGGCATATTGCAAAAAATGAAGGAGTTTTGCTCAGAAAAAGACGTCCACAAGTACAGTTTACACCTGCTGGCATTGCAAACGGCTGCAACACAAGCCTTGCAGGTTCTCCATGTGACGTTATATTCGCCTTCTTCCCCAGTTGCTTGAGGGCTGGCCGCTCAATCAATCTTTGTCGGTGGCGAGACGCTGATGTTCAGTGTTGCAATGTTGTACATCATTTTATTCGGGAGAGTGTGCCCAAATTCTTGATTTTAACATCATTTTTGGTGTCAGGAGCCCTTTAAGTTGTTTTTGTTCCTTCTTCTTCTTGTTCAATTATTGTTTGTATTATGTAAAGCACTTTGTGTTACTTGTGTATGAAAAGGGCTTTATAAATAAAATTTGATTTGACTTGATTTTGATTTGATTTATAAACCGTAAAAAGGTAGTGAGGCACTGCAATGAAACAAGACAAAGGCTCAACTGTGGTCTTTCTGTTACCTTAACAGCCTCTGGTCTCCGAACCGTAGTAAAGAAACCGTTGGTATTGTGCTATTTTTGGGTCGTAATTAGCGGCTAACATGCTAACAACAACAAAAGAAACAGTCCGGTTTTCTCTGCATGGAACGGGCACTTTATTCTGGCACTGCAGGAACTTGTAATATCACACAGGTTGTATTGTTCAGCTCCTGTTGGTTAACAGAGAATGTAAATCTATACATGCTGGGCTGCTGTTTATGCTCACTCCACTTTTCATCTAACCCCGTTTTTGTTCTGCCGTCCCACGACACACACACTCCATTACCCATAAGGCCACCGCATTGCCCATAAGGCCACATTCTTACAGGGACCAGGCTGGCTCACAACATTTACTTTGCAGTGAGAGAACGCACACAACATCCTGTGATGTTTCTGCAATTTTTTCTTGATTTCCTTATTATATTATAATATTCTGAAAAATCTGTGAATAACTAAAACCACGGATGATGTTACCTGATATGGATGGCCCTCTGCCGAACCTAAACTGCCAATTGGCAAGGGATCACTGTATCCTGATTTCTTTTTAACACCTGTGTCTTGTTAACATTTGAGAAACAAGACACAGCTAGTTTATATTCTATGTCACCTCTCTTTCCTTTTTGTCTGTTGTTGTTCTCCTCACTTTTTTACTCTCTATTCCCTGTGTTTACCTTCCAGCGCTACCTGTCTGTATTTTTGGATTTCTGAATTTTGGCTTTTGTATCCTGCCATACAGGGGCATTGCCAGCATTTGAGGACATTGAGGGATTTAGCCAATTTTATATGAGCTTAGGGATCATCACCAAAAATGTATTTCATACAAGATATCCAATTGTTTTAGATTCATTGTGCACTTTACAACCTTCCATGCAGATAAACTACATGTTAATCGCATGATTTCAGGCAGCCAACGTTTTAAGTTACTGTCCAGATGAAGGAATCTTCAATACAATAAAACATGATATCTAATGTTACATTTTGTCTGACAAACAATTATCCAATATCACCAATTATCACCTCTCTTCGTCTGCTCCCTTTGCTTTCCCCCCTCTCTCCACATTTCTTTTTCTTCTCTCTGAATCATTTATTATGTCCACTCTCTCTACTTCTATCAGAATGCTGTTAACTTATGTTAACATTAATTAAAATACTTTTTTACATAAATTGTCAGGGTGCTGTAAAATATCCTAATCTAAAGCAAAACAGGCATTATTTTAGTTTAATGTACTGACACAGAATGACACTGGCATCTTTAATAAAATTTGCATTTATCAAAATGCTTTTAGATGTACAGGCATTAGAGAAGCATTCAACTCAAAAGCCTTCCTCTCATTAATTATCTATCAAAGTAAAACTACACGACATAACCATTACCAGTTTCCATGCATGATTTTCGAGTCAGCCTAGATTAAACAAATAATACAAAGTCACACAAAATGCAAACAAGACCAACACTAGATACGATATATAGGACCTATACTTTAATGTACCTTACACTACTGATTATATATTGTCTTCTATTGGTCTTCTAGGGTTGTTTCTGTGTTGCTATTTCATATCCAACTTGCTTGCTTTTATGTTTTAAAACATGCATTTAAAATAAATATCATCATTTAGGCTAATACTGTCAGCTCTGTTTTCTAATTTCATTTCCAGATTTTGACCTTGACATGGCATAAAGGTTTAATATGTTCTAAAAAAAAAAAAAAAAAGCACACACACATACACACACACACACCCCTACACACAAAACACAAACACAAATATTTATGCACAAAAACACACATTTTTTCAGATAATTTAGAACATGATTTTTCTAATTTTTTTTTATTGTATACATTTATTTTCTTCGGGAGGGCTTTCAGCAAAAGCAGTATAAATGTTTTCTTGATAAATATTGGAATTGGAATGTACTACCCCACTTCTCCTGGCCTTCTCTCTGTTGACTAATTCTCTATTTAATTGATAGTGGCGCGATGATGATGAGCAACTTCTCCCATCTTGCAAATGTAAAGATGATGTTACCTGATATGGATGGCCCTCTACCAACTTACTGTCCTCACAGTATTAGAAGTGTCTGACCAGTCAGCAGGATCTATAGCTGCTGTCGTGATAGTCATGTACTTCAGGACATGCTCCAGAAGTACAACTCTAGAAGTGTACACTGTGTTAGTTTCTTTATCTGCAAGAAAATCTAAACATTCAAACAAACAAGAGCATTAATCATTCATCAAGGATTGACAATGATTCATAAAAATACATCAGCAATGAACAAATCTTTAGTATAAATGATGAATAACAGTTTAGATTACATGACTGAATAATGGCATAATATGAACAAATGGACAAAAACATTCCAGATCCACTTGCCAAAATCAGTGATGTGTTCATAACTGATGTGAATAAGTGTTAATAAATTATTGTGATGGATCTTTTTTTCAGAATGTTTCCTGGAATTATACCAAAAATGTGTCTGGATTGATGTTAGCAATATCATTGAAGCCGGAGTACAATGTTACTATTAATTTACTAATATTGATGTCTACTGTAAAATACAATGGCTGTGTGTGACCGGAGGTAGGTGCTGGGATGGATGTCATGCTGATGCTGCTTGTGGCCTGACCTGCAGCTGGACTCAAACATACACTACATCCATCCTGTCACACCACTGACCTGCATTCATTTTACTAATATGTGAATTTAACTAATAACAAGGTTTAACTGCAACAGACATTACCAGTAGTAACAATCATAAAAACAGCAACGATAATAACAGACATGCATTAGAGATAAATAATAAATATCCTTTAGTTCTTAACAGGTTTTAGACTAAGCTAGGTAGTAGTACAAATGAAATGTCTTCAAACTAAATGGCATTTATTTTAATCTTTTTTTCTTTAAAGACAGCATACCTTTATATATGGTTTGCTTTCCCCCCTTCTCCATTTTTCAGGACAGCACATATGAAGGCTTGGACCTTTTCATTTTGAAAACATATACCTGACTTTTGACATCTGTCAGTCAGCTGTCTTTCTTGCTTTATGTGAACACATCCACATCTTTCCACATGCTGTCTCTTGCTATGTCACATGTCACCATGTCACATGACATGGTGAACCAAGTGTGGACCGTCACAGGTTAGAGCTATGACTGCATTTCAACTAAACAGGTCAGAGCCAGATTAAGTGATCGCTAATTTAATTTGTGTATTTGTTATTTCTAAGGCAGAACAGGAGGAAAGGGCTAACGCTCAAACCATTTGGGGTTTAAGCCCAGCAAAATCATCTGAGGATGCCTTTACTGCCACATCAGCACCTTCTGTTAAATTAAAAAACAAAAGGAAAATAAAAACAAAAAAACTCTTTATTACTCTTGCCTCCTAGTCTTCTGTATTTGGATTCGACAAATCATCAAACCTGACATTTTTGGCATTTGCAATAATCACATTAAGCGGAATTTAATTTTTTTAGTGGCATTTTGCAGACACACTAATAAATTAATCATTCTTGTACAGGAACCTACAAGTCATAACAAATATGAGGAAATACAACTATGCAAAAACCTGCTATACAAGATAACGTAAATTACTCTGTAGATAAAACTTCCACTATTAACAAAAAAACCTGAATTACATCGGGTCACTGTCACTCATCACAGTTATCAATGTTATTCCTCTTGACTGTGTGCTGAACCAACAATTTCATCCTTGTAGTGATAAGAATATCACAGACAGCAGATGCAGCACAACAGCTAACTGAATGGGCTTTTATGTGACTGTTCTGAGAGGTCAGTGATAAGGGGTTTTCGGGTTACAGATTTTTTGGTTAAAATCAAACTGCAGCAAAGGAAGGATTGCTCCTCTATTCAAAAACTATCATGGAAAAGTTTCCATCTGTGAAAATCTGTGGCACAGTGAGCCCTTAATGCTCACACGAAGACAATAAGCCCAGAAAACATGAATGACACAAGGTGGATTTCTATCACTGTAAATCCAGCATCCAACTGCATAGAGGGAAGGATATAAAAAGCAGGACAATAAGAAATTTCAGTTGTGTTTTTTGGTTATGAGAAAATGATGAAAGAAGTGTGCATGTGCGTATGTGTGTGCGGTTATATGCCTAAATATATGTCTTGGCTTGCAGAGCACATGGAGGAGCAGATTTGCGAGACAAGCTTGAGCAGTTGCTTTCACAGCAGTGGTGAGATTGCAAGCGAGTGGTTTTTGAGCCAGTTTGACTGATGGCGTCTGTTAGCAGTGACGGCAACGGAGAGGATGTCTTTTACTGGCAGGGGGAGAAATCTGAGGCTTCCAGAAACAACGGTGTACTCAAAGAGTCTGCTGAAAAGATGGGACAAGCTGAGCCAGTGTTTCCATTCACAGTCCTGTAAATCCTCTAACACATCTCTTGCTTCCACATCTCACTTATTATGATGCCTCTCTCCTCAGTGCATCTCATGTCTGCCTTCTTCAAGCACCTCCCTAACATGTTGTCTCAGTGACAGAAGACTGAGTCAAGTTTTTTTTTTGAATGAAAAATCAGAAAAAATTACTTTTTTAATAGAGAAGTCAGTCTTCTAATAATAATAATTATGATAAATAATAATTATTTATTTTTGTCATTAAAAGGGGCATCTCATGAATGTGTTCTCGGATTTATTTGAATGGTTGCAACAATGCATCCTTACCTTAGTATTGCTGTATTTTTATGCAAAATAGTCAAGTCTAGCAAACTCCAAAGTGTGAGACTATATTTTGACTTCAGTTAGCTACGTCATAAGATGGGGATTGCCTTGCCATCTATGAGGACAACTTCCAGCTCTGTGTCATGATGTTGCTTGCCCAGCCAATGGGAAAAAGTCATAGATCCTGCATCGTATATACAGTACATACCTTTGTTTATTTTAAAGCCACCTTGCAGTACACTTCTTGAAGGAAATGTGTATTTTGTTATCAGGATGCAACAAGTATTTTCCAGTATTAATGGATTGCTTTAGAGGTCCAAACAGAGATATTAGAGTGTAATCTGTGTTGTTCTAGTTCCTCTGGTTCTTTATCAAATTCTGGCCATGTATGGCTGGATTTCTGGAGTTGGGTGTGTTCATAAGGTGACCTCACCCACATAGAAACCATATAGAAATTTGACAGGTCAAAATAAAGTCAAGAACCACTAGACAATGAACCACCTGAAAACATGAAAGACAACATCTCTATCTATCTATCTATCTATCTATCTATCTATCTATCTATCTATATATATATATATATACATATATATATATATATATATATATATATATATATATATATATATATATACACACTTTTGAATATTGAAAACGTTAGGTTTTTCCTTTATTTGTTGTCTAAGCTTTTAAGACCAAGACAACAGCTGGTGGCGCAGTGACCACAACCCAAATATGCCCATTACAGTTGGAATTTAAACAAAACATCATAACAGTGATGGATGTTGAGAGGGGCAGAAAGACGACAAAGTCCTGAACAAAGTGGTATAAAAGTGCAGCGAGTAAGGAAACTAATGAGATGTTTTGATGCCAAGATGATGGTGATAAATGCTGCAGACTCGACAAACTGCCAAGCACTGAAAAAAATATGGTGCCACACAATGTAATGCTTGAAAAAGGGAAGCCTGAAAAACATCTTTAAAAACATCCACTTCCGTGACACTGAGTGGAGGGTGCAGGTATGTGACTTAAAACAAAATGAAATGAAAGCCATCACTCAGTTGAAAACCTTGGCAATCGCCAGAGAGTTAAACACCCCGACCGCATCAAATTTAGCCATGTCTTTGTCCAACATCCTCGCAGAAAATCTCTTTTTTTGGTACGGTCTATACACATTTCACCAGTCACACCTCCTTCAAACCCTTTGTGAGAATTTAGAAAAAGAGAAAAAAAAAACAGACTGTTAAACTTACTAATTTTAGATTTATCCAGCATTGAGCGTTTGCCCCCAGACCTTTTAACTATGTCATTAATTGTGGAAAAAACATTTATACCAAAAAAGTAAAAAATAAAAATGTCTTCCACTAATAAAAAACTATTTGTTGCTCATACAATTTTCATTTCTTTTCTTTTCTCAAAAGATGTCTTGAAAAAGGGAGTAGTTGTCCTAAAGTGGGGTTGTCTCATATTTGGGTCAACACAGTACAGTATTACAAACCTGTTGCAGATATTGCAGTGCAGCACTTAATATATGATGGTGGATGAAATTTCCTGTTAAACAAAAGTTTGATTACACAATGTATCATTATCATATTTAACAAAGAAGAAATGTTTGTGTGTTAGTGTGGTGGAATTACACTGCACTAACACACAAATGTCTAGTTTCCAAGAGACATTGTTTAACTCATGTCAGCATCAAGATGTACAATGCACAAAAAAAAAGTTGAACTAAACAAATGTGTGGAGGAAAGTGAAGCAAGTCTGACAGACCACATTTGTTCAGCCACAAATGGAAGACAAATTAAATATTCTTTTTGTTTTCTTTCTTCTTTTGCCATGAGTGATACAGGAAACTCAGAGTTTTTCTCCTTAAGTTGTATAAATGTACCCTTAGTTGAGGTGTGCATCACCACATGTTTAGCTGTCAAGAAATATTTGTGGAATCTTGATGAAGCGGAAGAGTGACAGTTATGGAAAACATCAAAAATATTTCCCTTTGGGAAGCTGCTGCAGCTGGTGTCATAATAAAACACATGGCACCATCCTGCCTGCTAAAGATTTGCTCCAGTGGAGTATCTGACATCTCCACAACTATTGGCTTAATTGATGTATTTAAGCATGCACCCGCAGTCTCTGAATTGTAAATACCTGCTGTAATGTTGTGTAAAATTATTATTCCAGAATCACGGAACGGCAATAATTTGCAGCTGTCAGTTGTGCTGCATATTAATTTCTCAAATGTAATGATCATGAGCTGTTAAATGGAAAGTATTCCACTGCTTTGTCACAATGAATCACTGCTGCACAGGTAAGTTATATAAATCCAGGATCAGTTACTAATTTTTTGCTGTTGGATTGCCCTTTGATAAAGATTTATCCTTAAGTTATCTTGAACTCGTTAAAACCTTCACACAACACCTTATACCAGTACATGGAGATATTCACTGCACATTTAATATTCTGCTTTAGTTTCATGTCTTAAAATACTATGTGAACTTTTCAATGTCAGTTTATTGATAGCATGTTAACCTTCAAAACTGCAGCCTTTTGTCACAGAGGACAGGTGTGGGAAGCGAATGGCAGGGAGGAACAGACTATTAAAAATAGGTTAAGCTTGTCTCTGCACTATTTCTAACAGGCTCAGTTTTTTCCCTGGGGGCTCTCGGTGATTTGGAGTGTGACCCTGACCCTTTTGCTTCTATACGAAGCCGTGGATACTCACACATAGGCTAGCACACACACATTTCTGTCCAGGAGATTGCTGTCCACTGAAATTAAATCACCGTAAATGTACATGTCGCTTCTAGTAGTTCTTAACAAGATCTGTGAAGATCTTTTCGAATTTCAATGTAAAGCAGAATGTTTTAGTTTCACAGAGGCACTAAAGACTCTCAGAAGAGTGATAGATGTTGCCCCTTTGATCCTGCCGAAGTGATGTCGATCTGCATGTTCTCCTCACACAATTAAACAACAAGTTACTTGATTGACACCATATATAATATGGATTGATTATGGATGAACACCTGCTCTTTAATTTATGACGTGTATAAATGCATGGAGATATTTCACTTTGAAAATGTTTACATTATAATGTTAAAGAGAAAAAAAAATCAGTTTAAGAGGTCCACTGAGGTTTTTAATCAAGGCAACTGGACTTCTTTATCTTTGTTCTTGAAGATGTTTCACCTTCCATCCAGAAGGTTTTGTCAGTTTGTCCAAGCCTTCTGGATGGAAGGTAAAACATCTTCAAGAGCCAAGGAAAAGAAATCCAGTGTTCTTGATTCAAACCTTTGAGAGTTACCATGGACCTGGACTACTGAATCTACAGCAGCACTTTGCTTGAGAGCATCCGTTTGAGTGTTTTAAGTGAACAGCAATTCAAAACTCTCAAACATATTTCAGCCTAGGTCAGAAAATGTTTCATTCAGAAAACCAAAATTATAAATTCAGATTTGCAGGGCACTACGACATCACAGACCCGCATCAGAGTAAAGCGGAAACAGGTAGCACAAAGCATTACCTAAAAGATGAACATCCTGCAGAAGAGGGAAGTGGAGTCAAGTGCTTCACTGAACTCCTGGACCCTGGACCCCTACAACTGACGAAAATGATGAAAAAGGGAACATTTGTACAGTATTCCTGGAGTATTTTGACCAAAGATCATCACAGACATTTTATCAGAACTTCAGAAAATGGTGCTGACCACTTTTTTTTTAAATACACAGTTTGTCTCATTTAAATAATGAGACAATAAATAATAATAATTTTCCTTTCTTATTTCCCTCATGCTGGAAATATCAATATTATTGACTCTTTGTCCCAAATTTTAATGTCATGTTTAAAAAAAATAAGTAAATAGTAAAACAAAAAAATAAAAAAACAAAAGCATTAACCTCCTTTATTGTTGTTCTCTGCATTTTCGTCTGCTAGAAATAAACACTGTACTAGCAGGTAACTTTTCCCCAGACACAGACTTCATGTTTTAAATCACAAATATGTAGATATCCCAGTGTGAATAGATAACTAGGTTAAGACTCCAGACAAATATTAAAGAGAAACAGTGAAGAGGTAGATTAATTTTACTCTCCATATTTATGAATGCTTTGAGATTTGAACTCCTCTTAACGGAAACAAAACCATTTTTCAACTTAATGCTGGAACAAGGTTAATCTTGAAATTAGCTGTGACTTTGACAACTAAGTTAGTGGGTGAGGCTTTTTTCTTATGATTCTAAAGTTCTGAAGCTTCTTTTAATAGTCTCTTTTCAAATGAAGTTCGATCACTATTTAAAGTTTATTAAAAACAAAAAGCAATAATATGCAAATCATTGAAAACCAATATGATCCGACTGAGTACATTGCAAAAACAGCATATTGCCTTTTATTGCTAAACTTTAAAATGAAGTACTATAAAATCTTTTTTTTTTTTTTATTTTGATCTTTTAAAGCTTTTGCATTCTAAAGTTATGCAAAACACTACAAGCATCTCAGTTTGTGGTCAAGATGCAAAACTTTTAACCAATTAGCTTCAAATAGAAAACACGAATGTCACTCTGGATCACATCTTTGGTTGGGAGTGTAAACGTGACCCTGAATGCAGAAAAACAGGTAGGAAAAAACCAGCAGAGAAACTCACGGGAACACAAGTAGACAGACCAGCACAGACAGGGGAAATGACAAGATTTAAATAGAAGAGGGGCAAATGAGAGGCAGGCGCAGACAATCAGGATGACAAGGGGGAGGAGGAAAAGCTGAATACAACAAAGACAAGACAGACCTTGAAAGTAAAACAGGAAGCACTAACGACAGGGAGAGACGCCAACTTGACACAAAACACTGACAGTCTGCCATGGCTAACCTAAACCATAACACAGACCTTAAAACTTCATGTTGGCCTTCAGATAAGCTCGACAACAGTGCACAGAGAGCTTCATGAATGGGTTTCCATGATCGAGCAGCTGTATCCAAGCCATACATCACCGAGTGCAATGCAAAGTGTCAGATCCAGTGGTGTAAAACACACCGCCACTGGACTCTAGAGCAGTGGAGGCACGTTCTCTGGAGTGATGAATCATGCTTCTCCATCTGGCAATCTGATGGAAGAGTCTGGGTTTGGTGGTTGCCAGGAGAACGGTACTTGTTTGACTGCATTGTGGAAAGTGGTAAAGTTTGGTAGAGGGGGATCATGGTGTGGGGCTGTTTTTCAGGAGCTGGGCTTGGTCCCTTAGTTCCAGTGAAAGAAACTCTGAATGCTTCAGCAAACCAAGATATTTTTGGACAGTTCCATGATCCCAACTTTGTGGGAACAGTTTGGAGCTGGCCCCTTCCTCTTCCAAAATGACTGTGCACCAGAGCACAAAGCAAGGTCCATAAAGACATGGATGGCAGAGTCTGGTGTGGATGAACTTGACTGGCCTGCACAGAGTCCTGACCTCAACCCAACAGAACACCTTTGGGATGAATTAGAGCAGAGACTGAGAGCCAGACTTCTCAGCCAACATCAGTGTGTGACCTCACAAATGTGCTTCTGGAAGAATGGTCAAAAATCCCCCAAAACACACCTAAACCTTGTGGACAGCCTTCCCTGAAGAGGTGAAGCTGTTCTAGCTGCAAAGGGTGGACCCACGTCATGTTGATTAGAATTGATGTCACTGAAGCTCATATGTGAGTGAAAGCAAGTGAGCAAATACTTTTGCCAATATAAAGTAAATTTATAATAACCCTTTAGGCGCCGGAGTTTTTTCAAGAAAATATACAATTTTGATATCAAGATTTCAAAAGGCTCTATCTTGCGCAGTTAGAGCACTTTGAGATAAAGGTATACTGTCAATAAGAAAATTGTTCAGTATGACTCAAAGTCTGTGATGGGAGTGAAATTATTCATATAACTTGCATATTATGACGTCACGAGGTGGTGGCCTTATTGGAAAATGTTCATTTTTGATATCAAGGTTTCAAAAGGCTATAACTTTAAAGTGGTTTGAGATAAAGGCATACTGTAAATTAGAAATATCTTCAGTATGAACAAAATTTGGAATGGAGGTAAATTTGCCATCTAATTTGATTATAGTGACATTACCAGCCCAAAACTGTCCAGTAATCCTTAATTTCAGATTTTTCCTCAAGGCCCATGCACAATGGAAAGCTTTAATTTCAGTGACAATCACATCATAGAGTCATGAAATCTGGAGTATAGTTTCAATATTTCCCTTTTAAAGAAGTGGTGGCCATTTTTATTTCTTTGATTTGTGATGAGGCTTCAGAGTTCATCATTTGGAAAAAGGATGAAATCAATGGGCTCAGAATTTGTCAGATCGTGTCCACAATAACCAACAGGCTCATCAAAATTTAGGCTCCACTTTTGATACTCTTCCTCTTCTCTCAAGAACTCTCAGCGGTATTTGCGGTGTTATGAGCTCCTCTGACGCCTCAACCTGCTTGGTGATTACAGAATGCTTCCACCCCAGCCACGCTGAGGTGAAGCATCCGCTATACTGTGTGCTGATTGTCAGGGCTGGACTGGGACCAAAAATGGCCCGGGCATTTTTGATCCCTGGCGGCCCACCATACGCCGGGGATCAAAAATGCCGGTTATTTATACGATATGCGGAAGCACATGCTGCATGTTGTATACTATGTGCACATAGTGAAGTTTCAAAAATTAAAATAAAGTGCAGTAGCCTACATGAAAAAGAGTAACCGTGTTACAAAAAATTGATACACTCTTTCACTACTCACAGAGACCTTCTTGGGAGAGATGGCTACAGTGCCACAATTCCCATCTCAAAGTAAAGGTGGTTGTCGAACAAACACTGCTAGAGATGTCTTTTTTGGTGTTTATTGAAATATACAGTGTATATACATGTAAATACAAATAAGACAATTAGGCCTACAGTAAAAAAAAAAGGGAGAGAGAGAGTGTGTCTCATCTCTCTCCTCCTCCTCCTTCTCCCTCTCCTCGTCCGCTTCTTCTCCGACAACCACCTGTTCACTCGACGGCCCCGCGGCCAACGGCGCCGCGGCCCCCGCCCCCGAGCTTGTGGTTGAAAACATTTCCGTGATTTTGGCACATTTTGCTGCATCCACCTTTAATTTTTTTTGTCTCTGTTCTCTGAGCTTTTCTGCTCCTCCCTTTCGCTTTTGTGCTTTTTTCTCCATTTCCATACTCATCCACGAGCCACCACACTCTCCAGTCAGGCCAAACGGCAAAATTTGGTCAGGAGGGATCGGAGGGGCGGGCCAACGAGAGCTGAGAAATTTCATTGGACTAGCCCAATGTCCGTCAAGAAAATCAACCAATGGGCCACTTCGTGTCTTCGCAAGGCCCCGCCCCGCCTCCACCCCCTCCCTTCAGCAGAAAATAACGTTCATACTGCGTTCACATCAGCGCAGCACTGGAGCACTTGTCTGATTAGCTGTCAGTGTCTCTTTCTTGAGTTTGTTGAGTGTGTGTCGTCGTCGTCGCCCCCCCCCCCCCCCCGTCGGAGATTTTTATGAGCCGACTACCAGTCCGTTACCGTCGCGGTCAATAAAAACTATATACCTTTTTTTTTTTTTTTAATGACAGACCTGGGCCGGCCCACAGATGTGCGTCGGCCCACTGGGCATTGCCCGGTACGCCCGATGGTCCATGCCTGCTGATTGTGGACTATGGCGCGCGGACTCACCATCACTACTAATGTCATTTTCTGCTTCACTGGACAACTCCATGTCTTCCTCCTCAGAATCAGAGTTAGCCAGTACCTGACAAAGTACATCACGGATGGTAAACTGGCCTTTTGACATCATGAGTAAATGAAAAAACACTCTTTCGCTCTGTTCTGCTCTCGCTACGTTCAGCATTTCTACCACTGCTGTGCCGCGTGTCTCTGTGCCGGAGGGTGTTTTTCAAACTCATTTTACGCTAAAACTTTGAATAGCGCCACCACCAAAAATGGTTCTCAGATTACAGGCACACATGTCCGCCATCTCCTTGTGAAAAGTAGTAACAAGATTCGGCTTCACATTTATAGATACAGCCTGTTATATTCAGCAGTGTTGCTTGTCGCAATATTGCGACTTTGGCGCTTAAAGGGTTAAGCAATGAAACTGACCAGTCATTTGATGTCATTTGATTGAAGCCATTAGCTCTACTGTTGACTGAGACAGCTAGTTATTAGGTTTTTATTCACACCTTCAGTAATCAATGTTATGATAAGCTCTAAGTTTCTAAAATCATAATAGAGCATGGTCATGTTTTCTCATCCCTGTGTTGATTGTAGTAACAAACCACTAGCTGGCTGTAGTTGGTCTAGAATAGGGTTTCTCAACGGGGGTGGTACCACCCCCCAGGGGGCATTCTGGACCTTTAAGGGGGCGCTGGAAACATCAGGGCTGAGAAGGGGGCGCTCAGGCACAAATGCGGGGCGCCACGCCTTGAGAACTCTAATTTTATACTTCAATGGTTTCCCATGGTTTTTTTATAGTGCAAATCTATTTATGTTTCAATAAAATGTTGCGCTCAGATTTCCTTTTAAAAAATAAAGCTGCTGTCTTGAGACCAAAACCCCGAGTCTGCGTCTTCCATGACCCAGTAAAATCTCCTTTTCTCGCTACGTCATAATCAGACGAGCCGAACAGGATCGGTCACCATGGTAACGCCCATAAACACACAACAGTGGAGAAACCCCTTTCCAGCACATTTTGCGGGCTTCATTCAACAACCAATGAAAACATACAGAATCAAGACCACATAATCATGTCATTTACAGTACAATCAAAAATGGCGTAAAACATGAAAAAATGCCGGCAGTACAATGCTAATTACATAAATTATGGATTTATTCCACCTAGCAATGTACATCTGCCGATGTGTTGTTTGTGAGCAGGTGTTCTCCAATTAAGCCATGAAGCCATTGTGGTTACAGGAGCATCTTTCTAAAAACATCCAGACAAGGCATCTAAAGACTCGGCTTACTGAACAGGGATTCAGCCAAACTCCCCACATGCAAACAAAATACCAAAATCTGAACCTCATGAGCTCTGGTGCACTCAGGCTGAAGCTCATGGCGATGTGTCCAGACATGAAAAAGCTGGCAGCAGCCCACCAGGCGCAGGGCTACCACTTAAAATGAAGAGCAGCAGTTGTTCCCTTTTGTAATAGTTTGTTTGTTGTTGGCATTTTCAATTAGCCTACCCATAAAACAGATTTTCAACAAATTCTGCTGTGGTGGTATTTTTTCTTAGTTCCAAGAATTTATTTACTAATGTTGTGATAAATTTAAAAAAATCATAAAAGGCGGTGTGGCCTCTCTCTCTGTAGAAAGATCAATTTGATTTAAATTCAGTTCGCAGTTCAATCTCAGAAATTCAGTCTCAGAGTCCAGAATAACAACTTTAGAGGTTTCGGTCCCAGTGCAACTAAAGTATTATTGTATTATTTTCATGTAATTTCCATTATTTCCATTTCCACAAATTAAAATCCAGGCTTGCACACGTGCGCACATTTTTTTTTTTTTTTTTTTTGGGGGGGGGGGGGGGGGGGGGGGGGGGGGGTGTTGAGAGCATCATGGTGGCTCAGGGGGGCGTTTGGTCAAAAAAAGTTGAGAACCACTGGTCTAGAAGAATCTTAGTACAAAGGACGGAGCTTACCTTAGCCATAATAATTGTGGAAATCATTTCATGTTGCCACCAAAGCAACATTAGAGACCGGAGGTCCTTGCCCCTTTATCGGGCAAGGAACCATATATGGTAACTTCCACAGGCTTTAAAAACGGCACTCTCGTGTCTCTTTAAGAAGGGGCAGAATCACGTGACTTCATCCAGCCAATCAACAAAGGTCAGGCTACATCACAACATCGTCACTATGGCTTCTGACCAATCACGAGTGAGCTAGAGCGTCTCAAACTTCCTTGTTTCATCAGAAGTCGAAAAATTGCGATCGTCTGCCCTCTACTGGATTCCAAACTACACTGCTAGCTTCCAAATTAACCATGGAAAGTGGATGAAACTCACACAAAATGTTGTTTAATAGTTTAACTAAATGTTGGCATAAGTGTTGTTTGTGTTGAATTTGTAGAATGTAACGAAATTTTCGAGTGAAAAAAGGAGACGCCATAATTGATCATACGCCCTGTTCTCATAACACTAGCGTAAGTGCAGGCAAGTCTATTTATAGACATACGCCCCGATATGTATAGCAAGTCATGTTTATTGTATTTTTTCACCAATAATGAATTGTACTTTAAGAAAACAGTACTTACTAGTGCAATGGATGTTTCCACAGAAATATATAAGCTTATACAGTGTTCCAGTGAAAAATGTAACCCTTTTATATAGATTTTCAAGCCAATAATAGTTAAATATCTGTGCTTTAGGCCCAGTCAGCTTTTTTTAATCACACTTTTATGGCACATTTTTTTTCAGATTTTTTTAAACTGTGAGTCTTATGGTGAAAAAATACATAAACACCAAACTATATAATATATTTATTAGGGAAACGTATCACTGCCACACCAGGAAAAAAATAATGGAGCAGCATTATGTTATAACGTGAAAAGCTTATTGATCTAACAAGATGTTTTTAATGTTATGACAATATATTTTCACGTTATAAAAATAAAGTGATAAAACATAATAATTTATATTGTAAAATTGTGAAAAGTTTCATGTCATAATGCGAAAATTTATATTGTAAGAAAATAAAAGGTTTCAACTTATAATAGTTTCACACTATAACGTGAAACTTTTCATGTTCTTACAATATAAATTATCACATTATAACATGAAACTTTTCACTTTTTTATAATATAAATCATCATTTTAAAGTGAAGATATATTGTTATTATAGAAAAATATATTGTTGTGAAAGTCTTGTCAGAACAGTAAACTTCATGTTATAGCGTAATACTGAGCTATTATTTTTTTCCTGGTGTGGCAGCAATACGCTTTCATAAAGTACACACACACACACACACACATATATTACATATTTTACATATTTTCATAGTATATCGATTATATTGATTTGGCATATTGATTTGTTATATTGATTTGGCATATTTGGCACATTATTTTGCAGCACCTATCTGCCCAGTGCTTCTACGGCAAGAGGAGGCCTTCTGCGCCACAGACCATTGTTGTGCCAGCCCACCCAGCCATCAGTGAGGATGAGGACTCGGACGGAGACAATGACATTGAAGACCCTGACTTCGTCCCACCCAGCCATGACCTGGACACTTCAGATCTGAGTGAGGAGGGTCCCTCTGCTAAGAAGAGGTGCATGCGGCCTACAGTGGAGGTGCTTGAGGATGAGGACGATGATCAGGATGATGATGATATTTATGACCCCAAGTCATCAGGCACATAACATACCAGACCAACGTATATGCAACTCAGAAAGATGTCACCACCACTTTCACCACCACTGAAGATGAGATGCTAAATTTTGTGGCTATCCTAATCTACATGGGAATTGCTGAGCTGCCCTCAGTTGATGACTACTGGGCAATGGACACCAGGGTCCCCCAAGTTGCAAACCTCATGTCATCCAAGAGGTTCAGGCTGATGAGGAGGCTTGTCCACTTCAACAACAACACTCACATTGCTGGCACTGTCGACCGATTTTTCAAGATCCGGCCACTGTTCAGCTTCCTGAATACTGCCTTCAGGAGGGAGCCACAAACCCCCAAGCAATCTGTGGACAAGGTCATGGTTGCCTACCAGAGCATGTGAGCGGAGTGGAGCGGCGATAATTTCCGCTCCTCGCTCACAAAGGTTGTCACCGCTCCGCTCTTCCCTCAAAGTCGCGAAACGCCGCTCCACCCATAACCGCTCAGCGCTCCAGTAACACTGCACCCCGCTCCGCTCCGCGCTCCGCTCCAAAAATGTTTGCATGCATATAAAATGTACATGTTTACCTGAAGCCTAGGCCGGGCATACACTGTGCGATATTTTAAATCGTTTGAATCAGCCCTATCTCAAACTGCACGACTAGATCGCTGAGTTCAAAAGTTCGCAGCCCACGAGTAATGCTCTCACACTGTACGGCCCGATGCTCTGATGCGACCTGACTGCTACACTATACGTTCATAACGCACCTAAGGGTGCGCTCGAAATGAGCCAGGCCTGCGCAGAATCGATCACCGGCGGGCGGCGCACAATGCAGATAAGAACACGTTTCATGCAACAGGAGGATCACTTTTATTTTAACTTCAATCAGCGATCGAGGACACTTTATCTAAGAACGTGGTCTGCAAAATAGGTGATCTAACAGGAAGTAAGTGTCTCCTCCTGTATGTGCTGGAAACTGTCCGACGTGACTGCAGCTTTTTGTCTCCACCTCCTGCTGCGGCCGCCTGATCTCGTCTACTCGCCAGGCGAGGCGCGGTTCATCTCAAACGCACCTAATGCTTCTACTGTGAGATACCTTCACGAGGAGCGACCAGGATTTCAAACAAGTTTGATTTCCTTGCGAGCACACGACTTGTGATCGGGAGCTCGTCGGGAGGTGTTGATCTCTCGTCGTTACCCCACGTATACTGCACGAAGCACGACCCATGATAGGGTCGAAATTCGGCCCGATCCAAAAAATACTCGCACGACTGGAAAATCGGCTCAAAACGAGCCGACAGTCGCACAGTGTATGCCCGGCCCGCAGAGCAACAGCCGTTTTAAAGTCCAATAGATATTTACTGACAAGAAAAAATAAGAAAATAATTTCACCTAACGGAATTAGCTGGTATTAATACACTTTTGTTTGTTATTAACCTTTCCCGAAACTATTTTTCATTCACTGTTCTCCTCCTATTGTTATACTTGAAGACCGTGATATGAGCGGTAACGGAGCGAAACTGGAGCGGGATGACGCCCCGCTCCACCCGAATCATCCTAGAAAAAAAACTCCCGCTCTGCGCTCCTTTCAAAATTCGTCCGCTCCGCTCCTCGCTCGCTCAAGCTCCGCTCCGCTCACATGCTCTGTTGCCTACAAAGGCAAGACAGCTGGTAATCTGAGGCAGTACATCAAGAACAAGCCAGACAAATGGGGATTCAAACTGTTTGCCAGGGCTTCTGCAGATGGCTTCATTCATGACATGGTGCTCTACCAGGGGAAGACTAGGTTGGAGGCCCACGGTGTCCCCCTGACGCCTAAACAAAAAACTTTGGGTGTCACCAGTCAGATAGTCACCGTCATGGTCAGTACTATGTCCCCCTCTACCACCACAGCCATTTTTGCAGACAACTACTTTACCAGCCTGGAGTTGGTGCGGTACCTCAAGGACAAGAACTGCAGGAACACAGCGACAGCCAGGGATAACAGAATAGGGAGGCCTCCACTCAAGTCCATTAAGGAGATGGAGAAGAAGGCTGTTCCTCGGGGTACCTGCAGCTACGTCACCAGTGATGATGGGATCCTGGCCCTCAGGTGGAAGGATAACAAGGTTGTCACTCTGCTGTCAACAGATATGGGAGTGGAGCCCACATCCTCAGTCCACCGGTACTGCAGTGAGACCAAGCAGAAGGAGGAAGTGAGCTGTCATCAAAAGCTACAATTCCAACATGGGTGGAATTGACAAGAGTGATATGCTGGTCCATCTCTACCGTAGCCCCATGAAATCCAAGAGGTGGTACATGCGGCTGTTTGCATATGCAATTGATGTCAGCCTCACAAATGCCTGGGTCATCTACAAGCAGGACTGCAAGGCTCTTGGTGTGGATGGCCTGTCACTGAAGAACTTCAGGATCCAGGTTTTCAGGTCTGCTTGCACCCAGAGGCCAGTCATGCCTCACCCCCGTAGGAGCTCAGCATCTCACGTGAGCCTCAGCGCCCCTGTCCATGTACCTCAGCCTGTCAGGGGACACTGAAGCCATACCCCACATGATAGTGTGCGGTTTGACCTGTCCCTGTTGTTCCACGCTCCTCTCTACACCACCCGTCAGACCTGCAAGCACTGCAGCAGGAAGGGGCGGATCTTGAGGTCAAACGTGCTCTGCAGGGTCTGCAAGGTCCATCTGTGCCTCAATGCTGAGTGCAACTGTTTCATCAAGTACCATGAAACCACTGGCTAAGTGACTGATCACCTGTCAAAGTCAATTATAGTCCAGAGTTGTCTTGTTTGAAGGCATGTTTCTATTGTGTTTACATTCTTATGTTTCTGAGATTGTTTACAAGATAAGTGATAATTTTGGAAAGTGCAAATTGTATTTACAGTGTTTACATAAGGAGTTTCAAATAACCGTCACTATTTTGCGGTTACATGCAATGACTTGTATTGTGTGTGTTATATTTTGACACACGTGTAAGTTTTTGACACAATTTTGACACAAATAAGTTCTGTAAAATACATGCCTGACAGGTTATTGAATAAATAACCTTCATAAATGTCCCTCCATCTTTATTTGTATTTTTGAAAATGACATATCCACATATTATTTGGAATGCTTTTTTTTTACCCTAGATGGGCAAGGAACCGTATATGGTAACTTCGTTGACTTTGATTTGCAGCCTAAATATGAAACTTTTTTAAAAAGTCAAAAAAGAAGAAATGTCCTCTTATATCCACCAATAACACTCCAGGGTTGAAATTTTAAATTTCCAAGTATTTCAATGAGTGCCCTATAAAGGGTAATACAACAGTCTTGTATGTATTTTCTTTCTCCTCTTCTCCTTTTATTTCTTTTTCTTTTTTCAAGATCAGGTGTGTGTGAGTGTATGTTTGCACAAAGGTTCAAACAGGCACCAGATGCCTGAGGGACCAAGGAACAGCCTAGTGGTCCAGCGAGCCAGATGCTGGATCAGGAACTCTCTTGCAGTGGCTGGTTTGAATCCAGGTCGCCCGCTCCGCTATTTTAACAGCAGTGTGGGTCGTCAGCAGAACCTGGAATGAACAGTTCCACCGCTTCGCCTCCCAATGTTTCTGATGTAGATCTCACACCAGAACCCACTCACCTGGCTGTGTCCTGTGCAGGGGTCCACTGGCTGGTACAGGCTGGGCACCTTCACGTGTGAGTTAATCTGTGTCAATATAGAATGCAACTTCTTGCAATACAGCAGCACAGAATTCTCACACAATTCAGCTGATGAAGGAGACACTTATCTGGTGCGTGCACTCCCATCGGCGGTGGCCTGCCAAAGAGGATCTTGAATGGACTCAGGTTAGCCCTTGATCGCACTCGTATCCTCAAGTCAACAGCATGACAGGTAAAGCCTTCAGCCAGGACAACTGGCTGTTTCTGCACAACACTTTGCCAACTTAAACGTCAAGATACCATACTCCCTATCAACAGCAACAGCACCCCCACTGGCAGGATGGTAGGCATGGTGTCTCCTGAGGTTAAACCCCAAGAAACCTCCCTACCTGCTCCAGGGCTTTGCAGCCAGTGGCATCTTCACCCCTCCTCCCATGTTGTGGGCATCGCAGGTCACAAAGGACTGGCAGAACTTCTGTGCATAAGCAGGAAACCCCTTGGTGTACCAGTACTTAGTCAAGGTCAACAGTATGACCCCCTGGAATGCGTGGTCCAACCCATGGGTTAGCCTAGCAAAATGGGAGAAAAAATGTTAAGGCAGACACGGTCTCAAATCACCTGCACGCAACACGCCATCAACCAGACTACAGTCGTCCCACTGCTACAACCCTTTCTCAACCAGTGAAGAGAAAGACTGCATTGATCTGACGAACATGTTGTCCCCACCTGTGGATGCCACTGCAGAAACGAGAGAATAGTTAACAGGAGAACGAGCAGCCGCCTTTGCAACCGTGTCCGCACGAGCGTTGCCTGCGGACATCAAATTAGGCCCGTTAACACGAGATAGACATTTACACACAGCTATGGAGCTGGGTAGGAGAATGGCCTCCAGGAAGGCATCCACCTTATCTGCATTCAGGACAGGCTTCCCAGGCTCTTCCTCTCAGGTCAGGGGGTGCAAACCTCAATATTCAGCCACACAGTCATGAGGCTCGCCGTCCCCTGGGCCTGGCATGAGAGTGGCTGGATTTAATACATTGCAATGTTTCACAGTTATGTTCGGCAAATCAAGAAGAACTGTTTGGTACTGAAGCCACCTAGCAGCAAACAAATGTGACATTTTCTGCTCCAACAGGATCATAGACACTGCATGCAGTACCAAAAGTGTCAGACTGGGATAACCTACGAGATAGTGTGAGGCATAGACGGCTTTCTCAGTGGCAGCCACAGCTCGCAAACAATGTGGAAGTCCCACTGCAACTGGGTCTAGCTTACCAGAGAAATAAGCCACAGGCCTCAGCACCCCGCCATGCTACTGCAACAGAACAGATGTCATGAACCCCTCCTTCTCGTCCATTGTTTGTGTGAAAGGGCCACAGGATCTGGCAGGCCCAGGGCAGGTGCAGTCTGCAGGGCCCACTTCAGCTTCTCGGAGGCCTCTTCCGCCTCAGGTGCCCAATTGACCTTATCGTGTGCAGACAATCCCTGTCCATGAATGAGGGAGGTCAAAGGAGCCTCAAGCTCCGCATAGCCTATGATAAACATCCAACAGTAAGAACACATCCCCAGACAAGACATCACTTGTTTCGTTATGAGAGGTCTGGGAACTCGCTGGATGACCTCCACCCGCTTCGGTGACAGCGATCTGCCATTGGCTGAAAAAGAGTGTCCCAAACACTTTTACCTGCTGTTTCACAAACTGAAATCAGTTCAGTTCCTTGCCTTCCTTGAATAATTTAATCTTTTTTAGGAACTATGTTACCATACTAAAGGTTAGGTACATGCCATCAAGGTTTAGTACTAACTAATAAACTCTATTCTCCTGAAATCTGAGACTGTGACTCAGTGAATTAGTAACAACCATGTAGTTCAATAACTGCATTAATGATGCCAATAACTGCAAAACCATCAAAGTTGAGTTATATTAAATTTCAAGAACAACATTAACAATTCAGTCTGTACAAAACAAAATTCTGGACAGCAATAAAACTTTCGAGCCCCTTTGTTCAGCGCGGTCGTGTGTTTCCTCCATTTTACATCAGATCCTGCTCGCATGCATTCACTGTGATGCACCATTCATTTACTGGCTACTTCAGTGCGATTTCATCTAGCGGCGCAGATGTGTAAGTACAGTACAAAAGTCTTGATCTGGATTTTAAGACAGTCCCATTTTTGAGAATATGATTTCTAGAATAAAATTAGGTCCTATATTCAGGCCAATATGGTATTTAAACAGTCATCAAATAAACACTGATGATTCTCCACATATCTTTATGGCACATGTTCAAGCCAGCAAAATCAGAACTATATTAAAAAATCCCTAACTGACAGTCCTTTAATCCATTGAGCAAGATGGTATAATGTAAGTGATGTTAGATTTATACTCTATCAGCCTGCAATAAACATTTGATGAGACTAAAAAAATGTGTGCTTTAACCCAGTTACACACCCGTAAATTAGTTGCATGCTGACCTTTATGTGAGTTGGCGTACACAAACTCCAGATGCAGCTGAAATACATGCTCCCCCTCCGACAGCAATCTATAACATGGATATGCACGTGGAGAACGTTGAATTGATCACGTGTAATTGTCCTCAGTAGGAACACAAGCATGGGGACAAATGTAAATTTTTTCAGAAATATGACTTTAAATGGTTCTTAAAGCTCAACTGGGTAATTGTTTCATCAGCCAAAGTCAAATAGAAATAAATAAGCCAGAGAGAAAGGCGCTGCTTAACATTGTTGTCACGTCTCTCTTTCAAATGCTAAACAGAAGATGGAAAATTACATTTGTGAGTGGCACAATGAACATCAGTCATGATCAATAACAATCAATTCATGGAACAGAAGTGGAGTCTTAATAGGGAAAGCTTGACATTTCAGATTGAAAATGTTATTTTCTTTTACACAGAAATATTTACGTTTTCGGCTGAAGAGTGCATCAATGGGCACAGAGACTGTTCATAAAAAAAGACTAAACTGTGGAACAATGTGAAAATACAGAAAGCTGCACAAAATCCAATGTAAATTATGCATTTGTGGGTGTACAGATACCCCTACAGCACCCAGTTTCCAGTGCTAGTGATGAGAACCTTCACCCACCGAGAAATATGACAGTTTCAATATAAAAATTAAATCTAACACCCATGGTTCATTCCTTATAAAATGATGTCACCTCCTGTTAAATATTTCAACTGAAGTCAGTAACATGAGAAAACATGTTGACTCTAACCCCAAAAGATGTATAAGATTTTGGTTGCAGTAAGTGCTTCCAAGTGTTTTGAAACATTCTGGTCCGATAATTACAGGAATACATTTGTGTTGCATCAACACACATTGGTGCTTTTGTGCCGGGGTGATCAAAATGGAAAAGGTGTAATTACAGATTAATTAAGAATGAGTGAAATTCTACTTGCAGAAAAGATAGAAAACAGCTCAGTGGACTGGGAGGGAGAGACAGATGGGAAACAAACAGACCCTCCATCAGTGTTGCTCTGCAGAGTGTAACATTCTTATTATGTGTGTGTGTGTGTGTGTGTGTGTGTGTGTGTGTGCTTTGTCTGTATGTGTATCCAGCAGACACACAATGTGTGACAACGTAAGAATTTGATAATGTAATTTGTTGCCAAATCTTGTACAACCACAGATAGTCTGTTGAAGGTGGACATGTCACGAGTGTTCAGGACAAATGTTGATTATTAGTAACATAATCATTTAGCTTCAGGAGAACACAGGTGTGTTTTTATTAGTCCAGACTTCAGGTTTAGAATATCTGTGCTGGAGCTCTGCACTGGAAAAGGGAAACAACATATTGTATTAATGCATGGGTCCCTCTGTTGATGGCAACCATCCACTTGTTTACAGTGGCTTCTGTGCACAGAAAATAATCCATAGCACTGATGATGTTTCATGTTTCTTCATGATAAAATAAATAAAAATACTAGTTATATAGTATGCCTTTCTCACTGTTCAATCCCCTAAACAATGTATGGGCAAAATACTGTATGGCTAGTTGTGGTTGGGTAATGTCAGTCTGTCCCTCCTTAAATAAAAATGGTTTAACACAAACATTTTTTTAAAATGCATTTTGGTAAACATTCTTCAGGTTATTGAAAACATAGTCTAAACTTTATAATACTACAGAGTGCTGTCTGCATTCAGACTGCACCAATAACTTTCTCTTCAGTTACTGAAGCAATACGTTTTCAGTCTGGCAGATGTAAAAAAAAAAAAAAATAACAATATGAGCTACAGTTTTCCTCTGAGCCTTCCACATAAAATGTTGGGAATTTTCACTCTGAGTCAGATAGAACATCTAAGTCACAATCACCAAAATAGTGATACAATTCAATTCAGTACATAACAAATTAATTCAAAACATTTTATTTATCCCTGTGATAAATTAATTGTTGCAGTTGTAGTGTTAGTTCTACGACCATTTATTTAGAATCACACAAACAACACGAATAAATGCAGTCATATATATCAGGGTATATAGATATATGTATATACAATCACCCATGTAAGAAATGGAGTCCCATAGATCGCTGAATGAGATCTGTGGTCTGTTAGGAGTCAGAAGTCAACAACAAAATAAAAAAAAAAAAAAACAAGGAAGTTGCATAAACGAAAGATGGGGGGAGAGCATCTGACAGGAGCGGATGGAATTTGGCTACTTCTAAGAATAGAATCCCTATAGGCTGAGAGAAGACAAAAAAATTATTTATCTAAACTAATCAAATGTTCTCTGTGTAACGGTTAAGCCACTTACAGGCAGTGATTACTCCTGATATCTGCCGTGATTTTGGCTTTCGATGGCTGAATGAGACACCCATCTGATACCACGTGACCCAGACCTTACCAGGCGTGCAAAGGCAGCTGGAGGGTTCAGCGGGGGTCGTGCTGTGGACTCTCCGGAACTCCTTCGATCCGAGCGATGCACTGGTTCTGCCAGCAGAAACCCAGTCAGCTCCTTTCTTGGGGTCAGTCACAGGGCCTGGTATTAGAGACTCCCTGGCCATGCGAGTATCGCTCAAGATGGATTCTTGGGTGGTGATGTTGTGGTGTCAACTTCGCTCTGCGCCAGGCAAAATTCACTGACAGCCACAGGTTAGGCTAATTTAAGAAGTTCAATACAAATTGATTTTAGCTTCGTCCAAAAAGGAAAAAAAGAATCAAAACTTAAGAGGAGTTGTATAAATTACACAAAACAAAATGTTATAATTGCAAGTCTCTACGAATTGCAGGGGTATCAAAAAGATGAATGAAGCGTTTTCTGATGGCTTGCCAGAGGCACGGACAATTCAGGGATTAGAAGCATTTAAAAATTACAAGAGGAGCAAACGGAAAAGCAAACATAAAAGTACAAACAAAGAGAAGGCAAAACGACTTAAATAAAAACTATGAAGTAAAAAGAAAAAACGGACTAAATAAAAATCTCAAAGAAAGAAAAAGCAAATCTGACTAGTGGAAAGTAAGAAAAAAACTCAAAGAAGGAAAAAGCCCAAAGAAAGAAAATGCGCAAAGAAAAGAAAAATGCTACTAACAAAGGAGAATCTGTTATTTTATAACCTCAGGGTCCATCTCAGAACAACCAAAAACTGACCAATAGGTGCACTTGTAGGACAATTATTATTCAGAACTGGTTTTCGATTGGTCTTGGTCACAGGGCAATAAGTTTGACATTCCATTCGAAAGTACTGTCATGAGAGAGACATAATGTTGACCACATTCCTTAACTACAACAGGAAAACATTTCAAACTCAAATTGACAAAGTTTTTCTTTCTTTTGTTTGTTTTTGTTGTTTGTCATTCGCAGTTACTTTTTTTTGGTTTATAAGAAAACTTAATTCCTTGGCAATCCGGTTGTTGTCTACGCCTGTTTCCCTGCACTTGTCCGGCATGACACTGTTGCTCCATCTTTCTTCGTTCGTCAGCTTTGGCAGGTTTTTGTCCTACCCAGTCAAGTAGAGGCAATTAATGTTTTTAGTTACCATTGACTGTCTTCAGCTGCATTCCTGGACCTGATAAGGCAAGGGTTAATGGATACTGAAAAGCGTTGGATTTAGAGCTGCCTTTGGTTATCATGATTTTTGGGTCTGTTCCTTGGTTGTTGGGTTCGAAAAAGTCCATTAGTTCCTTTGTTGTAATTTGTCTTGGTGATGTTTTATCTATCTCCTCGGTATATGGTTCAGATGTGGATGGCTGTGAGGGTCAGTTAGGAACTGGGGAAAAGGTCATGTGATTCTGATATTTGGTAATAAGAGGAAAGGTTCCTACACAGTAGTTGTTGTTATTAAAGTCTCTTCAAAGATTCATTATAGATGGTTATAGCTGTGGGCAGGAAGGATCTCCTGTAGTGCTCTGTGTTGCAGGAGATCTGAAGAAGCCTCTGACTGAAGGCACTCTGTTGTTGAATCACTGTGTTGTGGAGAGGATGCTCACTGTCCTCCTTTGCACAATCAGCTGCAGAGGCTCCATAACAGTTCCCAAAATAAGAGCCAGATCTTTTTATTAGCTGCTTCAGTTTCTTAAAGTTACTGGCTGTGATGCTGCTCCTCCAACAGATGATGCAGATGGGACTGTACTCTCCATAATAGTCTAATAGAAGATATGCAACACCTCACTGCAAACACTGAAGTGACCTCAGCTTCCGTAAAAAGTAAAGTCTGCTCCAACCTTTTGTGCAGCATCACTGTTGCATTTCCAGTCCAGTCTGTTGTCCAGAAACTGCTAAAGACTACTGCTCAGTCAGTCATCAATGTTTTGGCAGGTTATTGAACCCCATATCCTGCTTGATGTATTCTTCAGTGTACAACTCTAGAGAAAAAACACTTCACTTACATGAAGAGTGTGTGAACTGTTTATGTGTTTAAAAGAACCTTTGTATAAGAAAGACATTCTAAGAGACCTTGTAGAAGGTTAAAAAAAAAAAGGTTTACAAGTGCAGCTTATTTCTTTTCTCTTGTTTTTTTTTCTTTGCGAGATCAAAATTTATTTACTTCAGTGTGAACAAAATATTTCCAACTATTCTGAAACTATTTACCTGGGATGGAAAAGAAATTCAACTCTCTTCAAAAAAAAAAAAAAAAATGGCTTGAATGCTTCCTTTAAATGACCTTCATGCAAAAGTTATGATCTCCCAGTGCCAGATATGGAATGTCAGGTACTGACGTTTGTGCATTTCATTTGTGTATTTGATCCAAGATATACTATCTTGTTCCTGGCCAACAGTATTTATAGCTGGAATCCTTTCCTGTCAAGGAGAGGTTGCTGAGATGGACATTGCATTGGGGGGGTTCACACAAGCCTTACGAAGGAGAAATAGGCAAGACATTTACACCGAGTGGAAAGCTCTCCTAAAGCACTCTACTGTTACTGAGACACACAGCAGCCACAGCCTGTGTTATATCTACTCCTTAATCCAAATTTACGTGTTCTATTTGGCCTCTGCTGAGGCTTGTCTATGCATGGGCACTCAGTTTATCCGTTCTCGTAAATTTTTTAAGCAAGTATCCAAGTTCTCATTAAACCATTTTAACTCTCTCCTCAATGCAGTGTCCTCACAACCTCTTTCCAATAATGGCTGTTCTGGGATGTGCATTACAGCCACACTCCCGCGTATCTGTTGTGTAAGGGCTCTCTGAGGTATTGAAATGTGTGTCGGAGCCTTGTCCAGGGGCTGCTGATGAAAATGCATGAGTGTGGTTTTGCCCTTCACTTATCAAACTTAGTACATTAGACTGTGTGCTGAATCGCAGTGGTGCTAACTCAAGTGTTTATTAACTTTGGATTTAGTGGACCCACAGGAAGACATAGGTTGGCTTTGTCCTCCATGAAATCATATATTGTTGTAAGACTGTTGTGACAACTTTTATTTGGTTGGTAAGGTTATATTGTTATATGGAGTATTTCACTGTATACGAACACTGGAAGCCCTTCTGTCTCCTATATTGAATTAGCAGTGTTAAACATGGAAAACCGTGGAAGATGAGCTAGATTGTTTTCATTTCTTGGATTGCAGCTGTTAGGACACTTTTACTCCCTTTCTCCCAGTACCTTTGCAGGGCTTTAAGAGTGAAGAAATCATTCTAATAAATCATACCATCATGATAATGATCTCCAATTATCTTGAGTTCATTCAGGGAATAAATGGTTAAAAGGGAAAAACAGCAGAAGTGTGAAGCTGTCAAACCACAGCGCTAAGTACTCTTATGTCTTTGAACTGAGTTCAAAAGCTATGATTCAAAGCTCTTTCCAGTCAACTACTAATGTGTCCTAAAAATATTGCACCCCTACTTAATATATCGCTCTGTATGTTCACTAATAGCACCTTTAGGGATAAGTTGCTTTTCTCCTATAATCAACTACACTTACACATTTTAAAATCTGGAGTTACAGCTTTTTGTTTATTTGTTCGGAAAAAAAAAACTCTCACAGTAGATTGAAAATAAGCTTTTAGCATAAAAAAGACAGTCTGTTAAATGAACAATCTTCATGTTTTATTATCCCTGAAGTCTTATTCTCTCTGAGCTTTATATTAATAGTATATTAGATTAAAATCCTGAAAAGCTTATGTTATGTTAAAATTAGGACTGGGCAAGTTAACGCGTTATTATCGCGTTAACGCATTAATTTATTAACGCCAACATTTATTTTATCGCGTGTTAACGCATGTTGCTCACATGCTTTTGTTTTGAAAAGTCTGTTACTGGCTGCTGCAGAACCGGAAGACAATTGGCAGGTAAACATAAGAAAAAGCTAAAACAGAGATGGAGAATGGTAAAATCCGTGAACTTTACAGTTCGGGTAACAACTCAGGTAGAATTAACAATTCTGTCTAAAAAAAAAAAAAAAAAATTCTGGACAGCAACAAAACGTTTGCATCATTCCTTAATGTTACATCAGATCAGCTTCATGTGTTCACTGTCGTGCTGTTCTCTAGCTGGGTACTTTAGTGCGATTTTATCTAGTGGCACAGATGTGTAATGACAACAGAAAGTCCAGTCCTCGATTATAAAACAAATTCAGTTCTGTGGCCTGTTTTTTAATTTTGTATTTTTGATCCAAGTCTAAAATTGAAATATAAAAAAAACAGGCATTTTTTTCATTTATTTGTGTTAGATTAAAAAACAGAAAACGTAATAAAATGTCACTTTTTAATTTTTTAAATTATAGATTGACAATTGAAAATGGAAAGAATGAATGAATGGTACATGGATTAGTAAAGTTACTGAACTTTAACATGGACATTTTAATTTTAAAATTCTCCCAGAATGAGGATTTGACAGAAACAAGGTTATTTGTAACAACTACCAAGTTGAACTCCCCTTTAAAAGTTTCTGCTGTTACCTCAGAAATTACCTGTTTAATGTTCTGATTGTGCTGAGCCACAATCATTTTGTTGGATTTTGTTTGTAGACTCCTTTTTTTTTTTTTATAAAAACAGGATGACATTAATGCCCTGGCAGTGGCAATAAGCTTTATTTTATTTTACATTTTTTAAGATGAGATTTACACTAAATATGTCTTAAGGACAAGTGCTGATGTTAAGTGCTTGAACAAATGTTGACACTTTAGTTCATATGGCAGCAGAACATTTTAATAAAAGTGCATTTTACACTACTTTTAAAGTCATCATTTGATTTTGCGTATGCAATGCGATTAATCATGATTATTCAGGGAAATAATGCAATTAATCGCGATTAAAAATTTTAATCGTTGCCCAACCCTAGTTAAAATCAATTTCTATGAATAAACCAATTTGAGTTTGTGGTGTAATTTCTGACAAGATAAAACTGGTGTTTGCTCATACTAATAGACTGCACCAGGGCTGAATGGCTTTTCTTGTCTTTTCTTTTCTTGTCTGAATTGTCTTTTTTTATTCATACATTTATACATACTGGAATTGATTTCTCCTTCCTACAGATTTAAAATGTCCTTAACCTTTGACTGGGTAGTACATATTTATTAAATCTTACTTATTGAACATATTGACAAATATGTTAACTTGTTGAATTGAATACCCAAAGGTACCTCATGTTGTTGCACTGTAAATTACTTAGGAAAATACAAAAAAGCAAAAACAAAAAAAAACAAACAAGAAAAAATTAAAACAAAAGTCAGTTGACAAACTGTTGAGGAAGAAGAGTAGCAGAGAGAGGCTTGATTGAAAACTCCAGAGATCATTATGTATGCATTGGAGTGTCATCTTTGTGTTGCTAGGCAACAACTGTGCAGGACAGGTGAAGTCACATGAAGCTATGGCAGGTAACAGAAGTGAACCCTCTTAGCAGACAACATGGACAGAAATTCACACCCTACAATTTGACATCTGGGATGTCAAGATGTTCCTTCATAATTATGTGTGCAGTCTTGTCCACTGGTCTCTTAAGTCTTTTAGCTGCTCAGATGATCAAAAGTTCATGCAGTAAGACTCTGGAGCCCAAAACAAGCTCCTGCATCCACATCTCGAAAATTGCAATACTTCCTATAAATACAAGAATTTGTCAATTTTACTTAATTACTGAGTGGGGAATCAGATGGAGGATGGGATTAAAACCTAAACCTTCTTGCACTCCATTTAAAGTGAAGACGAGACTTCTGTCTGCATTTGTGGTCTCCTGGCTGATCTTTGTCTGTTGCTCCCATATGTAAACAAATTTCCATTGTCATAGCAACAGATGTTAAAAAGTGCCAGAATAACATGCAGAAATCCATGACGCCGGACAGAATCCAACCAGAGTAGAAGAATTTTTCAGTAATCATAGTTTACAAAGAAAGATACAAAGATGCAAATAAAGTTTGACCAGAGTTACAGCAACAGGTTGGCACTTGAATGGTGACATTATAGAAAGTAAAGAGACAAACTACCTTAGGAAGTGATGGAGATCAGTTTAATGCTCAGAAACAACCTCCTATATAGCATTAGCATTTGCAAACAAAAATTACTGAGTGTGTATAGAATCACATGTACCACATTGCCAAGTCAATGACAGATTTAGTCTGCTGCCTGCAGCCAGAAAAACACAGCATTTGCTCTTTTAAATACATTTCCAAAAAATAATTGATTAAAGAATAGATATTATATCAGAATTGACATTATGAAGCCTTTAGTGTTTATCAGACTTGTGTTCTCAGAAAGATTAACTCGTTTCCCTTATGCCATAAGAATAAAGAAATGCCATAATTTGTTAATGAGGAAGATTATTAATTAGCAACTATAACAACATTCTCCACAAGCAAAGGCATTCTTCTACTGTGACAACATGAAAGCAAGCTATAAAAATGCATTAAACTAATCAGCGCTGTGCTGGACAGAACTAGAACAGATGAGAAGGGACAAAGGGACTAGTGTAGACTGGGAAAACCCATCCAGGACATAGCAGCCACTTAATGAAGTCCTTGGCTGCTAAACAATTAATACAAGCCTTCACTTTATTAAATATGCAATAAAGACTATAATGGCTAAGTGTGGAAATAACAGCCATTCTTGCAAGCATTAAAATGTCTAGCTCCATTTGAGGCTCATTTATGGAACCTCTCCCATTAAGGATACATTAATACTGCAGGCACAGTTGAAGGGCATTGGAAAGTACTCTTCTAAATATTAAAGATGGCTGTCACCGGAAAAATATGTTGTCAGCAGGCTGAAGAATTAGGGCTATGTAAATTTCATCACATCTCCTCACTTAATGACAAAGCAGAGATCAAAATGTCATGAAGGACAAAAAAGCCTTCCTTATCTGATTTAAACAAAGTCAGACACGAGATGATTATTTTATGACCGCCTGCGTTTCAAAATGAACAACACACAGATACACGCAACTAAATTCACACACTTGTTGGATTTATATTTTAACATTAGGCCGGGAGCTTATGCATGTAGGCATAAGACCTTTGACCTTTCATTTACTATTTGAGCAAATAACTTTCTATTAAATATAGTTTGCAAATATTTAATATTTGACTGTGATTTTGAAGTCTTAGGACAGATGAAGAGGTGGTTAGCATAATAATGCTCTTGTGAATGAACCTTGAGTTCTGTTCATTTACAGTCGACAAATAAAAGCAGCCCAGTCACTGATGCTGTGATATTTAGACATGTGAGTGCAAGCACGTGGTGGTTTGATCTTTGCCATGTGGGGGTGCAGTCCATGAATTATCTTGTGCATGTGTCATTAAGTTATTGGTGGGTCAGCAGAAGTATGTTTTGTCAGGAAAATTGTTATTTATTCATGCCAAATTTACATACTGTCATGTGCAAAAAAAGAAAGAAATAAAGAAAAGACTTTTATTATCTAGACATATTACTTTTGCATCGTTAAATTTATCCTAGTAAAGCACACTGAGCTGCTCTGTTGAATATCTGATGTTTGTGTGTTTGTGCTGTGGGTTTTGTCTTAAGATCATTCATAACAAGGTATTGGCCATGAATGAATTGTCCTTCCTATGTACATATCTTTGGAATATTATCATAACTGTTGTTTTTTTGAGTGCACCACAAATGAAAAAGTTAAGCTGCAAGTTAGGTTAGTTTTTGGATTGCTGAATGTTGGCATCAAAAGGATGTGGACATCAAAAGAGTTTTTTTAATTTGTGGATGCCAAATTTTTTCAAGTTCATCAATGCTCTTTTCCTTTGGTCTGGCAGTCATTAAAATTTAACATGCACTGTAATTATTATTATTAGAACTTCATGTTCACCACAGAACTACTTTGGAAATGTATCACAGGAACTCCCATAAGTAATAACTGAAACGTTTAATTGAATTTGATCGTTGATCTTCATCATTTATCATCATTAGACCCTGCCTGTAAAAAGAGGAAATGTGTAGCTCATGTTTCAGCTATCCAATGACGTTCTCTCCAAGCGAAAAGTTCTACTTTCTACTTTCACCTTCCTATGTCATGTTCTGATGGATTTAAGACCGGCAAGAGACACATGAACAAAACTGTAGATTTATAAATAAAAATGTGCAGCTCCATTGTTTTGACCAGATTTATAAAGCCATGCATATGCTTACTTCTTTATCAACCACTGCACACGCATCATATGCATGTTCAAATTCCAGCTATAAATGTTTGAAGACATTCCTATATCTTTTAGACAGAAAAGCTAATCATCTAAAATTTTCACAAAACTATTGCAAATAGATTTTTTTTGTGTGTGTTTTTAGCTTTCAACTTCAAATAAATAAATATTTTCCCACCAATTGTAAAAAGCAACTCACATCTGTATTACAATGCTAGTCTGTAATATCTGTACTTTTATTTGCACCAGAAATCAATCTGGAAATAGCTGAAAAACCAACCACAGTTCCTTTATTTTCCTGAATGAATATATTTTGCTACAAAATCAAAGTAAACATAGGGATGGGGTCAAATTCACTTTCACAGTTCAAATATCTGAATGTAGAAGATGAAACTGAAAATGTATCAAAGTGTATTCTGGCATATAGATTCCATGGAGTTGTTTGGGTGTTTATACTAATGGTTCTCCATCCTTCTCCTTTTTGCATTTGCCCACACTTCCAGGGAGCATGTGAAAGTGAAAAGATAATAGGTAAAAGAAAAGATAAGCCTTAGTTCAGGAATCGTTGGTGTAATGTTCTTTGTCTTCACATTAATTAGTCAGACAAGAGACATTTGTTTTTCACTTTCATCAATGATTATTGTGTACGGAGACAGTCTTGTTCGAAGACCACTACTGTTTGATTCTGATGTCCATTATTATTTCCTTTTTTATTATTCCCCCCAAAAGCCATTGCGCAATCAGGAGGACAAAAAGACTTTATAACGCTGTGGCTTCACAACTGCACAGTCAGCTCTCGCGGTAACTGGTGTATCACCAGTGCTTGTGATTGTGTTTCTCTGGGAAAGAGAGTGCGTGTGTTGCTGTGTTTCTGTCAGGGACGATGTGTGTGTTAGACTGTGTAGGATTAGTCTCTAGGGGACTGAGGTCAACAGTCTCCATCGGGGCACGCCTGAAGTGTGATTCCTCCTGAGCACTCTGCTGCTATCTATCTGTACCTCATAGGACCGCGCATCAATAGGCCTCAGCACCCTGCCTAGTCGCTAGACACTATAAGGTGCAAAGGGCTGAATTCTCACACAGTCACCTGCTTTCAGCGTGTCCACGTCTTTTGATGATCTGTCATAGTAGATGCACTGACAATTCTGTTTCATCTGCAGCTCTTTCTGTGCCTTGTTGACTTTCGGGTGCAGAAGACGTGCTGTGGTTGGGAAGAGTGTCTTAGTACGCCGGCTGAGCAGTCTCTGTGCAGGACTCGTGTCCATGCCCTGCGATGCTGTGTTGCAATGATCTAGAATGCCCAGATATGGGTCCCGTCCAGCAGCTTTGGCCTTGGACAGGAGTCTCTTTGTTGTCTTCACACCTGATTCAGCTTTGCTGTTGCTCTGGGGGTAGCCCAGTGACGAGGTCTTGTGCTGGTATTCCCATAGCCTGTTAAATCTCTGGAACTCCTGCAATAAGTATAGTGGGGTGTTATCCAAAAATAAAAGATCTGGAATCCTCTGATGTGAAAAATGTGCTTTCAGCTTCTCTATTACTGTAGTAGATTTAGTGTCAGACAAATAGTGTATATAGTGTATATAGTAATAGTCTACAGCAGTGGAGCGCAAACTGTGGTACGCATACCACCGGTGGTACGCGAGGAACGTTTTCCACATTTTCACTTGGAAAAAAAAAAAAAAAAATCGGAAACATACAATGCATTATAAATAAAACGTTTTAGCTTGAGATAATTAAAAAATTGTGTCTTTTAAAAAAAATATTAGTTACATATGCAGATCTAACAACTTTTGAGTGTGTTTATTTTGCTCTGTATGAGAGTGAGTATGTGAGAATTGTTGGACAGAGTTGTAAATGTCTGATTCAGTAAAGTAACAATTTAGGTAATAAATAGCCACAATTAGGAATAAAACATCTCCCCTGTGTGTTTAAAGCTAATTGAGAAGGCATATATGGCTGTATTTTAAACTTGGTCATCATGGAGCTGAACAGTTTCTCACGTGGTACGCAGTATTAAAGGTTTGAGAACCAGTGGTCTACCGTGACAAGGTAGTCTTTGTGGTCAAATGAAAACAGATCTGTGGCTACCTTTACCCATGGTCTGCTTGGAATCTCACATGGGACCAGCATTTCCTTCTGCTGTTTATAGTCTACTGACCTGCAGATGTCACACTTGGCTACACATGTCTTGATATGGTCGTTCATGCCCTGCCAGTAGACAGTCTCTCGCTCTCTGCAGGCATCCTTCCACACACAGATAAGATGAATGTAGACGTTGAATGCTCTCTCTTTTCAGTTAGTTCGCCCCTGAACACTAGTCCATTTTGAAATGTCAGCTAGCCTTTGAATGAGAAGTACGGTCTGATTTCGCTTGGTGTCATTGCCTTTACTTTTGGCCATCCATGTCACATTGTTTCAATCAGCACCTGTAGTGTCTTGTCCTCTTTTGTTGCAGTGTGTATTGCATGGAGTCTGTCCTCAGAGACAGGTAAGTGTTGTACTATATTAACAGTCTCTACTTAAGCTTCCACTGAGCCAAAGGATGAGCACTCAGGAAGATAGGCTCTGCTTAATGTGTCTGCGAGTAACATTGGTTTCCAGGCACATACACTACCTCCAAATCGTATTTCTGATTGCACAGCATAATTCTTTGCAACCTTTCAGGCACACTCAGTAGGGGTTTTCTCACAATGGTGACTTGTTACTTTGCACAGTAACTTTTCTGCCATAGATGTATTGGTGAAACATTTCCATGCTAAATACCATAACTAAGAATTCTTTCGATTTGGGCATAGCACCACTCAGTCCCAGTCTCCCATTCTGCATAAGCACTGCACCCAAACTGGTGTCTGATACATCACACTGTACATTTAGCTCTTCCTCTGGTTTGTATTGTTTCAGCACCAGTGCATCTGTTAAAGTCCCTTTCAGTTCTCATGTTGTCCAGTCCCACCCACAATCCTATTGAGTCAACTGATTCAACATCTCACACTGGTCAGAAAGATGAGGGCAGAATTTGGCCAGGTAGTCTGCCATTCCTCACATTCATTGGCTGTGGCATCTGTTTATCAGCACCCATCTCTTCAGGGTTCATTTTGAGGCCTTCCTAGAAGATGTCCTCTGTACATAGTCTCCTTTTGAATTTGTCTCCATTCAGTTTTATGCCTTCTTATCCTCTTATCCTTCTTATCCTTTTATCAGGAGGAATTTCAGCTTTTCATCACGGTCATGCACAGCTGCCTCCTGTGTCTCACCTTGTCCTGTAATGAGCACATCATCTACTATTATGTAGATACCAGGCAGGTCCTCTCATGCTTTCGTTGGCTTTCTTTGAAAGGTCTCTGGTGCTGGATTTATACTCGTAGGCATCCTCAATCATCAGTACCTGGTCAGGGGAGTATGACCTTGATGGTGTGAAGTGGGAAGTGACTGTATTACAGTGCCTTGTTTAACCGCCTTGGATTGATGTATACTCTTAGTTTCCCATTGGGTTTCGGTACGACTACCTACCTGGTGGAAAAAATAAGGAGATCACGTTACCCCAGGGTGGGCTGTTTTACCCCACGCTATCCCCTTGAAATCTGGGCTTTGTCTCAGTTTACCCCATAGCTGGGGTAAAATGAGACACTTGACCTCTTTTTATAAAAACAATCCCATTTTTACCGTCTTTAGTCCGGCAAACATTCGGATCGTTTCCGTCTTTAGGAAAATTAAAGAAAAATGTGGTAATTTTATAGACACATCAATTTAGCTTGCTTAGAGGGCAGGGGGGAGTAAAGACCGTCTCACATTACCCCACTCTCCCCTACTGTAGAGAGAAGCTGAAAAGGAAATTACAGTTTTACATGGGCTGTCCCTTCAATGATAATGTGAATCCTGGTTGGATAAAGATTCCAAGTTGGGAACATAGTTTGACAGATAAAATGGATAAAATAACTGCCGTTTGTGGTGGTGTAGTATATGGTGGCAATCACTTAATTGGTTTATTTTAAATGGGGTTCGCTGTAAACCTGGCACGGTTTTGACCAGGCGTGAACGTATAAAGAGCGTCGTTCACAATTGCCCAAATGAACTCGTTCACACCCGACGCTGGTCAAGAGGAAAGAGAGCACATTCAGTTCACAAATTAGCACAAAATATGAACTAGTTCGTGAACACGTTCAGGTACAACACTGTGCATGACATACATATCAATCGTTTCAGTACCGCCTTGGATCCTTGTGGAAATACGATATATAATGCAGAGGTTGGAACCAGGTGTGAGGCAACAGTTCTAACCACTAAACCACCGTGCTGCTGCAATGCTCATCAAACTTTGAAATAATGCCATCCAACGTCCATGAAGACTTGGGCGTATCTCCAATCAATCCAATCAATCTGCCACTCTCGCCGACAAGATAATAGTACACTTTTTTTCTTGGCAGCGTCCTCATTGTCCAGTGTTAAATCCACATAAAGTACAAATTCGTCTCTCCATGTCTTCCATAACTGTGAGAGGTTTCCTGAATCCAGACACAGGATCTGTGGAGGTTTCAGTCCATACATAGCGCAGCAAACAGGTCTCTCCCGCCTCCACGGAAATAACTGCAGTTTCTTCCTCTAAACTTGAAACTTCTTCCATTTTGGTTCACAGTGTGTTCTTTTCCTTAAGAGACACTAAAGAATTAATCTATTTAGCCCAGCCTGGCAATAGTTTATTAAACGGTATGTGCTCAGATCTGATAAACAACCGGTCCGCTCTGAGAGTGTAACCAACAACAGGCGCCGTGCGTCACACACCTGTAAACCAAGGTTCCTACTTAAGCAATAATAGGACACCTATTATAACAACAGTGACACTTTTTTTCTTCCAGTTTTTCAATTTGTACTGTTGTTCCAACAATTACAGTAAATGAAAGAAGTGGAAAGCAGAGTCCTCAACTTCTACAAGAAAATAACACCAAGAACTGATTTGAATTGGTTAGAACTGATTCAGGTATCTGTAAAGGCATCTGAGTCATGATACAAAACTAACAAGGAGAGACCTTCATCAGACACAGGACACACAAACACAGAGTTCATAGTTTGTGACAGCCTCTAGACCTCTGACCTATTTTTTGTTTTGGGTGCTGAGACTGTGAGTGGCTCATTAGGAGAGATGGCTAACACCTGAGTTGGTGTGAAGGCTCACCTACATATATAGGTGTCTGAGCATTCAGTGGTCTCTCCTCTTTGAGTTGCTTGGTTTGTTTGGTTACTTTACTTTGGTTCTTTACTACTTTAATAATTTAGTTCATTTAAATAAAGTTAATTCTTTTACTTTAAACTGTCATGTGTGGTCTCCATACTTTGTCCCACCCTTGAGCCAGGTTGTGACAAAGTATGGAGACCACACATGACAGTTTAAAGAAATTTTCGTTGCTCTTGTTGGCAGCCAGAGAAGTGGTTCAAGAAAGCACAGGATTTAGTCCTAATGAGCTGGTTTTTGCACACACTGTCCGTGGTCCCCTGGCTGTGGTGCACGGTCAGTGGGTGTTAACTGATCCTCCACCGAACTTGATTACTTATGTTAATGGTTTCCGACAGAGACTCTATGAGGCTGGGGAAATGGCAAAACAAAAGTTACAAGTTTCTCAGAAGAAAATGAAAACATTGTTTGACCACAAAGCAGAGCAACGGAAATTTTGTGCTGGCGACCAGGTTTTGGTTCTGTTGCCGCTTGTTGAATCCTCATTTCAGGCAAAATTCTTTGGTCCATGTACTGTTGTCCGTCAGGTTTCGGAACAAAATTACCTGGTTGAAATGCCAAATAAAAGAAAAACAACTAGAATCTGTCATATTAATCTGCTCAAGCCGTATCATTCGCGTGCCCTTTCAGGTGAAGCTGCCCAAAGTTATCCAGCTTTAATAGTAACCGATTCCATGACTGTGCCTGAGGAGGAGGAATTAACTGATGAAAGGGTGTTGCAGCCACGACTTAGAAATTCTGAAACTTTGGCAAAGTTACATACATTATTTGGACATTTGGATGAAAGCAAAAGCAAACAGCTGGTTGAGCTTATTCAAAGTTACCCAGGTCTGTTTTCTGATACTCCTACTTGTACCAACTTAATTGAACATGATGTGGATGTTGGGGATGCTAAGCCCATCACTCAGCGGTTTTACCGTGTTTCCCCAGAAAAGCAGAAAATACTAGACTCAGAAGTGTCATATATGTTGGAAAATGGTATTGCAGAACCTTCTTCATCTAGCTGGGCTTCTCCCTGTCTTTTGGTTAGTAAACCAGATTCCACATATAGACCTTGCACTGATTTTCGTAAAGTTAATGCAGTAACAAAACCTGATTCATTTCCTCTCCCCAGGATGGAAGATTGTGTTGATCAGGTGGGGGCGGCCAAATATGTTTCTAAGTTTGATCTTCTTAAGGGTTATTGGCAGGTTCCCCTTTCGAAAAGAGCAAAGGAAATTTGTGCATTTGTGACTCCAACAGGTCTGTATTCTTACACGGTCATGCCATTTGGACTGCGTAATGCACCAGCCACATTCCAAAGGTTGATGAATAAAGTTGTGTGTGGGCTGAAGGGCTGCACGGTTTATTTGGATGATGTGGTAATTTATAGTGACACGTGGGAAGAACATCTTGAAAGAGTAAAGGCTCTATTTGACCAGCTAATTTGGGCCCACCTGACAATCAATCTGGCCAAATGTGAATTTGCTAAAGCTACCGTAACCTATTTGGGTAAGGTGGTAGGGCAAGGAAACGTTCGTCCCATTCACGCCAAGGTTTTGGCCATACAAGCGTTTCCTGTTCCATCCAGTAAGCGAGAGTTGTTGCGCTTCCTGGGAATGGCAGGTTATTACAGAGGGTTTTGTGCCAATTTTGCTTGTGTAGTAGCCCCATTGACTGAGTTGCTGAAAGCTGATGTAAAGTATGTTTGGTCTACCCCTTGTCAGCAGGCATTTGACCAGGTGAAGAGTTTGTTGTCATCCACTCCTGTGCTTGCGGCTCCCCGGCTGGACCTGCCCTTCCAGTTGCAAGTAGATGCTAGTGATGTTGGGGCTGGGGCAGTTTTGTTACAGACAGATGAAAAAGGGGATGAGAGGCCAGTTAGTTACTTTTCTAGGAAGTTTAAAGTGTACCAAAGGCATTATTCTGTCATAGAGAAAGAAGCACTTGCTCTTATTTGGGCCCTCCAACATTTTGATGTTTATGTTGGGTCAGGCTCTACCTTGGTAGTGTATACTGACCATAACCCGTTAACCTTTTTGCGTTCCCTTCAAAATCCGAACCAAAGATTGATGCGCTGGGCCCTGTTTCTACAACCCTACCATTTGGACATTCGGCATATTAAAGGCAAAGAAAATGTAGTTGCAGATGCATTATCACGTGCGCCTTGGTCATAGGAAGTTCTAAGGTGATGGGGGAATTTTGTATAGTTCTACAAGGCTGTTAGTGTAGATTTGAGCTGATCTCATTGGTTGTCTGTGAGTAATGGATTAGTGTTTGATATGAATTGAACTGAATGTTCTTGTTAATTAATGTGTTTTTTTTTTTTTTTCTGTAGGGTCTGAGGTGGGAGTTCACTCTTGAGGAGGGGGATGTGACAGCCTCTAGACCTCTGACCTATTTTTTGTTTTGGGTGCTGAGACTGTGAGTGGCTCATTAGGAGAGATGGCTAACACCTGAGTTGGTGTGAAGGCTCACCTACATATATAGGTGTCTGAGCATTCAGTGGTCTCTCCTCTTTGAGTTGCTTGGTTTGTTTGGTTACTTTACTTTGGTTCTTTACTACTTTAATAATTTAGTTCATTTAAATAAAGTTAATTCTTTTACTTTAAACTGTCATGTGTGGTCTCCATACTTTGTCCCACCCTTGAGCCAGGTTGTGACAAGTTGTACATTACATCATCTTTTTCTAAATCATTTTAGCAAATGCCTGCCATTTAAGTGGGAAGAGAACAAATGCCAGTCTGTATGAAACAAAAATAAAAATGTATTTTAGTCTAAAAAGGATACCATTTTTTTATTTTGTGCACAGAGTTCTGCACACTGATAAAGATAAAAGTCTCAACATTGAAGTATATGAGGAAACCACACACATCAGCATCTGTGTTCCTGTGGGTGGTAGGAGTAAAAAAAAAAAAAACAATCTGTTCTTCATCACAACTCTACAACACTGGACTGAGATGGATCTCACTGAGACAAAGGGAACACAAATATATTAAGACAGCGCTTTAAACATGCAGATATCCAAAGTCTGCCTTTTGCAAGTTAAAAAATCTGAAAAAAAACAACAAAAAAACCTAAAAATAGGTACAAAAATGTTGTTATTCCATATATGGCAGGAATTTCTGAGAAACTGAGTGATTTATTTTTTTTTTCAAACATGACATTCCAGTACATTTTTAACTTTATTTCTAACATAACAATATCCTTAAAAAAAAAGAAAATAAAAAAATTTCCAAACAGAATCTAAAGAGGATTGTATTGCATATTCAGTCCAGTGCAACAAGCAGTGCTAAGACCCTTCTATAGAGTAGGCAAAATTTAACAACGCCACAAACACGACACAATACAGGAGAGCAAGCTCCTCAAGTCAAGGCTTAGTGGCCCACATGCATCTCAAGGACAGGTGATTTTTATTTTTTATTTTTTGAGGACAGTAATGCTCCAGCAAGATGGAATATGCGTATAAATAAAAGGGAGGAATGAGGAATGTTGAGGATGTGAGGAGCAGAGGAGAAGAAGGTTTGAGATCTTAATTCTTGGGTTCAACTGTGCAGAGTGATGGGGGGTGTTTCAGAAGAGAGTGGAGTGTTTTTGAGAAAAGTGTCAGGAGGTGGAGTTATCTGTGATGAAAGAGTAGCAGCAAGAGTAAAGAAAAAGATAAAAAAAAAATATTACTTGGTTAGAACTGAAGAGGTCGGAGAGGTGAAACATCTTCACGGACAAAGAAAATCATTTCAGCAGAGGCAGCTGCCCATAGGGGGTGCTGGAGCTCATTTTTTTTAATAATAAAGGTATGTTAAATGCATTATTGTGTAGCCTAGCCTAATTGTTAATTCTCTGCATACATTTTCTCTAGTGTTAAAGTGCTATTAGGTTTTGATGGAAAACAATCTTGGAGAAACATTTACCAAAACTGTAACTCTCCTCAACATCATCATCAGCACACCAATGACAACATTAGAGTCTGAGAGGTGCTTCTCTACATTAAAGAGGATAAAAACTTTCCTAAGGAACACTATGTCACAAGATCAACTCGACGCTCTGGATATGCTCTTCCTCAAGAAGAAAATGTCAAGACATTCCTGATTTCAACAACAGGGTCATTAAAAAAATTTGCCTCTCAAAAAAAGACGAGCGAAATTCCTGTATAAATAAAACCTAGAGAGAAGACAAACAGATGCACACACAGAAAAAGACACACTTTTAAGTTTATTTTCCATTCAATGGGCAATATGTAATAATAATATAGTTGTGTATAGTTGACATGCTGTGACATGCAATGACAAATTTAGCCAGTTCTATGGCTTCTCTGATGCTGTTTTCTACAATTGTTGCACTTTTTCTTGATTAGAGAGGGTATCAAAATTATCTGTTTGATGAATTTGTATACTTTCTCCACTCATCTTAGACACTTGTAGTGTCTGATCATTTCCCTAGAGTCAATGAGTTCAAAGACACTTAGAGATAGATCCAGGCCTTTATTCGGAATGGTTAAAGGATGATGTTCGTATATGAAAACTCTGTACAACTCTGTATGTGCACTGGCAAGACATGTATAAACAGAGTACATCTTCGTATAGAATAGAGAGATGCGTTAATTAGCCTATACATAAATCTGTCAAAGATGTCAAAGAAACGAAGTGCAGCTGTAGAAAGCCTGGTCCAGTCAGATCACCTATAAAAGTGTATGCTATTCTTTGTTCGGGGATTTTTCCTATCATTGGCTCAGGAAATCCCAGACTGTCGCGAAAGTCTGATATAAGCCTCTTTTACTTTGTAATAAACACTTTTATGCATTTAACCCTTGTGTGGTGTTAAGATTTTCTGCATTCTCGGGGTGTTAAGGGGTCCTTTGGGCCCCTTGGGGTTTCATACCATAACTCAGCCCCTGTGCAGGCTAGAGACATTCTGTTTTCACCAGAGGAAACTTGAGGATGCCCTTTAGGTCACTGACCTACCACTAGGTTTCTCCAACCTGAGGGGCGGAGCCTATTCAAAACGCTTTTTTTCCACACCACCAGCCCCACTTCTCAGCCTCTGTGTGGGCTAGAGACACACTGTCTTCACTGGAGGGTTACTGGTGGGTAGCTGTGACATCACTGACCCTCCCTATGATGACCTCGACCTTTGGGGGCGGAGTTTCGGCATCACGCACGCCACAAATCCCACTTCTCAACCTCTGTGTGGGTAAGGGAGACATGCTATTTTCACTAGTGGGTTACTGGTGGGTAGCCTTGACATTACTGACCCTCCCTTGATGACCTCGACCTTTGGGGGCGGAGTTTCGCCATCATGCACGCCACAACTCCTGCTTCTCAGCCTCTGTGAGGGCCAGAGACACGCTGTCTTCACTGGAGGGTTACTCTTGCATTGCTCTGATGTCACTGACCTTCCCTGTACTGACTGTCACCTTGGGGGGGCGGAGTTTTGCCATCATGCATGCGACAAATCCCACAACTTAGCCCTTGTGAGGGCCAAAGACACACTGTCTTCACCAGGGTGTTGCTTGTGGGTGGTTTCTGACCAGTCCCCAATCTACATTGGTTCAAGGGGGTGGAGTCTGACCTCCATGCCACTATTGATACTATTATTAGACCATATCAGGTACCATGTACCTTGACCTCTTCTATATTATCTATAAATACATCACATACAGTAAAACAGTTATGATCAGTACTGCAGTCAACTTGCTTATAAATAAAGGAAAGCAGGCCTTCAGTACTATTGATATTTATTGCATGGAATTGATTTCGCACAGGGGCTTGATTGTGGGATTTGTGTTGCGGGTGACGTGGTACGAAACACTGCCCCCTTTGATCAAGGGTGGTTGTGGGACAGTAAGGTGCACTCATGGCTGTCCCCGTTGACCCCCTGGTGCAGGCATCATGTCTCTAGCACACACAGGGGCTGGGATGTAGGATTCCTGTTGCATAATGGCGTGGTAGTGAAGCCCCGCCCCCTTGGGTCAAGTTTGATTGGGAAAAATATATCCCCCACTCCACCCTCTGTTCAGGTATTTTAGTCTCTAGTAGAAGGAAGGCAAGTAAAGGTATGTAACAATCTATATGGTCCTATTCCAATGTTCACACTAAAGCTGTAGACTACTGCCCTATTGTTTTACATTGGGGTCCTTTGGACCCAAACACCCTCTGTGTGATGTAAATGTGAAGGGGGGGTGTAGAGTGGGAGCTCCCCCCAAAAAAGTTATCCTCCATGCCCCTCACATAAAATAAGCCAAGGACAATGAGTTTCAAGTTGAAAAAAGTATTACTTGTATGATTTTTATTTTAGTAAAGATTGAAAATGGGTCCAAAAGACCCTAACATCACACAAGGGTTAAAAGTTGGTCTAGAAGCAGCCTTTTTTGAACCCATTTGACACACTCGGACAGCACAGCGAATTGATCGAGGGAGAGAGAGAAAAAGAGGAGCCTCAAAGCCACATCTTTGTCGCTGCGAAGATCTTCAACTTTTCTGGCGAACATCAACTACACACTCCCCCCCTCCACTCACTCACTGTTGATTTGCATAGATTCAGCTGAATTTATACCCCTGTTGTGAATTTATCCCTTGATTGTATAGTATTTGATAGCATAAAGTGTAACGTAGCTGTAAATTGTTACTTTCTTCTTTGAAACTGGAAAACTAAAATTAAATTATTATTGTGGACCTGTAGCCATTTTCTGACTGTTTATTTAAATGCTTGTGCTAGGTTAGGCAGGGAAAAATGTTGGCACACCAGCCCCACCAAGATTTTTTTTCACTAGCTGCCACTGCATTCCAGGTGACTATTATTCAAGCTTTTTAGGATTCTAACAAGGTTGTGACAGCTTGAAATTCTATCTTGCTTATTCTTAAATTATTCTTTGGTTTTATATCACTGGATTTTTGCAATAGTCTGTCTGTTCTCAGTCAAACTGCTCAGTTACCCGGTAGCTTATCACCAGCCAATGTTCTCTCTTTTTAGCTGCCTGCAGCCTTTCCCAGCAGCTCTCATTTTTTCCAGTCTTAAACCTGCTGCATGCTGGTCTTCTGCTGTGTTGTGACTCTATTCCAGCAATAAAGTCAAGTTGTTGAAATTCTTTTTCATGTAACATCCTTATATTGGGAAATCCTTATTGTTTTATGAAACGGTAAATGACCATCTACAATTTTTATTTAGTCTCTTGATTAAGATTAGAATTTAAAGAGCGTCTAAAAAGTGATTTAGAGTTAAACAGGATTTAAAAAATAACATTTTGCCAAAATCATAATTTAAAGCAACTTCATTTGGCTTTTCCCTTCGTTTTTAGGGGTTTCCACAGTGGATCATCATCTTCCGCATATTCATTTGCCATTTATTTTTCATCAAACCAGCACCATGAGAGCACTGGCTTGCGACACCTGATTAAAACAGTTTTTGAAATGGGGGGCAATGTGGAGTTCAAGATCCTGCTCGAGGTCACGTTGGCTTATGACAGGGCTGAAGCTCACACCTGAGAATCCATTGGAGGGCTAAATCTACCCACTATATCATGACTACCAATTATCCATGACGTCAAATAAAAAAAAGCAGAGACTTATGCAACAATATAATACCACTGGTATAAGGCTTAACTCACAGTTAAAGTCTTAACCTGGGTCACATCAGGTGTGGCAACGCAGCACAATGGTTGCACTGTACCACCTGCTGTGAGTTGTGGCTATTCTAGCACATGAGAGTGGTCCCATCAGCAGCACTCATAACAGTTTAGGTGTGTCCCAGACGCAACTTCCTATCCTGGTCTTTGAAAGATAATTGCCAAGTGTATTTTGGTGCAAGATTGCAGCTAATCTGCATTAGTTTATACATAGCAGATTGATCTGGCAGGGAGTAAGGCACAAAACTGGCACAAAAAATATTCAAACAATTTTTTCAAACAGTTTTAAAAATAAAGCACCAATAGGTTCTGACTTGTACGCTGACAACCATATGGAGGCTGCGAGTAATCAATTCAGAGGGTTTTAGAAGTGATTTGAACCACAAATGGTTCATTTTAGAAGCCAAAGTCCACATTTGATTTATCAACTCATCCTTTTTATATGTATAATTAGAGAAATGACAAGACATTAAGAGAACCGGATCTTTAAATTAGCAGATTATTGCATGAGTCTCACATGATCTCAGAACCTTAAACCAAAATCTTAACCCAGAAGGCAGAACTTGGAAGCACTCTGCTTCTGAAACACTCCAGGTGGGACCCAGATCTCCATGATAGTGCTTATTGCAGAGCTGCTCTCAATTTGTCTTTGCAAGACATACCGGAAATTTAAATAAAAAAAAAAAAAAAACATCTAGAGCACAATTAAATGTTTCAATTGACTGAAAAACAGTTTTTATCCGACAGCAATAACCACCCTCAATGCCTTAAGGATTAATCCTTAACAGGGGGATCGTGCAATAATTATGACAGAGTGAATGGTGGCATGTTTTCCGGTTGAGCGGGAAGGGGATATTTGACTGTGTATTTATTTATTTATTTATTTATTTATTTATTAATGTAGCAACGGTATTTATTACCGTAGTTGATGTTTTTAATGTTGCACTGACTGTTTGGCACTTTTTAAATTTTGTTGTACTTGTTACAATGACAATAAAGGACTATTCTATTCTATTCTATTCTATTCTATTCTAATTGGAACTGAAGTTACCATAGATTATTGTAATAAATGCAACACAAAATTACAGTCAAAAGTTTTAACTCCTATTTGTATGTGTCTCAGTGTCTACCATTTAACTACTTTAAATCAAACACATGCAAAAAAGTTCATGTTGCTATAAAGTTAGGACTTTTTCTTGAAAGTGCTTCACAACTTAGCCTGGCTTATTTTTCTACTCTGACCTCAGTGTGAAAAAAAGTGATGACTGAAGTTATAGATAAATAGATGGTTTTAGTTTAATCATTCTTAATTTGTTCAATAGTTTCTGTTCAGAGTGCTGTTAGAAGCCGGTTTACTAGAAAATGGAACATAGGGTTTTATCAAAACAGTTTCGCCTTTTGCCACTGTCGCATAATAGTGTAATCTGTCCAGAGGTGCAGAAAGTAATACGGCCACATATCTCAGGAGGTTTCAAAATACTGTTCCTCTGAAATCCCAAAATTGGACTGATTTCATGGAGCATCACCCCAGATATGCCAATGGAGCGTGAAATTGAGTCACTCAATGTAGGGAAAAAAAAAAGAAAGAGTAAAAAAAAAAATCTTTTCCCCTCCCATTTCTCTGCAGAGAAGAGTTGATTTTATTTGGTTTATTTATTTATTTATTTTGTGCTTGCTCCTTTGATTTTTCATTCCTGACCCAACCAAATGAAATTAAAAAAAAAGCACATCCTAGATGCAAACACTCATTTCATATAGAATGAGACAATTTTTCTGTAATAAGAGAACATTTGACAATGCAAAAAAGAAAAATGAATGTTGAAGATGAGACAGCTGTCTCACCAATTTCTACTTTTTGTATTTTTTGATTGGTCATGGAAGAATGTGTCTCCTTACTGTTTGGCCTGAAAAAAAGGTGGTTCTGTTGAAACTGAAGGAAAAATAGTAAAGAGCAGAACAAATATAAAAAGCAGTTGAGTACCAACTCGACTTGTCTTGGGGGTGTATTTTTTAGAGTCAAATTTATCATATTTCACCAAATGAAACAGTATCCTCAATAAGAAAGGAAATAAGGCAAATTCTAGAAAATAACTGACAAAAACAGCATGTTTTTTTTCTCTTGAGGTGCAAAGTAAATTCTTTTGAATTTTATGTTAAATATCAGGGTAAACAAGAAGTGTCTTTTAGTGGATGGTAATGTGAATTTGAGGTATGACTGACAGCAGTTTTTAATCATTTATTTTATCAACTTGAATCATATTAATAGTGTAATACTGTTGTCAAAATAGATGTGGTTTAGAATGATGCAACAACTGGGCAACAATATTTTAATTATGGCTATTAAGCTGCTGTCTCCACAAGCCCATACTTCACTTTCTGGACACTGATACCAGGATATTAGAGTGATACCACACTGAGTTTAGAGACAACGTTCCATGCCCATGCAGCATTTTATTGAATTTACCCTACACAATAGCATATACAGTTGGACAACTTGTTTACAATGAACATTTGTACGAGCATTGGGGTACAGTTGAGCCACAGAGCTCACTTTTATGCAATTCTATCCCAGAACAGACCTTCAAATATCATGCAGTTTCTCAATTCATCATCCAGACTGCCATGATCAATCAAGTCAAGGGCTGCACTCAGGTCAAGCAGCAAAGACGCAGAGCACTCAAAGCAAGCTCTATTCTTTAGATCTACCCTTGACATCCCCAACCTCAATACGAGCTTTTAGTAATGCCACATTTAATATATTAGAAATGTAATGTTGTTTCTGAAAGAATACATGGGCTGGACATCTGATCACTGTAGATGAGAGGAGGAATGTTGTAACATTATATGGTTAGTATTAAACTCCCTTTTGCATGCATAAAGAAAAAAAAAGAAAAGAAAAAAATATTCACTATGGTAATCCAAGGTCAAGGTCTACCGCTTCAACAGTCACTTTTTGTCTGAGCAAACCAGTTTCTGTGCTATCAGACTTTGCTCCTGGCTACTGCAGAGTGGGACTTGTAGAAAAATGAGGGCACAATTTTATATCTGACACTTCCACAATAAAGGTGAAATCCTCACAAGAACGCTTGTAGGAATGATGCTTACATGCCAATTGTCAGGACTTGCTGCCACTTCAGAAGAGGAACATTGGATTCCATTTGGCTTCTCTCGGCAGAGGAAAACTCGCTTTACGTACAGGAGTACCTTTTGAAGCACAGGAGGTGTGCAAATTAGTGCAGATTCACAAACGAGCAGAGTTGTTGATAAACAGCTCATGAGAGGCAGTATGTTGGTTTTAATATGAATAAAAGAAAAAAACAAGTTCTTACAAAAGTGTCAGAAGCCTTCTCTCTTTATTAGACCTACATTAAATTAAGCATTTATTGTTTTTTTTATGATTCAGGTTCAGGCAGTATACATAAGTTTAAATAAATCGCATGATTTCCCTAATTAAACATGATTAATCGCATTGTATATGGAAAATGAATTCAAAAGCAGTGTAAAGGTCACTTTTATTTAAATGTCTGCTGCCATATGAACTGGTGTGCCATAACATTTGTTGTTCAAACACTTTATATTAGCACTTGCCAGTAACACGTATTTAGTGTAAATCTCATCTTTAAAAATGTCAAATAAAATAAAGCTTATTGCCACTGCCAGGGCATTGTCATCCTGTTTTTTTTATGAAAAATAAAAAAAAGTCTTCCAAGGTAACAGCAGAAACCTTTAACGGGGAGTTCAACTTGGCAGTGGTTACAAATAACCTTGTTTCTGTTGAATCCACCGTCTGGGAGAACTTTCAAATAAAAATATCCATGTAAATGTTCTGTAACTTTATCAATCCATAATTATATGTGTATCATTTGTTTTTTTTTTAACATTTTTAATTGTCAATCAAAACTAGAAAAAAAAAAATTAAAAAGTTACCTTTTTATTTTGTTTTTCATTTTTTAATCTAACACAAAAAAAAATTTAAAAAAATGCCTGGTTTTTTATATGTAAATTTTAGCAAACAGGCTACAGGACTGAATTTGTTTTTAATATTTAATTGTCCAGTTTACGTGACCCAGAAATGGCTTTTTGCGCGGCTGTTCAGTTAGCATGGCAGTGCTGGAATTACATACTATAATGTTTGCAATATTGCAAAATTTGAATGAAAACTCAGCTCATATATAGCTTAACCAAAGTGCTCTCCAGCTCTGCGTCTGACGTAAGTATTTTTCTCCTGTAAAGTGAGAATTTGGATGTATTCTCACTCAAGAATTATTATTAGTGTGCACTGGTGAAGCAGTCAATCGGTTGTTAAGATAAACCCATCTTAGAGGCAGTTTATTTACTGTAAACATCCATTATCTATGCATAAATCATAGTTATTATGAAGAAGATTCAGTCTGATCACTATCTCTTAATTTTGGACACAGTATGATCTGTTACACTGAATTGAGATCCAACAAGTGTGCGAGCCAATATGAATTACACAGGCTGGTGCAGGCACACACTGATAATTGAGCCCACTGCTTGTAAAGGAAACTAACAGATTCCTTTATGCTGTATGGGTTTAATAGGTTTTTGACCATGAGGGGAGGATAAAATAAAGATGGTATTTGTTGTGCTAGTCGAGGCGCTGCCATTAGCAGTTAATTACAAGAAAAATGTGTTTTAAAAAAAAGAAAGGAAAAAAAAAGACCACAAACACACCAAATTTATGACCTGTGCAGAATTTTATGGCAAGCTCTGCAAATAATCTCATATTGAAGATATTTGAATTGGTCTTGGCATTTCTTATGAGCTAAATTTGGCGTGACTTACTATACTTTGAGGAAAAAAAAACAAAACCAATGTGCTATTTTGAAACATGTGTTATATATTACCCTGCTCACTGTGGTCAACTCTGGGAATGGAAACAAACAGATGGTCACACCAGACTAGCTGGAACCATCAAGTTTAGATTAAAGAAATAAAAAAGGAAACATGAGAATTTCCTTCCTGTTATTTGGCTATAGAACGCTGGTGATGAAATATTGTATCTGATTTTTTTTTTTTTTTCTTATGCAGCTTGTTTAGTCCAGGGGTTTAAATAGCTGGTGAAACTATTATTAATATTGTCTTTTTTTGTTGTTGATGTTTTTTTAAACATAAAATCTGCTTAATAGTTTCATAACAGTATGAAATTCACATGATATGAAACGTGTCCGTTGGCTTCATTAATGCAACCCCAATCATCGGTGGAATGATTTTAGATTGCTCTGAAAATGCTCTTACACAACCAGGCAAATGTCACTTCCATGCTGTCGAGAGCAAATATTGCCTTTTTAAAATGCATCACTATGTGACAGATGGTATTAACAGAACATTTAGGATTATGTAAAAGGGGATGAAAAACACTTGACAATGAGCCTTCATCCTTTCACATGGTTTTTAACTTGAGTTTTAAGATTTTACACAGTTGTCAAGGTTTAATAATGACTGCTGAATATAAGTTGAGATTTAGTGACAAATCTGAACATAAAAGGATTTGATTTATTATAGCTCACTTATGTTAACTCTCTGGGTGGACTCAGTTTGGTGACATCCATTATATACTACCACTGATATGACACACACATTTTCAACTGGCTCAGACATTCACAAATAATTAGACACAAACTGACATGGAACATCTTCAATAAGCCGAAAATGATTTGTGGTCTGGATGTAGCTTCTTTTATTTTTGGCATCCACTGTCATCAAAGTAATTTCTCAGCATTCCTCTAATGGGGAGTATTGATTTAGTAAAGACATGAATGAAAGTGGCTGTAGCAGTAATATGGCATTTATTGTTTCTTGTTTATTGATATACATAGCTCTCAGTGTTGCAGATATTCAAATTACATCTGTTTGTTTTTATGTGGCACATGAAATATGGTCCTTGTCTCCATGGAAAAGGTTCCAATGAAGTCAGGTAAAAACAAAACCATTTACTTTAGACCTCTGAACCATTTATTCTTTATACCTCTAACGGCTGAGGGAGCTGGGTATTTAATGAACAAAACGACGGATGTTTCTAAGTTTGTTGCTGGGTAATTGAAAATGCATCCTAAAAAAAGGCAGAAGAATAACAACTTAGGACGCTGCGCTTTTCATGTTTTTTTTCCTGATTCTAGTATAGACTGAGATCAGCCAAAATTACAAAACACCATGTAAATACATTATGGCAGCATTTAACATGTGTAGTCAGTCAGATCTTCAGCCAAAATTATTATCTAATCACTTAAAAGACAGATTTGTGTAATGGACGATGTGCAACAATCAAGCTTGGACTATGTCAGTCTGCTACAGGCTTTTTTGTAACAAGAGACCGTGATTTTTTGAAGTAATAAAGAGTTGACATTTTCTTTAAAAAAAAAAAAAAACTGTAGCAAATGTTTGATTTCTGAGCATCTAATGCCACTGACCCCAAGCTATATATAGCTTTCCCAAAATAAGTTACTACTGGATTTAGATGTATCTTATTGTTAATGAGAAGTGAAATGCTTTCCACCTCTTTGATTAAAGCTTTTGCATTTTAACTGGCTGGCAGTTGTGGTATTGAGACAGATATTGGTAGGTGCAAGTTATAATTTGTGTCTAAATGTATCCATGCAGGCCAGAAATTAGATAAAAAGGTTTTTTGAGGCTCTTTTTTTCCCCCTCAATTGTACCTCATTTGTTCTTCAATTACAGCTTTCCTGCTAAGGGAGAAAAATTCAAAACATGCTCAACAAACACATCAAAGCATGGCAACCACATACTGTCGTGAATTTATCTAAAATTGTATTGAGTTGTTATCATCAGTCATTAGCTTCTGACTTTTTTCTTTTTTTGAAGGAGAGAGTTTTATCAGATGAAGAGAGCTCTTATCTCCATGACTTTATTGATCATTCTGTCCTCTTACACAGGCATACATGGAAATGCACTCAGGAACAGGAAAGAGGTGCTTGTATCTACAGTACCTATACCATTGTGTCATCTGGAAGTACTTATCTCGTGCTTTTGTCATGTGCACTCCTTTCTTTCCTTGTGCTACCAGTAGATACAGACTTAATGGACTCCAAACTCTGGAATATATGTAAAAATACAGAATTCTGGTTTCAAGTTGGTCCATTTGAATACATTTTACAAAATGACCATAATTTTTTAACATCATCATAATTAATAAAGGCAATGTCCATCTCAATCTGAATTGCAAATGGCACATTCATTCTGTGACTCTTAATCTTATAAGCAAATTACAGAGTATGTGCCTGAACCAATTATGCACAATGAGAAAAGGATGTCTGTGTTCTGTCTTGTTGCATTACAAATCTAATTCTTCACACGAATCATTTGCACATGACCCCAATCTAACCTCTCAAGTACTGCTACCTGAGATTTTTTGTCACCTCATACTATTATAATGCTACTAAACTCAGAACATTTCCAGGTTACAGACAGATGTTTCGAGAATTCCATGTCACAGATGACATGACTTTGCTGGGAGCAAGTGGAAACAATGCATACTAAATCCTTAACTTGCATTGTAATAATAGAGTATTATGATAACACTGGAGATGGGGGTTTATAAAAACAATATGACGGAAAATGGGGATGCACATTTCTAATAATCAGGCTCTGTATTATTAAAATTCATGATTTTTCTCTCTAATGGTTCACACTCAGAAAGGACGTTAACATGCTAAACATTTTTCTTTATGTATCTTTATCTTCCCTCGTTGTGTATCTCAGTTAAATATAGTAATTTGTCTTAAAGTGGACATGATGTGACTGGCCCAGTTAATGCGAAACGGCAACACAACCTGAACAGTGTTAAGGTATATATGGACACCATATTTAATGTTTTCCACAGAAGGAGTGATCAGGATCTTCTTTATACTTCTTTTTGTTTTTGTTTTTTCCCATTATGTCTTGGAAGAAATGTGTACTTGGTGGTAAGGATACAACAATGATTTTTCAGTTTTAGCTGAACTGGTTTTATAGCTGTACCAAACAGACTGGTTGGCATTTAATCTTTGTTTTTCCAGGTTGATAACTTGAATACTCTGGATCCAGTTCTAATTGAAATTCTCAACACCGTAAGTAATCTCTTAAAGTTTTGTGAATTTTGGTTTGGTTTGGAGCTCTGTGTTCTATTTTTGACTGCTAACGTGAGACCTTCATGAGGCAGCCCCTTTTCTCATGGAAAGCTTGCAGAATGCTACCAATGAGAAGACATTTAAGAACCTCCAGACACTGGACCAACTGGAAAACATCAGAGGGATTCTATACAGTGTACAGTTTTCATTTGCTTGGCCCTGAGTATGATATCCAGATTGGTATGGGCAGACTGTACAATGAACAGCCCTCTTGAATTTTAGCCTACAACCGATGTAGAGATTCAGACGGATGTATAATTGCGTAATCCATATTAGCTGACAATGAACAAACTATTTGTGAAAGTAAACCACTGTTTTAGTGTTTACGTGTGCCAAAATGCTTTAAAAAAAAAATTAGAGGAGAAGATTCCAACAATCACAATAGCTCCTTATTTCCTCTTTCTCCTCTGATACTGTCAACATATCTGATGCTGACCAAGTGTTAGACTAAATTCTTCAGATATTCAGAGAAGATGATTGGCCAGATACTGGCCAGGGTGCAGGATGAGGGAGTTAAAATACTGAACAGAGGGAGCAGATGTGGGTGGGTGGGTGGTTTAGGGAGGGGGAGACACTTTTGCAGGAAACTTTGTGAAGTTCACTTAAAGCCCAATATTTCTGAGCTATTCATCAAAATAACTTGAGATTTTGAATGCAGTGGAGCAGAGCAAAACAATTATTCACTCAGTCACAGCACACTTGATATGACAGAGCCATAATAATTTCAGTCTAAGCAACCACAATTATTACCATCCTCTCTAAAAGGCACATCTAAATAGCACTCTGCTCCAGAAAGGAGGCATATGTAATTATTCTTCTTAAATAGTGGTCTGAAAGTGTATCTGATTAAGTTGTTGGATGCGACTAATTCAATTTGGGCTACGTTCTGCATCAGTCTGAGTGCATCAGGCCATTGACTGAAAATAACTCGTATTGTGGACTGAAGGATAAACACTGAGATTATTAGATCTTGCCTATGAGATTCAAACTGAGTGATCAGACTGAGGCCAATGTTTTTCCTGTCAGTCAGTGATATTGTATTTTAATTTCTCTCTCTCTCTCAGATAGGGACAGGATAGGGTTTTAAATTGTTTAGTGAGTGCCGACACTGAGATCATGGTGATTCAGAGTTTCTTGGATTCAGACATGGCCAACTACAGTCACGCTTTATATTGCAGTTTAATTATTTGATTATCATCTCTCTGAAACATCCTTTAATTTGAATTTGATTTAGTAAACAAAGGGTATTTAATCAACCTGAAAGCTTACTATTAATCAATTTCAGCTTCAAGATTAGATGTATAATGGCTGAGAATGATAGAGACAGACTATAAAGAGAGAGATTTGGTAAAGGATGTGTATTGCTTCACCATGTCATTCAAGGAATTTATTTATAATTTAAAAATCATAATTGTGAAATGGGGAACAATTTTAAAGATATGGCAAAACTGAAAAGCAGTAGATCATAACATCTCATAACGTCTCTCTCTTTTCATTTTTAGTTTGTAAAGGAAGTATTCTTTTTCCTTCTCTGTTCCACAAAATTTTATAATTTACTCTTTTTATGATGACATAAGAATGAGCTAAGTTTATGCACATCTTCATTATTTGTGAAAAGCGTTGAATGTTAAATTGATTTCTTAGTCTTGTGGGACATTTTTGCTATAGTCTTCATAAACAATAAAACCAAACCAAAGCTGAGTGAGGTAAATTAACAAACAAAACTGTGACCTCTAATGCTTTTTTGACCCATCTATCAACTATAAGCACTTCAGTGGACTTTTCACTCTTTGGTAATGTTCCCTATTTTAGTTTTCTGCTGTCATAACAGACCTTTTTCACAGCAGATATACTGACATGTCATAACCATAAAAGCGCAGGTGAAGCACATTTTTACAAAGGGTAGTTTGGTTCCATTAAGTGTCTGGTTAAGCCATGACGGTGAGCAGGGTTGCACAATACATTTATGCATAAAATTGCTTGCCTGAATGACTGCAGTGGTTTTTAAAATTTATTTGATATGCCAAAATGCCTTTTATGAAGATGTTCCACTCTTACAGTCCCTAGAAGGCCATTTGAGTGTCGACATGTTGTTTAAGGGCATCTCTTTTGGAACATTACCTTGTCAATAAAAGCCAGGAACAAAACATGAACAGCATAAACAGTATTTTCCTCAGTTTAATGACTACAATGCATCATGCCCTTCTTTAGGTGCTGTTTTATTACAAGAGGAACCATCTGTGGCTTAGCTGTGGTATGATTGTTCCAGATGATGAAAGAGTACATGGACATATGAGCACAGCTTCTTATAATAGTGGAAACCTTTGATACATATCGTTAAAGCTGTTGCACATAAACAGTAGATTGCCAGTGAATTCAAGGTGCAACTGAACATTTCTGCTACAAACCAAATACAGCATTAATTTGAGCAGAACATTTTTATCTGTGGCACATACAAGCTGAAAAAGGCCTCTGAACCTATGTAGATGAAGGTTGCAGTTCCCTCATCCCCAGTTACTCCCAGTGAGTCTTTTTCACTGGTCCAAAATTGCCTACACTCGTTTGATTGTTGAACCAGTTTCAAATCATCAATTACAAAAAGGGCAAGTCAAGCCTTCTCTTTTGGTATGAAAACAGTAGTGCTGCTGGGTCACGAAGGCAGTCATACACAGCAGGCATACAGCCTTCCCTCAGGTTATCTTGGCAATTCAGTCCAAGCCTGTCAAGCAAAAAGCTTAACTAAGTTGTTCCATGGGCACAGCTGTCGGCTGTGTCTGGTTTCAACGGAGCCCCCTCCTGATGAGTCCGACTTACAGAACTTTAAAATCAAGATACATTCTCTGACCACAGTGTGGCTGTGGGTTGGAGTTGAGCAGTGATACTGTCTGTGTTTTTGCTTGTTGAACCAGTGTGATATTTGTGTCTTGTTGTATCTTTCCATCAGTAAAATCTGTCTGTAAAAAAAAATAGAGAGAATGGTTCATGTCCCATGACTCTTTTATTACAATGCTGTGCATCACTATTTAGCCCAAGCTATAGTTCTGCCATTATTAATTAATTCAGGAGGCACTGGAGTATGTTTTTCACTGGACCTGTCACTGACCCATGGTATGTTCAGAGGCAGTGCTGCATTATAAAACAGCAGGACTCTGAGGATCCTCCGAGTTCATGGACAGGAAACTCAGCCTGTTATTTGGGAGTATACATGGTCAAGCATAAACAAAAGGCAGTGACATCTACCACATGTCAGGTAAGGTGTTAAATGCCCAAGACAGTGTGGAGGAAGGTTCACCCCCGCAGAGAATCCTAATATGAGAGCAGGGATAAGAAGAGACAGGTGAAATGAGCACCATAACAAAAGCTGCGTACAGATGTTAGAGCACAGATTTCACGCTAATCCTCTCATTGTTTATGCTATCAGTGCATGGTTCCTCATGTAAACCCCAGGTTTTTTGAAATCACACATATGAAAGAGCTTAATGTCGTCCTCCTGCATGCTTCTACAGGTCGTCACAAATTTATAGATCTATGAATTAACAATGAAGGGCAGAGGATGTAGAACTGATGTAGGAGAGGATTAATACACTGGGTCAGCATTTCGATGTTGTTCTAAGAAACCTGCTTCCCAATGTGATATAAAAGTAAAATGACATTAGATGAAAAGCTGAAGAGAACACAGGGTCTGTAATTTAACTAAAGAAAAAGAACTTATCCATCTAGCTTCTAACATCTGGAATTAGAGTCTAGACAAGACTCTAAAGAGTAAATACAAACAAAAAGAGTAAATACAAACCTAAAGGTAGAATTAATTATGAAATTTAGAATGGCACAACACTAATTATACCCTCTTGCAATAACTGTGGTCATGTTGTCTTTCTCTATATTATCTTGAGATTTTCCATTGCGCTATTTTATGCTAAAACATTTTCTTAAGGTGGTTTTGGATGTTGTGCGGCTTGAAGCATTTTCGTTTTGGTAGTTCTGTCACTTTTTTAAACATCTACTATGATGGGTAACTGTGCCAGTGGAACACTTGTTTATACATTATATGGGAGTTGCTGATCAAGCTTTCCAAAGACCAAGTAATACCTTATATCGCCCCCCCAAAAAAGACAAGTTAAGAGGAGATGTAGAAGAGCTAGGCTTGGAGAAAAGCAGAGCGCAACAAAGAGGAATTGTGAAACACTTTTGTTCCCTCCCAACTGTCATGTATAATGTAAGATCACTGGCACAAAAAAAGGGAAAAACTTTGAGCACTGATGAAAACATTGGCAGGGAATATCGGGAAATATCTGGATGTGGAGAAAGAGGACAAGCAGTTGGTTTGGGTGACAGTGAAAGATACAGAAGAGAGATAAGATGAAAAAAGATGACTACTGTGGGAAAGACAAAAGAAGAAGCAGAAGAAGCTTTATTCACAGTTTATATAACAATAGCATAATTTGCCTTTGAGGATTAAAGAAGTGTTATTTTAATTAATTGAATTAAATTTATTTAAACAGTACTGCAATACAAAAAAAAAAATTCTAGAACTTCAGTAGAATTATACTACAACAAGTGCATGCAAGGCAAAACCCCTGCTGAAATGTGCGATGGACCCTCACCTAAGGGAGCTATCGACAACACTGCAGATGCTTTTGTTTATTAGGGCACATACCAAATGGATGAATATGTAGCCTGTAGTGAATACAGTGGAAGGGTCACCTGCATGTGTCTGTACACCTGCCAATACTCTATTTGCTCAAGTATAAAAAATGTTGCTCCATCCAAGCAGATACAGTTGCTTAAGGGATTTACATTTAACATGATATGCTTGTATGGTTTTGTTCTTCATGGTAAAAATTATTTTTTTGATGAGAGGGACTCAACCAGAAAGGGGCATAAATATGTGGTTTATCTCATATTTCCCAGTGCATTATTGACATGATCAGCAATAACAGATTATGCAGTTTGTTCATAATATTTTAACACTATTCACGCTAAAAGCGTCATCCCCTTTTACACTTGTCTTTATTTTTGTGAATATATGTGGCTACTGCAGTGTCTTGGCTTTTATTAAGAGTGAATAAATAAAAATCAAAGGAGACAATGTAGATAGGCTCCTTGATCAGAGGTTATATCAACAGTGACAAGTTCAGGAGAGTACTAGACTGAAATGGAGATGGACTGCAGATAGCTTCAGGGAGCTGAAATTTTATTGAAGCCATCGTGACACTCCAATATTGCCTCTTCTTAGAAATGAATTATTCCCCCTTGAGAAACTGGATTGAAAACATTTAAAATTTTGATGCCAGTTTCAACTAAAGTAACCTGTGGTCTATATCTATATGTTGTTTTTGGTTCATGTATATTAATCTTTTTTATTTTTTTATTTTATTTATTTTTTTTTTGCTGTGTTTCACCACCCCTAACAACTTGCTGAAATATCCATCTTTGGGTGTTCACCGATCATTGCAAATGAACCTGATTGCTGTCAAAGGGGCCAATCATAGTCATTTGGCCTGTGGTCCTCCAGACGTACACTGTTAAGAATCAAGATGCCCTTCTCCCCTCAATTTATTTATGTGCTGAAATTCATCTGGCACCTCAGCTGCTCTGCACTGTGACAAAAGGTCAGAATTCAGGGACTAGATCATAGGTTAAGCTCTCCATCATTCGAGGAAGGACAGACAGAAAGGTGCTTGTAAATGTTAATGTCAGAATACACTGTGTGACAGTGTGGGAAGCATTATGAGGTCAAAAGGTGCATCCTTTCATACCCTTGTCAACACCTTTTAAAAGCAGTTATTTTTCATACCATCTTGTTTGTTCACATTGATGATATTTCTGCTCAGTAAACTGTGCACACAGTAAAAAATATGTATTTTTGGTATTTAGTATACAAGCTAGGAAGTGGTTGACACTTGACTGAGTCTTAGCTCTATAAGCTGTGACCAATAGCATAATCAGCGAGGTCAAAAGATGTGAATTTTGCTATGAAACATACATTTTAACTGCAATGGTGTTAAAAAAAATAGTGTAATGTTAGGGAGCAAGAATGTGTATATCAGACACGAACACATTTCTTGGAAGTATTCTGTCAAACAAAACTATTCTGACTCTCTGAGATAATTATGGAAGTTTAATTCAAGTTATTTATTCTATTTTGACACAAATCAGACTTTGCCTTTTATTGTTGATTCAAGTGAATATTTTTATTATAAATCTCGAAGGTCTGAAACAAGGCAACTGGACTTAGTTTTCTTTGTTAATTCCAAATGCCAGGTGGGAGTTTTGAGTTTATAAGTATGAAGTCACATGTAAATCAGTTAACCCTCCCGTGACTCCTGGGTCATAAGTCTTTGGTCCCCTGTAAATCATGTACCTGGTCTTGGGCACATGAATCAAGGTGCCAATGTTTGTGAAGCCGTTGGGTGGCAGGAGGTTGTTAGTGCTTCATAGATAAAATCTGAGCCCTCATACTCATTTTAATGCAGTTTTTTTTTTCTTTTACATTTGACAAAAATGAGGTGGCTTCTTTTGCTCTTCTTCTACAAATGTCTGTACAGACAGAAACCAATTGTTCAATAACTTCTCAGGTGTCACTCATTGTTGCTAACATCTACATGGAAGTAGGAAGTAAGTGGAAAGCGGAGCACTGAACTTGCGCACGGCAAGACACCCAAACAGAAACAGTGTTATATGTGTGTGCAGTGAGGAGTGCATAGACTTTTACATTGCTGAGTTGTTGTTTAGTTTCTCTAAATACATGATGCAACACAGGAGAGCAACACAGGTCAAGAGTCAGCAGTCCATCTCTATCTTAAGGGACACTCAACGCATTTTGGACAGAAACATTGAAGAAGTTGAGATGGATTGAAAGAGGAGTAAAAGAAACCATCTATGTTAAATGTGAAAAACCCACTTGACCAATCAAACACCTATGATGCAATCTTTATTCTCCTGCCCCAATGGTTTCACGGCCATTTCCACCTTGATTCATGTGACCAAAACCAGGTACATCACTTATAGTGGACAAATAAAATAATGACCCAGAGGAGTCATGGGAGGGTTACTGATTTACATATGACTTCACGGCTTATGATCTTGGAACTCCCCACCAGTCAGTTTGAAATGAAAAAAGCTTTCTGGATAGAAAATAAAATATCTTCAAGAACAAAGAAAAAGAAGTCCAGTTGCCTTGATTCAAATCTTTAAGTTACTTTGACCTGGATGACTGAGAGTCTACATGAGAATTTTATTATAAAACAAATGAAAACAAAATGACCTGTCCAGGGTGAATAGCCCTGGCTTTTGACCTAAGAGAGCTTGGATAGGCTCAAACAGATCCCCATGACCCTGGATTTAGCGGGCATAGATGATGGAATGGATGAAAATGGAATCCACAAAAATGATAGTATCCTTTACTTATTTTTTTTATACAACCTTTTGTAGCAACCACCAATACATTGGCCCACTCTTACTGAGCAAAGTGCTCTAGGTGTCTCAGGTTGATAACCGCCTTCTCCACACTGTATTTTTATTATCTTTCCAAAGATGCTAAGTAGGTTTAAGATTAGAATAAGTCATTGTGGGCTCCTGGATAGGTCAGTGGTTAGAGCAGGTAGCCCATGTACAAAGGCCATAGCCCTCCAGCAGTGATCACAGGCTCAACTCCTGGCCTGTGACCCTTTGTTGTGTGTCTTCCTTACTCTCTCTGCCCTGTTACCAAAGGCCACTAGAGTTGCAAAAATCTTAAAAAAGAATTATTCATTGTTTTTGACTATTCAGTGATCCATGACCTGAGGCTGAGGTTCCAGACATTGGGCACTATGTTTCACTCCAAAATCCCTTGATAGTCTTAGGACTGAGTGTAGCTCTCTTCTGTCCTCTACAGAGACTGGGCTTTGTCTTATACACAGGGTTACTATGTTATCAATTAACAGGATCCTGGGTGCGTAGCTGTTGATTGTGAGCTGACTAAGTATCCTGTTTTCCAATAGATCTCAGTGAAGCCTTCATTGAACAGATGAATATCGAGTAATAGCACAGCGCCTCCCAGGCTGTAACAGCTAGACCTCATACACTGTGAGAAAGACTGAATTCTCCTAAAAAAAAAACGATGAGTGCACCAAGAATCACTTTGAAAACTCTGTGGAAAGATCTCATGGTAGGGGGAAAAAAGTCTTCAGGACAACTAGATACAGTAATAATTTTTCATTTCTATTTTTTTTCTTTTCTGTTAGGTTAAATCAAAGTAAATTCTCTTTTTTGGTACCTCCTCACAAACCGTAGATTTCTAGGTAACACACAGACATACCTCTTTTATTTCTTCACAGAGATAAATGATCATAAAATGGATATCTGTGTACCAAACAAAAAAAAAACATCTAAACAACAAATTATGATCAAGCATTTTTCTCCTTATGGGCTTCAAACATGACAAACCAAAATATGTAAACCACAATTCCAACCTAAAATGTGTGTTATTCTTTACCATCTGAAAGTGACAATTCACAGCTGTGCATGCGTGAGTGTGTGTGTAATTCTATGTTTAATTGTGTTTACCACCTAGTTAACTGCACAGGTGAAGAGTTTCATTATGAAAACCAGAGTTGTTCCAAGTGAACAATTAAACTCTCAAAAATGTTCAAATAGCACCAAGTGCTTGGATTTCTAATGCTGGGGTTCATATGTTGGTGCACATATGATGAAACCTGACCGGTGGTACTACCCTGGTCGTTCATAGCTGAACATTGCCTTTTGACAGTTTCAGCAGAAACCGGCCACAGCTGACAGTTAAGAGTCTACATTTTATCATTGTTTATCATTCAGATAACAAACTAACAAACCTGACTGGCCTGATCTTTCTCTGCCACTGCATCCCCCCCCCCAAAAAAAAAAAAAAAAAAAAAAAAAAAAAAAACATCTCTCTCCATCTCACGTCAGAATAATCTGATTGACTGAACTTTACATCACTTAAAACATACAGTACATGTTAACAGTATTTGACCCTAAAATTAAATTTGTATCATTTACAAAATAAACAAGATATTTTCATTAAATGTACCCATTCTTTTTAGCATTTTTTTTTTTTAATTTAATAATATACTTATTTCTCCCCATTTTATTAAAGTCTCTACATGAGTATCTGAAATATGATGTGTAAGGGGGTAGGACTCACTCATCCGGGGGTTTGCAGACACACCTCTCTGCTATGGCTTCCTTCCAGTTATTCCAGTCTAAAGTAGACAGGATCACCATTTGTCTTGCAGTCAGTGTTAATCTGGTCCTTGCTGAACTGACAGGAACATAGCCCGGAATTTCATGTGATATTCTTGTGTAGGGTTGGGAATCGAGAACTGGTTCCTGTAGAGAACCGTTTCCGTGTGTTTCAATTCCATGGAATTATTTGGCAGTTTATCTAGAAATTCTCTTATCGATTCCAACCAGCACAAATCTCACATAATTTATGCAAGCTACGCACAGTCAATTCCAGAAAGCACTTACATGATTACGTTACATGCACGCGCATTGCAGTTGTAAACAACAATGGTGCCCACCAGGTTCAAACACTCTAAAGTTTGGCTTCACTTCACAAAGAAAGATGGCAACAAGGCAACGTGCAGTCATTGCAAAGTGGAGATAACAACGTCAGGAGGGAACACGACTAACATGCAGAAACATTTCTGCACACAACATGTGGTAATGAGTGTCGTGTTTTTGACGCGCTTCGGACTGATGGATCTTCAACCCAGATCCAGCCGCTGCTGGCAGTAGCCAAGCTAAGATCACCTCTGCAGTTACTACGGAAGGCAACTCTGGTAAGTAGCTATCTCACTGCCTATGTGCTTCTTTGCAAAACACACTATAACATTAACGCTATGCTATTAAACAAATGCCTTCTGCATTACATTTAGAAGATGACCGTGATGAGAGAGAGTCTGGCTGGCTCAGAGGTTGGAAGCACTCGCTCCTGCTCACTACCTACCTCCAGAAAGATCACATATCCTTCCTGAAAAACCAGACGTGCTTAATTTTCTGCAAATAAGAATAATTTATTCTTCGTAGTATTTGCAGATTTGCACTATATACTGTTCCGTTGTATTTGATAGTATTTATTTTTCTTTATTATTATTTTTGAGTGCTTAGTGAGCTCATATATCCAACTGAAAGGGAGATTTTTTCATTTCGATTAGGAAAAATCTGTTAGTAAAATGTTACACATTCTTGTGTATTTGCACAGTTACATATTACAACAGTTAACACGTTATCCAGGTTTTGGGCCTCTTTTGACCTCGCTGTTGAATTTGTAAGGTTGTGACTTTTAAGTAAAAAATAATGATGCTAATAAAACTGTTTGTTTTTGTTTTTCCCCAAATTAGAATTGATAAGAGAATTGATAAAGAATCGAATCGTTAAACAGTATCGATAAGGGAATCGGAATCAGAAAAATTTGATAAATTCCCATCCCTATTCTTGTGTCGATATTCTTCCAGGTTTTTGTACTTACCCTCACACTAAATTGGTGCCTTCCGAGTCAGTGGGAGTTTACATAGTCATTCAAAACCAGAAATTTACTCGTCACACAAAAGCCCCAAATGCTTACCACTGGTGCTGCCACCCTGTGGGTTTCATTTTTGTGGCACTTGGGTTTTCTCTATTGTGTCATGCCCAGATTTTCATGACACAATAGAAAACCCAAGTACCACAAAAAGAACACCTCACCACATTGTTTCCCAGTATCTGTGATGTTCTTTTCTTTGGAAGCTTTATTTTTTTCCATTTGTGAACATAGGGCTGACGTGACTTGTCAAAAAAAAAAAAAAAAAGTTTTCTCTCATCTCTCTCAAAGGCATTTTGCCAGAAACGCTGTGGCTTTTCAAAATCCAGTTTCTACAGTTTCAGATCTGGCTTTTTTAAAGTTTTTCTTTTGAATGTGGAGCCCTCCTTGTTCTTCTTCCAAGTACAGTGACATTCCTTGACCGTGGTGTTTAGCTTGAATGAATAAATTGCAAGAATAAACATACCACACAGCAAAAATCCATCCATCCATCCATCCATCCATCTATCCATCCATCCATCCATTATCTACACCCACTCACTCCTGTGTGGCCACAAGGATCTGCTGGAGCCTATCCCAGCTCTCTTTGGGCAAAAGGCAAAGCAAAATTTAAAACTCAAAAATTAAATGATTGAAAGATTAAAATATACATAATAACAAAAATCACAATGCTGCTATGTATTAAAAAAGCATTCTAAAAAGAGATATTTACAGGTTTGGGTTTAAAAAGCGAAGTAGTCTGTAGCAGTTTGACGGCAGCTAGTAGCATGTTCCAAAGAGTAGCAAGTGCAAAAGCCTAATCATCCCACTGTTGGGCCACACCATGTGATTACAGAAAACCGCATGGTTTTCTGAGAGAAAGGAAATTATATAACTCAAATCTCCAGCATGCCTGGCGGTTTCAGTTTCAGAACTAGGTGTGAATGTGATGTCACGGCCTCTCACTGGCTGGGGACCCCTTTCTCACAGCAGGGTTCCTGGCAAAGGCGGATAACATCCCGGCAGCCTTAAATACAGCGAGCGCAATAAGCTCGTTCTCTTGCTCCCTTTTCCTGCACCTCGACTCCACGGCTGGACTTTCCACTACATGACCCAGGAACACCATTTTTGGCCACAGCTCCGAGCCAGCAACCACGAGACCTTCCAGCAACGCGCTAGTCAGCCAACGGCGAAGGAATACCGGTTCACGCGTCCCAGGCCAGTACCACAAGTGACTCACGCATATCGGCGTAAGAAAGGCACGCTACGGCTCCGCACGTGGCTTAAAGGAGGACCGGTTGTGCCAAGAGCCTGCAGCTTGCACCCCCACGGAAGCCGAGAGAGAAGGCCAGGATGAAGCAAAGCCACTCTTGTGACCATCCATGAAGCGTAACCCAACAGCGGTTCTAAACTCTTGATGTCCCCCGGCTGCTTTCCTGGAGAGGTATTTCGGACATCTCCAACTGGGAGAAGACCACAGAGAAGACCCAGGACATGCTGGAGAGATTATATCTCTCGGCTGGCCTGGGAGCACCTCAGGGTTCTCTTAGAGGTACTGGTGGAAGCAGCCGGGGGGAGGGAGGTCTGAGCCTCTCTGCTGAATCGGCTGGCCCCGCAACCCGACTCTGGATCAGTTGGAAGCTAATGTTCGGATGGATGGGTTCAGTCATTTTTGCCTCTCCCAGTATTCCAGAGGGTTATTAGGAATTATCAAATCAAACTGTTCCCACACAAGGGAAATCCTCTTCCTGCCTGGCTCTATCAAACTACTGTCAAACGAACAGACTATCAAATCTCTATCTAAACTCTGAACTGACCACAACGCTGTACCAACAACCCACACCTTGAATGGAGCCTGAGGGGTTTATATTGCTGTCGAATGTCGTGGCGACACCTGAACCACATCCCGAAGCAGTTTACTGAGTTTTTCATGCACAACTATCTCTACAACCATCTCTTTACAGAGAATGGTCCGAAAAAGAGAAAATATCCAGTGAGCGGCAGTTCTGTGGGCACAAATGCCTTGTTGATGCTAGAGGTCAGAGGAGAATGGCCAGACTGATTCGAGCTGTTAGAAAGGCAACTGTAACTTAAATAATCACTTATTATAACTGAGGTATGCAGAAGAGCATCTCTGAACATACAACACATCGAAGCTTGAGGTGGATGGGCTACAGCATCAGAAGACCACACAGAGTGCCACTTCTGTCAGCTAAGAACAGGAAACTGAGGCTACATTTCGCACAGGCTCACCAAAATTAGACAATAGAAGATTGGAAAAAAACATTGCCTGGTCTGATTAGTCTTGATTTCTGGTGTGACATGGTAGGGTCAGAATTTGGTGTCAAGAACATGAAAGCATGGATCCATCTTGCCTTGTATCAAATGGTTCAGGCTGGCGGTGGTGGTGTAATGCTGTGGGGGATATTTTCCTGCCACACTTTGGGCCAATTAGTACCAATTGAACATCGTGTTGACACAACAGCCTACCTGAGTGTTGTTGACCATCCCTTTATGTCCACAGTGTAGCCATCTTCTGATGGCAGGATAGTGTACCATGTCATGAAGCATGAAACATCTCAGACTGGTTTCTTGAACATGACAATGAGTTCACTGTACTCAAATGGCCTCCACAGTCACCACATCTCAAATAGAACACTAGAGCACCTTCCAATAGAGCACCTTTTGTCATGGTCTGGGTCAGCCATGGCGACATTCTTTGTTTTGTGTTTACTTGGTGTCTCATTCCCTGTCTCTAGTCTACCTTGTTTCCTGTTTTACTTTGAAGGTCTGTCTTGTCTTCATTGTGTTCTGCTTTCTTCCTTCCTTGTGCTATCCTGATTGTTTGCATCTGACTCTTGTTTGTCCCTCTGTGTATTTAAGTCTTGTTATTCCCCTTTCTGTTGCTGGTCCATCTGCTCGTCTTCCTGCTCATATTCCTGATTCCTATCCTGGTTCCCATCCTGGATTTAAGTTTAGTTTGGATTTTGTGTTTTTGTTAACAAATCACTCCTTTTGAACTCCTGCATTTTGGGCCCTCCCTTTGACACAACCTCAAATCATGACACTTTTGAGATGTGGTGGAACGGGAGATTCGCATCATGGATGCACAACCAACAAATCTGCAGCAACTGCGCTATGCTATCATGTCAATATGGACCAAATTTTCCTAGGAATGTTTCCAGTACCTTGATTAATCTATGCCACGAAGGATTAACCCTTTCAAGAAAATATACAATTATGCAGTTTGAGATAAAGGTATACTGTCAATGTGAAAATTGTTCAGTATGACTCAAAGTCCGTGAGGAGAGTGAAATTATGTTCAATTGAGAAATGTTCAATTTTGAAATCAAGATTTCAAAAGGCTAAAACTTTAAAGTGTTTTGAGATAATGGCAATGAGAAATATATTCAGTATGAACCAAAATTTGGAACGGGAGTAGATTTGTCATCTAATTTGATTATTGTGACATCATCTGCCCAAATCTGCAGAGTAGTCCTCAATTTCAGATTTTTCCTCAAGCCTCATGCACAATGAAAGCGTGTAAAGTGGCCAGTGAGTGTAGCACTAAAAACACACTAACACACACAGACACACAAACCCTTTTATAATATTGTTGCAATTTAAAGTAACCATGGATTTTAGTCTGATGAGTTGAAAGATATTTTACTTCAGGCACTTGTCAAATTTTGAGCAATACTAGATTACAAAAAGAATTTCAGCCAAGATATGTGGTGTGATGTGGTATTAGTGCTCCATTTTGCACAAAATCATGCTCTTTTTCTTTTCTTCTTAAAAAGATTAAATCATATGAGCTTTTGTAAGGACAGCTATAGTACTATGGAATCATGTGCTTTGTCTTTCACTCATATGTCATTGTTTCTCCTCCACCTCATTGGCACGGCAAAGCAAGGCCTGTGGTTCTCCGCTCTCTCGGCAGAGGCCCTCGCTGACCCCCCCAGCAGTAATTTTAGACTACATGTCAGCTGAGCCAAGGTCATACTATTTTTTTTATTATTGTGTTTTGGAGAATGAAAGCCAACATGAACTCAGGCATTGTGCCATGCAAGAGACAACTAAATATTTAATTTATCACTTTCTGTAATTATACTTCTTGTGTTTGTAGGAGTTTCTTATCCATATCTTAATTACTTAGGTCTAGTTTAATATTATCAGAACTTAGAAGCTGATATATTTAAGTGCCAGTTTAAAGGGGTACCCTTATTTTCCAAGTGATCTAAACATAGTGGAAGGCCCATTTGTTTTAAGTGAAACTGTAGTATAAGCCGAGATTAAAAGCAACAAAGACAAAAACATATAAGAGATAAGAATTGGAGCAGCTGGACACCGTGGTACTGAATAAAGTTAAAGTCTGACTGCCATCAAGAATTGGGCAGTGGTGCCAGGCATCAGTCACATTCTTGTAAGCAGTTGTGTTCGACATTTACTGTAAATGTTGAAGGGATGTCAGATGCCGCTCTTTGTCATGCTGTGTCAAAACTTGAAGGGTGACTAGGAAATCTATTTGGACAGCTCTGGTGTTGCTAACCATTCCAAGGGACATCATTCTTCGACAGGACATTGTGGTCAAAGGGTACTGACATCTACATAAAGCCATATCAGTAGTTTAGAAGGATTGCTCACTTTTTTTTTCTTTTTATACACTAAAACTTGTCAGTGGCAGCTGGTCTTGAGCCAGTACAGCAAACCCAGTGACACTTGAGAAAAAAAACAAAACATAACACTACTACTATGACAAAAAAAAAAAGAAAAAAATGTAGGCTACAAGGAAAGCAAACACTTATGAACTTCTACATCAATTAAAACAAAAAATATTAATATTGGATTATATAAATATAGTTTTTCCTAGTAGATTTGATATAGATTTTATGTGGCCATTTTGTTTTGATAGCTCACAATGTCTATTTTCACAGTACCTCTAGTAATGCAACATTTTTATTAAGTTATTGTCTTGCGGGGGAGAATATTATTCAAAATGTAGTTTTGGAATAACTGATATCGGTTTTTTGCTTTTACAAAGCTGAGAACTGTTAAACTTTACTCACAATCTGTGGATATTGATTTTTCTCCTCCCCACTTCCACAGGATCAGATCATTAGATTTGGCTGGTTAGGTGACACCTACACATCTGATGGATGATGGATGTTTTATATAGAGAAACTAAATGAAACCTTGCCCCCACCCCCCACACACATACGCACACTCCCATAAACACACACTTTTTCACACACATTGCCATCAAATACACTCCCGGCTTTGATGTTCTTCCTATCATCTTCTATCAAAGAAGCAAGATAACCTCAGAGCCAATGACAAACTTTGACAAATGACTTGTCTCCAAGCACCTGCAAGAAGATGAAGCTGACAGACTCCTTCACCTTTCCTCTTCCTCCAAGCCTTGGGCTGTGCCAGGCAGCATAAGTGATGTACTATAGGACATGGCTGGGTGTAAGTCATGCTCCTTCCGTTTCCTCCAGATTGTGACGGTCTCCATCTATCATTGCCAGTCACCACTCTTTCCCTCTGTCTCTCTCTCTCTCTTTGCCTCTGTCCATCTCACCAAACTCTATCTTATGAGCCTTGTCTCTTTACTCATTCACCCAAAGGTCACTCTTCCATTCTTTCATCTCTAATGTTTCCTCTCTCTGCCATTGGAGCAGCCCACAGATATCTATAGCACCATACAGATGGCTGGTAATCTGCCCTTGGGTCATTATGAATCCTTGCCAGGGCCCTGACCGAAGGCAAGTCTTCCCGTCTGTTAGTCCATCTCAGCAAACGGGGCATAACATGAACCATTCATCTAAATTTCCACACAGTTGGCTTTTCTTGCAAATATAGCTGTGTTATTTTGCCTTGACATCCAAATCCATGCGCTATATTTAAGTAGGCAAAGATGAGAATTGGCTTGGTAGAAGATAAACTGTGTGCATGGAGTCACAGAGGTGTGATCATTGTACAACTGCCTTTTTATGAGCTTTTTTATCCTATTATTTGACCAAGTGAAGAAGTCAGTCCCTGAACACCAAAGAAGACACGTGACAGAAGTAATTATGTCATAATGTTCTTCCAATATTATCTTTAATATTTCTAAACTTGGACATTTGATTTTTTTTATTTCTCTTTCATTATTTCATTCAGGATTCATTCAGGTGGAATTGTTGAGTTTCTAATTGTTGTCGAATGCATCAGTTACCATTACAATATTCTAAATGTCCTCATAAGTAGTAGTTTGTACCATTTAGGCACCAGTTTTTTTTAAATACACAATTTTGACACAAAGAATTCAAAAAGGCTGCAACTTAAAAATGGTTACATTTTCAAGATAAAGGCATACTGTAAAGAGAAAACTAAAAGTATAACCCAAAGTTTATGATGGGAGTAAATTTACCCACCTAATTTGCATATTGTGACATCAGAGGATGGTGGCCATATTGGATTAAGTAACTGTCAGGAAAGCTGAACTTTGAACACATTTACTTCGAGGATTTTTTTGTTGTGTTTTCGCTTTTTTTTTTTTTTTTTTGTCATCTTGTCTTCAAAATAATTGAACAAAGACCGCTGGTAGAAAATAAGCTAACATGGGTGAAATGTAATAGTTCCATAGCTCCTTACCTAAGGTAGCAGAGTGGCCAAATCTGCCTGTGTCTCTCAAGGTAGCATTCTTTATAATTCTTCACAGTATGGTATCTCTCATTACAAGGTATAGCACACAAACCTACTTCACACTGAATGCCCTTGAACTGTGTGTCTGAAAGGCCATGCCAAATGTGATCTAAACACACTACACAATCTGGACAATCATCAGTACTCCGAAGCCAGAGTTGTTCAGTTGGCCTTCATGGTATTTCCCCCCTCTTGCATTGATGGGCTTCCTCCTTTATTGGCCTCCTACTTGGAGTAGCCCTTAAACAAACCAGTAATTATTTCCTAAATTAAGGCTTTCAGTGGTTTGTGTGCACCAGGACCACACTTGCTGTAAATTATGTGGGAATTAACCACATTGTTGCTGAGTACCATTTTCTTGATCTGTGTGGAAAGACCTATGTTTTCATTCTCTGGTCAGCTGTATCTACTCCTCCCATGAAGATGTTGTTACTGTCAACAGACAGTGGTTTTTTGATGTCAGGAAAATCAGTCACATTTTTTTTCGTCTGAATGAGTTTCTGAACGCATGTGCTCCCAATAATAGATGACAGCATCATGAAACTCTTCATGTCATGCCATGCACAAGCCAACAGTTTATTTTGTTGCATGAACACTTGGTCATCTCCCCTTTTCAAAGGCAACTGGGCTAGTGTCAGACCCTTTGGCATCCCTCCTCTGTTGTAGTTCACTGTCCCACACATGCTAGCTATGCCTGGTGATGTGTAGAAGCTATCCACGCACACCTCATGTCATGTCCTTGTGTATGGGGCCATCAGTTGACAAACCAGACTGGTCATGCCTAAATTACCAGCCTCCTCTGCATTGTGAACAGTAAACAGACATCCTGACATTTTGTGTGTTTTCTCTGTCACTTGCTCTCGATCACTGACTACAACTGCTTCCTCGTCAGCCTGGCAGGACATGTTTCAAATCCGGTTCACTCATACAATTTTGTCTAGACATTTGTCATGAAATGGTGTTAGGGATTGAAGCAGCACATGTCTGCTGTCTAGTGGTGGAAAGTGGTAACACGATTTGCCACTCTATCTAGAGCAATGGGCTGTTTCTTTTAGCTTAGTTGCTTGTCGTAATTTTGTGACTTTGGTGCTTAAAGGGTTTACATTAGTCTAAAAACTAACCAACATGGAACTAGGTTATCCTGTGGGCAGCTGTTACATTACTTCACTGTTCCTATCTGCAATTCTGTAGCACATCACTGGTAATGACATTGTGCCTAAATGAGAAAATTGGTAGCAACTGTTTGTGACTGAACTGTAGAACTGCAAGGAAATGACAGTATTTGATAACAAAATTGATAGTAAAGTATTTTTGGCATGTTCTGGTGCGAGGTTATTATCCTTAATGAAAACGAACGAAATAACGAAAACTAGAATTGAAAAAACATTTTTATTAACTGAAATAAAATTAACATGAGAGTTTTAAAAAAAACATAACTAACTGAAACTGTATTATGGGTTTATAAAACGAACTAAAATTAACTATAATAATGTCAAGAATGTCCTTCGTTTTTGTAATTTTTTTTCCTCATAAACGTTTGAAATCTATTAACTTCGCTCCACCGTACAACAACAACAACCGCAAAAAAAAAAAAAAAAAAAGTGGTCCGCAGTGATGGCTGCGGCAAAAGTTGGGAGAAAACGGCACAGTCCTATTTGGGATTTCTTTGACTATGACTGTGTTAACGATAAAAATAAGTGCCTTGTTGTAGAAGCAGATGATACAATGTGTGGAATACTTCTCAAGGGAAAAAAAAAAATCACAAATCTGAAAGTCCATTTGAAAAGCTCACACAAGAAGGCTAACCAAGACTACCTAGCTAGCCCTGCTGCCGTCCTTCCTGGAAAGAGAAGCTGTGATTCAATAGCCTTCAAAAAGTTCAGTGCTTCACTCGAACCAAAATTACAACCCTAATTTAGAAAATAAAACTAACACAAAAACTAATAAAAACTAACAAAACTGCTTTAAAAACGAATTAAAACTAACTGAATTGGAAAAACTAAAACTAATGGAAAATCCAAAACTGTTATAACCAGCGGCGGAGCGTCAGGGGGAACTGGGGGGGTGGTACTCCCCCAGAGTAAAGAGGGGAGTAAAGACGAAGAAACAGGCTTTTCCCTAAGTGTCGGTTACACTTTCCACATCCGTGGATTCAACAATGCACGAAAAGTGTTGTACTTCATCTGTGGTAATATATAGGTTGCCCCAGCCAGAATGAGTCATGGTTGGTCAAAAAATTTAAGACTGATTTTGGTCATGTAGTTTTATTCAACACGTTGAATTAAATGTTGTGCTGCATGGCTGGCTTCATGTTCACTCTCACAGTTAACTTTACAATGTGCAAAGTTACAAGATCTCCAGATGTATTTTGGGTAAAATCGTCATCAACAGCCGTCCATCAGCGTCATCATCAATCACTTGTCAACAGAGTCAACGCGGTGGAGGCTGGTGGATCAAAGACTAATGTAATTATGAGTGGCAGTTCATATAAACATAAAAGTGGAGCGACAAAACGCAAAGAAAGGGAAAAAAGAGCGCAAGAGAAAATGAAACTTAAAAAGCTGGACACGTATTTTGTTCGTCCCAATCCTGGAGATGAACCTGACATTGTTGGCAGCGAGTCAAGCCCGCAAAATGTGGCAGCGCGGTCAGGGAGCCAGATTTACAGGTACAATTTCTCACAATCACTGACACTGAAAACAATATGTGAGTTTGTTGTAAACTGTTGATGTGGTTGTTATCGGAGTAGCCCGGCCACCTAACGTTATTATTAGGGGCCAGGTAGCCTAACGTTATTATTAGGGGCCAGGTAGCCTAACGTTATTATTAGGGGCCAGGTAGCCTAACGTTATTATTAGGGGCCAGGTAGCCTAACGTTATTAATAGGGGCCAGGTAGCCTAATGTTATTGTTCTCATGGTTTGTTAGACTTCATGTCGGTTTTGTCGGGTTACGTCAGCAAGCACAAGATGATGAGCTCGTCGTATAACCTTTCAATAGTGGTGAGTAGTTATGCTATTTTATATTGAATCTATGTTTGTATGTGAACGTGTGGGCCGCTGTGCCAATTTTAGAAAACGTTCCCACTATCGATACAGTAACTGTGCTATTAGTTGAAGTTGCTCATTAAAGTTGGTGTCAGAATGATGATGTAGCTACCCGTGGTGCTGAACTGCTTTGACTTTGTGTTGTTATATTATTAGGGGCCAGGTAGCCTAATGTTTTTGTTGTTCTTTTGATTTGTTAGACTTCATGATGGTTTGATTGATTTCAAAAAGACATGGTTGCTCTTCGTGGTGTTAATCTCTTCCTCAAATGCTTTAAGCTATGCGTCAAACATGTAGTAATGCTTGTAAGTCCCGCTGTTGCGGGCATACGTATGTTGTAAAACGATGTAAACACAAGTTTTATTGGGTTTAAAGGGCCCGGTCATGTGCCCCGCCCCCGGCCCGGCAGTGACATGTTCCGCTACTGATTATAACCCTGTTCTGGTGTGAGCTTGGTTTGCTGAGTGTGCTACTGTGAACTCTTAGGATTCAATTCAAATCAATTCAGTTCAGTTCAATTAAAAAATACTTCATTGTGTGGGCAAGAAGGATCTCCTGTAGCAGTCTGTGTTGCAGTGGATCTGAAGAAGCCTCTGACTAAAGACACTGTCTGTCAGACAATCTGAAACATACATATTATTATATGAGAGCATATGCCAACAATATGCCAACATATTTTAAATGAATATCCAAATTTTAAAAACAGTTAATACTACCAGAGTTGATCTGTGATCTACCTGTTAAGCCCTGAACAATTTGATCATGATTGATTAGTCTTGTCTGGAAATGTTGGTTAGGGGAGCCCTCGGCCATGATGCTTCACTCTCAATGAAGCTGCCAGAGAGGGAGTCTCGTGTCCGAGAGTTTTCATTTATATCTCTCCCTTTTCAGGTATGTTATGTGCATCAATGTCCTTAAGCTTTGAAGAATACATTATAAACTGTTTTATATGTATTTTATGTACAAGTTCGCTGCATTTTGAATGTTTTTGGAGATTTATTCTCATGTTAAAACACAGTTGGTAGACGGCCAGAGCCGCTAGCTTAGCTTCATCCACTCGGTTGGCGGCACTGAGTATCACGTTACTAAGCATGGACAGAAAGTATACAGTGTGTAGTGTATATGTAATATGTATCTTTAGCAGTGATAGACACTAAAAGCAGGATGTTGCTACTGTGTATGTGTTTCTACTAATTATTACTGCATTTCTACATTTGAGAGTTAATTTCAAAGTAATTGCACAAAATTGACTGTGAGGTGTAATAGTATCTCTTTCTGTACGTGTATTCATATTTGGATAATTGAGTGACTTTGTATATACTTTTTTTGAACAATGACTCTCAATAAAGCTGCCAGAGAGGAAGCCTTGTGTCCAATAGTTTTCATTTTTATCTCTCCCTTGTCAGGGTGTAACACTTCCTCTTTCTTCCTCTCTCTCATTATTGGGCCTTGTCCCAATCACAGCCTCAGTTTAATGTCACCTGACTGCCTCCTGCAGTTTCCACCATCCACCTTCATGGCTGGTGTTCATCACTGCATGACACCGCTGACCTTCACCGGACATTATATCCATTAGTTTGACAGATATGGTGCATCACAGAAGCTGTGTTGACATGCAGGTGTAGAATCGCTGCTGAATGAAATCATAATAATGAAAATGCCACAGGAACTGACTGGTGACTGTTTGAGGTCAGCAAATAGGTTCAGTCAAGGGCCATTGTTTTCAACATATTTAGGTGACTGACCAAGTTTGTACAGGCACAAGGCAGTGTGTAGGACAGAGTTGTCCCTTAAATACTGAGTGAGGAATTATATTTTAACTTTTCCTGATCTTTTATTCTAATACTGGAATGTATATATTATTCTGTATCGGAAACACACGCACACAAAAGTCAACATCAGCCTTGCCTTTCCAAATATATAGCAGTGCCTACATTTTCAATAACCTGACTCAAGTGTTTTGACTTGCCTCAAAATAACTACAAAACCATAAATGATCTGAACTTATGACATAGAAAATAAAAGTTTTGTGTGTGGCAATGAGATTGAGAGGTACATTCATGGCTATGTTTCATAAACCACCTAAACTCATTGACTAATACCAACATATGTGGTTGTGTGTTTAAAAGCCAGATGAGTCCAATAATGTGTGTGTGTGTGTGTGTGTGTGTGTGTGTGTGTGTGTGTATGCTGGTGATGCATCTTGTTGATCTCTGGAAGCAGCATTGGATGTGTCACTCCCTATATAGATGATAAAGAATCTATGACTGCCCAAGGAAATGGTATAACCCCATAAACAGATGACCCATTGATAATGCTTTAATTTGTGTTTCTCATGGTTCTTGTGTGTGTATGTGTGTGTGTCCATACAGCTGCATTTTCAAAGTGGCTATGGTAAAGCATTTTATTTATCAGTTTGCGTCTGTTGCAAAAATAAATGTCTTTTAATCTTGTCCTGGCTCTGAGTCATTCTCTATATGATTAGTTTTCTTTAAATGCCCATGAATGTAATTCTGATACGTTTAACAACTCTAATGAATTAAGAGCAATGAATTGAAAGTTATAGTCTTAAATTAACAGCAATGATGCAAGCTATGCACTGTAAGCTTGGCACTATACTTTCCATGTCTTTCACTGATGTTTGTTAACCCACAGTTCCACCCTTTGTGTCACTAAGGTTTAAAAACAAAAAAGTAACCTGAGGGTCTCTTAACAAAGAAAATAGTGTTCACGTGTAGTCAACGAGTGTGAAAGAGTAAATTATATTGATTTTATAGTGTTTTTTTTCTTTGCTCTGTTATTTGAATTCGTTTTGAAGGTCCATGTCTTCCACTTGTCTTGCAAAACGCCCTCTGAAGTTACAGAACAAGGCTTTCTCATGATCAATCCAAAAACAGCAAAGGGCAAGGTTGTGACTTCTGCATCCAGCACCATATCTTTCCTCCAAGCAGGAATTTTGATCTTAACACAGAGAGACAGTCCAAACAGCTGTTCTTATATTTGATCCAGGATGTGTAAGTAAGCCGTCTATTCCCCTCCTGCTACAACTACTGGATTTTGATTATTCTTTCAGATTGTTAATATATACAATATATTCTTCATGCATTCCATATACTTTTATGAAGGACAAAGCATAAATGTTCTTTTGCAATGGATGTGCTTCTTAAAACAGCCGTGAAGTATAGTATGCCCTTTCCATGACACTACCCTCATCCGTCATGAGGACAACCATCTCAAGTTTATTTCCACTCTACTTCATAGGTATACGTGAGAAGATTTTATCTTGAAGTGACTCTGCATTTTCACATTCACATAACTCACCTGAGGGGTGGGGGTGGGGGGGTGGGGGGGCAGATAGCTCAGTTGAGTGGCAGCCCATGTACAGAGGCTATTGGGGCTGGCTGTAGCTCAGTTGGTAGAGCGGGTCGTCCAGTCACTGCAAGGTTGGCAGTTTGATCCCAGCTCCAACTGACCACATATCCTTAGGCAAGACACTGAACCCTAACTTGCCCCCAGAGGGCTTGACAGCACGTGGCATGGCACCGGCCACACACTGGTGTGTGAATATGTGAGTGAATGGGTGAGTGAGAGGGTGCTTTGAGGGCACCTTGATGGTGTGGAGAAAGTGCTACATAATTGGAATCCATTTACCATTTATTGTACTCTTGCAGCAGTCACAGGTACAACTCCCAGTCTGTGACCCTTTGCTTCATATTCTTTTCTCTCTCTGCCAAACCTTCAATAATAATGCTCCAAAAAAAATATTATGGAGCTTGTCAGCATTTTATACAGACCTGCAAATGCTTGGAATTTAAAAAAAATCTCAACTGATTATATTTATTTACCTCTAACATCTGGCCTATCTTTCTATTCCAAAACTAAAGCAAAATAAAAAAAGGAAGTTTGAGACTGTAATGAAGTTCTTGATTACGTATTTGGGAAGCACGTCATACCGTTTCCAACCAAGCAATCATAGGATATAATGATTAAACTCCATAAACACAGAGAATAAATGTAATTTTATTGTTAAAGTCATAAATTATGTACTTTGGTATCTGTCAGTTGGAACTGAAAAAGACATATCCTGTAAAAAGAACCACACATTCAGTAGATGGTTGTTTTAATAACTGAATCTTTAGACAGTAATTCAAATTTGTAAATGTTAGTGTAATGCTGAGCAAGTGTCACCCCTTATGTTTTCTTCCTTCTTGCATGTTCAGGTTCAAAGAGTCACTGGAGGACCTGAACACCATTTAAAGGGTCCAGGACATACCGTGTGTTCATGAAGGAGGAGGGTTTGTGAGTTGAGAAGAGTGTTTCTAACATTGACACGTTTGAAGGTAGTATGTAAAATCTTTGTAATCGTATTTAATTAGTACTATAATTATTGATTGAAAAGTGTTGCGTATACAGTCATGGAAAAAATTATTAGACCACCATTTTTTCTTCACTTTCTTGTTCATTTTAATACCTGGTACCACTAAACGTCATCATGTGACTAAAACAGACAGAAAAGAAAACACTGAATGCATAAAAGCAGTGTTTTTGGCAGTACAACACCATAGCTATTGATGTAAAAACTTAAGTGATTTAGGTAATAATCAAGAAAACCATGGAAAATGGTAAGATATCAGCTCTTAAATAAAACTCTTATGAGCAATCTTTGTGGTTATCGTTATGTTTGTCCAAACAAATGTACCTTTAGTTGTACCAGGCATTAAAATGAACAAGAAACTGAAGAAAACAAGGGTGGTCTAATAATTTTTTCTATGACTGTATATGTGTATTTTTATTAATTTGGTGTTTTGGGGAGTGTCAGTCTACCATGTTGAGTGGTATGGCTGGGGGATGGGTAATGGGAGTTCATAAAAGGCTGTCAGTTAACATCAGGGAGGCAATCCTTAAGGCCTCTTTATGATTGCTGGAGTGTGGCTATCGTGGCTCTGTCTTTGTTTTTAAAAATGATGATTGAATAAACAGCTGGATGGTCTGCACCGAACCTCTTCTTCAAGCTTTCTTGTCTCTTTCCCCGCTATGGCCATCATAACAGAGACAAATAGCTTCAACTGGTCTAGAAATCATGTGCCAGGATCCTTGTGACTGTCACCACCCACCCCCACATCGTCCTCTTAAGGACCTTGTCATTTGCTCGTAAGTATTCTAAATAATGTCAAAATGTTTACTGATGCCATCTAATATTGGCATTGCTGGTTCATCAGAGCCATGCTAAATAACTGTGCATATGTTAGTGAGTCTGCTGGCTTTGAAAGAGTTGACACCATATTTGACACCCTGGGACGACATGAATCAATGCAGAATTGACAACACATACCAAGCAAGAACAAGAGAAAACTATGAAAATCAAAAAGATGCACATGTGGAATATGAAAATAAAATGAAAAACAAGCAGGTTATTAATTGAAATAATTCAATATGTCTGACAATGACTGAAATTAACAAAAGATGAAGCCCTTGGATCAGACTTGTGAAAACCTGGATGACAAGGTGATGGTGATCTATTCAACTGAATCAGATGTGTTGTTCCTCAGAAACATTTGAGACATGCAGGACAGCAGCCCTCGAGGACTGAGTTTGGACACCACTCCTTTTGATGGAGTCTTTTGCTTTTGGTGTGTGCTTTTAGTTTTAAAAGATAAAAAGAATAGTAAGTGGATTATTTCTTTTATACAAAGCTTGATGAATGAGATTGTGTTTGGAATCCAACATGAGACTATGAACTAAGTACCTGTGATTCTGGCTGTACATTTCTATATTCCCTGCACTGCCCATGATAACAGTATATGCAGACTATTTTTGTGCAAATGTCCACTCTTCAGGGGAATTGGTGAATTTGCAACGCATCCACTCTCATGCATACACATACACCATTATACTCACTATTACTGCTAATTTACACACCCTCCAGTGCAACGGAAACGTATTAAGTGCGTGCGTAGCTGAAGATGAGAACCATGATGAGAGCTGTGATGATGCTTTTGTAGAACCAAGTATCAGCAAATACCAGGATCATGTCATAATCGAAAAAAAAGTAAAACACCACATCTCTCCTGAGATGCGCTGAAAGATACAGTACTGTTGCAGACTTGATACATCTGTCTCGAGCTAACCCCTACTCCCCTCCTCACTTTCTCAATCTTTCTCACACACATGCACACACACACATAGAACCCTACAATACACAAAATAATTCATTTTGAGCAACAGTGATGTATTATTTGTTAAGCGATGCCATGTTCTGAAGTGAATGAAGAGTACACTTCAAATCTCCGGGGAACTTGTTTCTTATCCATGCACATTGCTGAGCAATGCACTCATAAGGCTATTATAAATTCAAAGGTTGTTTTGTGTGTATTTTTGCAGAACTTGCATGCTTGTGTATCTAGATCTATATGCCTCAAATAAAGGAGATTTTTTTTTATTTTTACACAGTGTTCAACAGTTTCACCAAGAAGGAAAGGAAAAGCAATCAATCACAATTTACTATGTTGAATGGTGGCTTAAAATATGAACTCTATTTTCAACATGCCCCCCCCCCCCAAAAAAAAAAAAAACAAAAAAACTTCCATATAGAATGTTTAAAAAACAAAATGTGACATGTCACATTAGGGTGATCGTTGAAGGTTCACAAAACAGCTATTTTCTTTGCTGGCTCTAATATTCTTTTGTTTAGGTTGCTGTTTTTCTTTACCCCTTGTATCCCCTTCCCCTCTCTCCCTCTGTGATCCGTATCATTTGTTCCCTGGAGAGGGAAGTAAGGTGACAAACAAACCTATTCATCATCAGCAGGTTCTCCTGGCTAAACTGTTATCCGAGCTGAACTCTCTAAACTTTTCCCAGTGGCTTATTGTATAGGGCTGCATCCTCTAAATTTACACCCACCATTTGTTTTATGAAGTGTCCATGGAGGGTAAGAAAAGCAGATAGAGGCCTGATGTCAGCATATTTCCCTGTCCAGCATCTAAACTGTGATATATGGTAAAGCAGAGTGTCTGTTTTGGGTCCACTTCTCATTTTTTTTTTTTTTTTTTTTTTTTTTTACATGGTGGTATTGTTTTATACCACCTAGTTTTAGAACTACAACATCATCACATTACCTAGCTCTCTGAGGAGAGCTTATTGTAAATGATTGGAGGTTATTCACAGGGCTGTTAGGGAGGGTCTGGAGTTGGATGATTTGGAGGAAGAAGCAGAGGGAAAGGAAAGAGTGCTCTACCCTTACACTATATTGGCTTATGAAATACACAGTGGGCATTACAGGAGCACTGTCCATTTTCAAACCTATGAATTCACTATAATAAACTCAAGCTGCTGCCTAATGGCTACACATTAGAGTGAGTTATTATGAGTAACTGCCCTTTTTATTATTTGGTTTCTTTTTTTAGATTAATTTGCACAGATAATTTTAGGTTTATATTATTCTATTACTCCATTTACAGCGCATTACATTTAGCAGCCAACATGGTTTTTAGTCCAAATGTTTTTGAATAAACCCAGCACTAACCAATGAACAAAAAGATTTCTCTGTTTTAAACTCAAACAACAGGCATTAGCATTGAAGACATTGTCAGCAGGTTCTTTTTAATCAAAGTCCAAATTGTCAAAGAGACAAATTGAATTAATTCCATTTTTGCTCCCTTTGAGTGACAAGATTCCATTATGCTTCTGGTCCAGCTGTCTGCAAATCGTATTATAGCCTCACGTCTCCATGTGCAATTCTGAAGCACTCTTTGAAACATAGGCAGTGATGTGACTGATTGATTCATTGCAGTAGAGGAAAGATATAATATGGAAGAAATACACTGAGAGAAATGTCCCCACAGCTTGAAAATCTTCTTAAATAAAGACTTAGTTGGTCCACATTTTAAAATAATGCCCTGCATAAAGTATTCCAGGCCAGTCACAGGGATAAATATGAAACCAAAAATGTTTTATTTTCTGATTAATCTTCTTCTTTTTTTTTTTTTTATCTATTTTGTTTTCAAGAGAGAAGCAAGTTGGACTTGTGGTTTGTCTGTTTAAAGACCTTTAGTGTGATCAGCTGAGGGAATATGGCTTGACAGTGATCCAGGAATAGGGTATTTTTAAAAATTAACTTATTACAGTGTCTGTTTTCACTAAAGTGATGACATTTTTTTTAACCACCAACTGTATAGTTTGTAATGTGTAAAACAATGATTACACAGTGACTGAAGGTTCAGCTGGGAGAACATCTCATTAAGTTAATAAATATATCAGGACGGTAACATGATTAGCTATAAAAGGGATGTCTTGGAGAGGCTGAGGACCCGATCTTCCGCCGAACCTCCTAAAGCCACTATTAAGGGATAGCGGGTAGCGGGAGGGGTGTTACCCAGCAAAAAACGCAATCTTCCACCTCCCAAAACCCGCGATCTTACCTGCGATAACCACTATATTATGCATATATTATGCATAGGAGTGGTTAGGGCGTTCCACCTGTTTAACCAATCAGTGCGTCAGTAGCCATTGCCTTTAAGAGCAGGTTGCGCAACCCGCTACCTGCTATGGAGCGTCTTTTTATCCAGATCAGAGCAGCTCTTATGAGCAGCTCGTCTGGGACTCTGCTGTAGAGCTTCTTCCTCTTCCTTCCTCCCCCTCCTCTGCACTGATATATGCATAACTAGCTCTGTTTGAGTTATCTTGTACACAGACAGACAGACAGACAGACAGACAGATAAACGCTGGCAAAAACATAACCTCCTTGGCGGAGGTAAACATATTTTTACACAGACAATTCCTATCGGCTACCTGAAAGTCCCAGATAGATGGTGGGCTCCCGGTAAACACGCTCAGGCAGAGCCGCGAGAACAAATATCACCAGTGGGCGCCGGGAGCGGCTGTGCGCACAGCTGCACCCTTGTGGCTGTGTGTCTTGGAGCAGCTGATGTGCTTTTTAAAATACTACAGAACGAAGCTCTGGATGAGCATTAAGTCAGAGGAACAGGTATGATGACATCTACTTTCTACCACTGAGCCCATCTCGGGTGCTCCGAGCGCAGGGAGAGGGTCAGAGGGAGGCGCACAGTACAAGAAACTCCACAACAGTGTTCTGTGATCTCCTCGTTTCCTCCACAGCAAATATCTGAATGAGATCATGCCACAGCTGTACAGACTGACGTGTCTGGCCGTGACTATTCCCACATCCACCACAACTGCTGACCAGACATCCTCTGACCTCAAGAGAATAAAAACGTATGCAAGTAATAAGGTGATTCGTAATCGAGAGGTAGAGCTGTTTGTGCACGTCAACATGTGACCAGGTGGACGCACATTTATGCCATTTGGACGTGCTCTTTTACTCGCTGACATGCGGGTTGCGCTTTCTGCAAACTCGGTATCTTGCGATTGCGGGTTGCAGGTGGTCTGACCACCAGCTACCTGCAACCCTAAACCTGCGATCGCAAGATACAGAGTTTGCGGGAAGCACAAAAGACACACCCATTGCCACACCTACAACGTGAATAAGGGAGTCGGCAAAGCAGATAGCGGCTTTAGGGATTGCATTAGCAATCTTCCGCTACCCGGTAGGTGGAGGTGTACGATCGGGGCCTGAGTCTCAGAAGTAAAGATTGTGAAATACTTTAAAAACAATGTTCCTCAATGTCAAATTGCAAAGTCTTTTCAAATCTCATCATCTACAGTGCACAAAAGATTCAAAGAAACTGGAGACATCTCCTTGTGTAAGGGACAAGGTTCAAGTCCTGAACTGGCCTGCCTGCAGTCCAGATCTTTCACCTATAGAGAACATTTGGTACATCATTAAACCAAAAATATGTCAAAGATGACCTCAAATTTTCAGCAGCTGACAATCAGGAAAGAATGGGACCGACTTGCAACACCAAAACTCCAAAAACACATAACCTCAATGCCCAGATGTTTTCAAACTGTTTTGGAAAGAATAGATGCTACACCATGGTGAACATGCCTCTGTTCCAGTTCTTTTGAGACCTGCAGCAGGTATTAAATTTGAATTAGCTCATTTTGGGCATAAAATTGTATAGTTTTTCAGTTTAAACTCTTATGTTATTTGTGTTCTGTTGTGAATAAAATATTGCCTCATGTGATTTGAAAGTCTGTGTTTTCATTTTATTAAAATTTGAAAAACCTCCCAACTTCTCTGGATTTCGGGTTGTGCATATACAGTGTGGGTAAGAAAAAAAAAAGAAACACAACATTCTGGAGCAGTGACAGAGCCATCAAGGGGACATTTTTCACAAAAAGGTCAAATATTTGACTACTGCGACCTGATATGAGTTAACCTCAAAGTGTTCACTGAATGGCTTATGGTCCTTGGTGGCAGTTGAATCGGCCTTCTGCTGGAAGCAACTGCTGACGATCAGCTGGATTGTTGGGGACTCAGTCGGTCACCGTTTGGCTGCCTACTCTGAGTGAGTCACCTTTTCCCTCAGATAATTTAAAAACGACCTGGGAGGGTCTGGGTTGCAGTTTCAGTCCAACTGGTGGAGCACGCAGTTTACATCTACTTTTAAATGCTGCTACCAAAATGACATGAGGAAAAGGAGACAGAAAATATAGTTATTCACTCTACTTTAATACTCTAATATGGTGATGACGTGTTCCCCAATGTAGTGATTTTTGAGAAGAGATCATGGACTAATAAGTATTTATTCTTTTAATATAACATGTGTTCATACTTGTACTTGACAATTACAGCAATAAGTTTAATACTTACCCATATCACTTATAAGCAAAAAAAAATGCTTTCTAAAGTTAGATAGCTTAAAATAAAGCTGTCTTAAGTCTGAGAATTTTATAAATATTTTGGTAAGATTCACTGGTCACTAAAGTCTTTACTTATCTGCCTGGACTGAAACCATAATTGTGAAATAAAATAATTAAAGAAGTTCAACTTGCAGCTTTAATCCAAAACTAAATTTTTTTGGACTTTACATCAACAATAATTTCTTTTTTTTGCCTGAAGGGAAAAAAGCATGTAGACAGTGCTTAAAGATAATGCCTCTAACAAGGATGTCATGGCAGATATAAAACATAAAGCTGGTGCATTTCCTTAACTGACCTTCCTGTGTTTAGTTAAAGGCAGGATAAAATGAATTATAGACCTGTGTAGTATACATATGTCAAATTTATATCAGCTTTTCCTCTTTTCACTACTCCACTACCATTTAATATACTTACCGCTAGATAAATTAACTAACTTTTCCATTAGATAAGTTGGTTCATTGATTTTTTTTTTCAGAGTGTTGCCAGGCAGCAATACTGCTGAAAAGTCAAAGTTTTTTTTTAATATGTGTCTTTCTTCCATCTGTGTTTTGCTCCTTCCTTCCTTCAAACCATTGAAGTACTTCAAATCTCTAGAGTATCAGGCCCAGTGAGCTCAACTATCTAAAATAATCCATCAAAGTAAATCTGCCAGTTCTCACAGTACCCGTTCAATATGTCTGTCCAGATGTCTTTGTCTCTATAGCAAGCATGAAGCACATTAAAAAAATTTCAGCCCACTTAAAACAAATTTAATGCCAGAGTTTCTACCAATTTAGATCACAAAACAAGGAATGCATCTCATTAAAAACTTGCCCTACATTCCTGATGCTCATAGTTTTCATTATCTTCAAAGCCATAAATCATATTTGCATAGAAAATATGTTGGGTTGTCAATCTATGTCCTATTTATTGATGTTAGATTTTTAACCTTAGCTAGGCAGCTCCTGTGTTTTTTAACAGGCTGCTCTGCATGCACAATTCCTTTGCAGGACTTACAGTATACCTTATGGCAAGCTTTCTGCTGATGTTGTAGTATTGCAGACAGATGCAGGGGTGACTCAACTCAAACAGGGTCAACATCTCCCCTGTGGTGCTTTAGTGTCCAGCTACCAACAGGGAATAGACAGAAAAAAGAATACCACTCTCTCTCTCTCTCTCTCTCTCTCTATCTCTGTGTAGGTGTGTGTGTGTGTGTGTGTGTGTGTGTGCTTGCACAACAGATCAAGAGAACTCATTGGAATGAGGTATTGTTGACATGGATCTTTTTCATTTATTAGTCAAAACATGTGTTGCAGAATACTCAGTTTGCAGCTTTTAAATTACAGAGATATTACAGATAATAATTTTAAAAAAACTACTGTGCATATCTACACACACACTGTGTAGATGTGTATGTGGAGTAGATAGTGTTGGATCCTGACCTTATGCTGGCATGGTTGGAGAAGGGGGCGGGGGCAGTCCTCAGCTGCTATGACACACTCATGCCCACGAGTCTGTTCAAGGGCTATTCAGCCTCTAGGAACCAGCAGGGAACAGGGTGAGGGGCTCCAGATGTGTGAACGCCCCTTTAGTGATGCATTGACTGTAGCTTTGGCTGACATGACCTACCCTCTGGGAAGGACATCAGTTTGGCACAGTAACTGGTGGCTTTAGCTGTAGGTGCAAAGGATTTCTCGAGTGCATCTCATCTGTCAGTTTTCAGTATTTGAAAGCATAACAGTAGGATTTTGAGACAAAACTTAGTTTATTGCCATAAAATACTGTGAGTTTTAGTGTCCATTTGACTATTTGGAGACTACTGTACCTTATGAAATATAGTATGCAGGACACCATACGAAAAGGAGATTGCTTTTTAAGTGCTATCAGTACAGAGTCTCCCTGTTTAATCTGAGGAGATTTATGGAGGACAATCACCCAAGTAAAAATTGTAGATGCCATTTATCAGGCAGAATAGAAATTACAACCATAATTTTCACAACTGGACACAGATGAGGCTTTATAACCACATAAGCCCCTCCTCAGGGTCCCTGGGCTCATTTTTAATGTTCCCTATGTGCGTTAGTGTGACCTGGAGGAGTAACTGGCTGACTAGCTCTCCTTTTCCTCCCTAAGGTATCCCTATTACCCAATCCTCCGTTCAGAGTCACAATGCAAGAGGGACTTGTTTGTGAAAATGAAGAGAGGCTCTCTGGGCAGTTTTGATTGAACCCTTAGAGCTATTGCACAGCTGCTCATTTTTCCTCTTCCTGATTTTTTTTTCTAACTATTGACAAATACTGAATATGTGGTTTTCATTCCTTTAATACTTCCCAGGTGTGCCATTAACACACAGGGGATGTGAGGTTACCTCTGCTTGGGTCAGTACAGGATATAATCAAGTATAATAATCAAGCTGGTATAATCAAGTGCATGCAGATTTTAAGTGTTTTTATGTAGATGAAATATAAATGACAGAGTAAGGAAGATTGGCACATAGTATGGTTAGGTTCGTACCTCTTTCTTCACCCTCCTGAAAGCCTTGGTTTGTGCTTTTGTGCCTCCTTTTTGATGAATAACCATGTCACACAAAAATGGATGTTTCAAGTAAAAGCACCCTGAAAATACAGTTTAGAACAGCAAGGCAGATGAAATAGGCTGCAAAATGGGCCATCCATCATATTGTATAACAATAAGTGACACATGGGGAAAGGGTTTAAGGCACTTTTCATTAGGCTTCTGTAGCACTGGCTATCCAGATCACAAGACTAAATAATGACCTCTGCACCAAAAGTGTTTTCCAACGAATAGAAGACAGAAGACATACTGTACTCCATGCTCTCTCCATCTAGCACACACACACTCCCTCTCACACACTCCCTTTCCCTGCAGGAAATAAAATGCCATCTATTTTTTCTCTGCCTGTCTGCCTGTTCTTTATATAAATCCTGTCTCTTTGGCCGAAGACAGTGAATGATACAGATTGTTCTTGGAAATGTACAGCAGCACAGCCCTGGTAAAGAATTTTAAGTAAATGCATCCTTAAGTTGATACCTACAGCCATGGCCAAAAGTTTTGAGAATGACACAAATATCACATTTTCTCAAAGTCTGCTGCTTCAGAGTTTTTATATGTTTTTGTCAGGTGTTTGTTATAATGAAATACAATTAGAAGCATTTAATCACTCTCAAAAGCTTTTATTGAGAATTACACATAATTCATGCAATAAGTCAATATTTGCAGTGCTGACCCTTCTTTTTCAAGACCTCTGCAATTCTCCCTGGCATGCTGTTAATCAACTTCTGGACCAAATCCTGACTGATGGCAGTCCATTCTTTCATAATCAATGCTTGGAGTTTGTCAGAATTTGTGGGTTTTCCATTGTCCACCCGCCTCTTGAGGATTGACCACAAATTCTCAATGGGATTAAGATTCGGGGAGTTTCCTGGCCAAGGGCCCAAAATTTTAATGTTTTGTGCCATTTTGTTATTACTTTTACTTTATGGCAAGGTGCTCCATCATGCTGGAAAAGGCATTCTTCATCACCAAACTGCCCTTGGATGGTTGGGAGAAGTTGCTCTTAGAAGACATTCTGGTACCATTCTTTATTAGGGCTGGGCAAGTTAACGCGTTATTAGAGTTAACTCATTAATTTATTAACACCAACATTTATTTTATCGCTCGTTAATGCATGTTGCTCACATGCTCTTGTTTTCAAAAGTCTCTTACTGGCTGCTGCTGAGCCGGAAAAGAATTGGCAGGTAAACATGCGGAAAAGCTAAAACAGACATGGTAAGCAGTAAAAACCCATGTACTTTACAGTTCGGGTAACAACTCAGGTAGCAATATTAACACTTCAGTTGTTAATAAAAAAAATAGACTGCAACAAAACTTTCAAATCCCTTTGTTCAAGATGATCGCGTCATTCCTCCATTTTACATCAGATCCTGCTCCATGTGTTCACTGTCATGCTTTATTCTTACTGGTTACTTCAGTACTGGCTCCATCTAGCGGCACCAGTGTGTAACGACAACAGAAAGTCTAGTCCTTAATTATAAAACGACCCCCATTTTTAGGAATATGACTTCTAGATTTAAAATATTGTCCCATATTCGGGCCAATACGGTAGTCTGATCAAAGACTTTTTCAACATCGGCTTGACTTATGCTGAAATTTCCTGCATGTTGCAGCAGATGGGTGTCCTGCAATGCTCGGAAATGAGTGTCAGGAGATTCTGTGCTCGTCATGATCTGAGGAGAAAAAGACTTATGTTAGACACAGAGCTCGAGAGCACTTTCTTCAATTTAGTTTTTCAGATTTTCACAATTTTGCAAATAAATCCATGGAATCATCCGTTCTTTCCATTTTCAACTGTCAATCAAAAATTTTTAAAAAATGACGTTTTATTTTGTTTTTCAATTTTTAATCTAACACAAATATACCAAAAAAAATTCCTGGTTTTTCATATTTCAATTTTAGATTTGGATCAAAAATATGAAATGAAAAAAATTGACCACAGGACTGAATTTTATTTTTAAATTCAAATGGTCCAGTTTATGTGACCTGGAAATGGCTTTATATCGAGTGGTGATGCTGCCATCTGGAGGATCGGAACAGTAACTATGCTGCTTAGAAGTCTGATACTTTTTTTGACGCTCTACCTAGCAACCCCAGTGACACATATTAGACATGTAATTGATGACTATAGACGTCAATGGCAGTCAATGAGTTTAAGTATCTTTTTTATTGATTACTATTACGTACAAGCTGTTTACTGTTTTTTGCTGCTGTGAGTGTGAATATGCTGTCACAACTGCCGTACAGGATGCCGGGCTGCCATAACTATCTTACACACTGCACTGCCATCTGCTGGACGTGGTCGTAAATATGGGTCGTCGTAACTCAGGTACTGAGTGTAAATATATTGTGCTTAAGTGCGTGCTGGAAAAGTATGTGGTACTGGGGTGTCTTGCAACTAATTAGGGTTAACTGCCACCAAGTGCCAGTGCTGGGCACAAAAACACCATCTCAGGGTTTCTACACACTGCACGTCTTGGGGCTGTTGCAGACCAAAGATCAACCTTGTGAAAGAATCATGTGGGTATCTTTGGTTTTTGGTCAAAATTAGCTGTCCTTCATCCTTGTATATGAGCAGTTTGACGACAGCCGCCACACTGGTCTTGCAACCAAAGATGACCTGAGATGGATTTCTGACAGTGTCACAGATCTTAGGACTCTATTTTCTTGCCAATTAAAATGGAACTTCAAATGACGGATTGATTATTCCATAAAAAAAATAAGAATCCAAAGTTGGCCTCTTCCTAACCATGACAGGAGGACATTTTTTAAAAAAAAGCACTTTGGGACACATAAAGGCAACAACATTGCTATTTATTTCCACATGTTGATTGTTTACTGTCAGCACATACAGATTATGTAATTCTACATCCACCTGCATCAGCCATAGCTTATGATTCAAGAGGACTCATCGTACAGTCTGTGCATACTATTCTGGACATTGTACTCAAGGATGAACAAATGTAAATTGTACAGTGTGACATGTTATTATCTAATAGAACTGCAGAAATCATGCAGTGTATAGGAGACTTTAAATATCTCAACATCTACAATGTATAATATCTTCACGAGATTCAGGGAGCCAAGAGAAATGTCTGTGTACAGAGGACAAGGTCAAAAATCAATACAAGACATAAAACACTTCATGGGCTCAAGAAAATGGAGAAGGAATGTTGAGCAACCTGAATTTTATCAGACAAAAATGGGTAAACATTCCTCTCCCAAATTTCCAGGAACCAGTCTCCTCAATTCCCTGTCCCATATGAAATATTTTCAAGGAAGGAATGCTAAACATTGCCTGGTGCCATTCAACCTTTTTTGAGAAGTGTTATGGCTATCAAATTCAAATTGGCCTTTTTTCCCCCCCTTAAGATGGAAAAAATTCTTAATGGCATATTATAGTATAATCAAAATACAGCTTTATGAGATTTGCAGATTACAGCATTCTGATTTTATTTACATTTTATGCTCCCAAAGTTTGTGTTTTTAGTGTTGTAAAATATGCATGGATTAAAACATCTGTCATGTGCGTGTACAAATTGTACTTCATATTTATAATTGTTTAATTTAGCAACTATGTGAATTGTATTCTCACAGACATTTTTCAAGACAAAATAAAAATTAAATGTTTTTTTTATATGATCTTACTCATGAGAATCAACAGATTTTTTTTAATTTTACTTTTTTCTATGCAACTTTAGATGAATATGCATGATTGCATGTCTGCATTGGGGTTAGGGTTACCGTGACCCTGTACACACACATTGTTTACGACAACTGTTTTACTCTATACGTATGCCTTTTTTTAAATCAACAAATGCAAGGTAAAAAAGAAAAAAATGTCTTACACAAGAAATTGCAAATGTCAAAGACCAGTTGCAGATTTTCCAGTCATTGATTTATAAAATAGAATAGACTAATTACATATTAGATAAATTAACCATGGAGAATGTGGAACATTTCCATTTAGCTATGAAGGGAGGGAGATTGCATGCTTCTGAGAGTATGGTTGCGTGCTTCTGCATGGGTGTGTGTCAATGGGAGAACAAGGGGATATGAATGCTACTTCTTGCATCCCTTTTGTCTTTCCCTGATCCATCTCAGGTCCATTGTATTGTCAGTTTGATTTATGTGGCGCCACACTTGCATCTTCCTACGATGTCAACCCTATGAAAAATATATGCAGCAGTTCACATAATGTGTGATCATATCAATGTTCTGATGGATGCTTTCACTTCGATCTACCTAAATAAGATGACTCCCATCCAGCCTGCAGCACCAGCCATTAGCAAGCCAAATGGCATGCTTGGAATGTTAATAGGATTAGTATTAGCATTTCATTCAGGTCTCCTACCTGTCTAGAATTAAGGCTGTGATCTGCTCACATTGAAAATGGATAACAGGCCTTTAACAAGAGCTAACATGTGTCTCTGGTCCTTTTGGTACAAAGCAGAACAAGAAAGGGAGCCGTGGAAATGTGTATGGTTAAGATTAATTCATGTGTATAAGAGCATAATCATGATGTGTGTGTGTCTGAATAAAAGATGAATAGAGGTTCAGTGGTTGATGAAGGACAATTTCCTGCATGCAAAAAAGAATCTGCACACACTGACATCTACAACTGCACCAGGCCTTTGTCTTCAAAGGAGTTAGCAGCTTAACGTGCCAGTGTCAAGATGGCTTTGAAGTTAGAAGAACATTTTCATGGTTTTAGTGATAAAGGAATTCATGTACATTAAAGAAAAGTGTAAAATAGAGAATAGAATTCTGTCATAAGTCTGACGCTACTCAATATGACTAAAAGATGAAGACTTATTTGTGTGGCGACCACTGATGCTGATCTGAACAACAGCAAGAAAGTTAAGTTACTCATGCGATTAACTGCTGCCCTCCGCCAACATACTGAGCTGAAGAGAACTAGAATCTATTGAAATGGTTCCCAGGAGTCGATGAGACAAACAACTTGGGGCTGAAAGTTGAATACAGTGTCTTTTGGTAGGCTTTTTTTGTGATGGCACTTGACCTACCAGGGAAATGTGAGCAGTTCTAGGCGAGATTTTAGGTCAGTTGTCAGTTGGAGTGACAGTAAGATGAAGCCAGTGGCCAGTTGACTGTGTACTTAGGAAAACTAATGTTATGCTGTGTTCCCATGCGTATGAAAGGATATGAGTCTATGAAAAACAAATGGCAGGTGGGGAAATGACATAATATCCCAGTTTATGAGGAGGGTCAGGGTATTCCAAAACGTATTCCAGAAAACAGAAAACAACATCATACTGTGAAAATATAGGCAATAATGAAGCACAGAAGGCTGGAAAAGTAATTGGAAACAAATACAGGAGCATTTGACAACTAATTAGGTGAATAGGTCAGTAGCATGACTGGGTATTAAAGCAGCATTTCAGAGAGAGAGTTCTCCAAATGTAAAGATGAGCAGAGGTTCACCAATCTGCAGCAAAGTGACGAAATTGTAGAGTAATTTCAGAAAAATGTTCCTCAATGTAAAATTATCAGCAGACAGTTAAAAAGCCTGCATCTCTGATGGTATGGGGTTGCATTAGTGCCTATGGAGTGGGTAGTTTACACAATAGGAAAGAAGCTAGAATCCTGCATCAGAGAAGAATGGGACAGCATTCCCCTCCTAAAATTCCATTAACTGGTCTCTTTGATTCCCAGACATTTACAGACAGTTGTTAAAAGAAGTAGTGCACATTGATATTAATAAAATACAAAAAAATAGTGCTTTTGACTTTTTTTACACAGCCATCTTGGATGATGAGCTCAGAATGATCTGGTACCTTCTGATTCTGTACAAGATATTTGCTGGGACCTACCAGTTCCCGGTTGGTGTCCAAAAAACACAAACTGAAGAGGAACTTGTTATCTAACTTTCCACTCTGTGGTACAATACAGTTCATTACAGTATGGTATGCAGTTACTTGTTTCTATCATCACAAGTTGCGAATGATACTAAAAAAAACATACCATACTGTTTTTTGACACCCTTTTCTTGGGATATCAAAACCAGCAGTAGGATAGGCTTAAGGTGGAGCCATTGCAGTCATTGGATTTGTCCTCATGGGATTTCTTCCATGTGACATGGAGATGAACACAAGTCTTTTTCTCAACACACCTCAGCTTTTTCTTTTCCTTTTTCTAAAATGAAATATTACAATTTGCGAATTGTCTTTCACTTTTGACCTTTCCTAACTGAATTACATTCTTCTTCCTTGATTTTATTGATATGATGTCATGCTGTTACATAGCCAAGATAGCTACAGCTATCCAGCTAACACACCTATCAGTGGTAATGCAAGCAAGACCACCATTCCAAACTACCAACCCAAACTAAGCTGCACCATTCAGTGAAAATGTGTTTTTTTTTTTATGTATGTTTGCTTACTTTTTAATTATTGTTGTTTTTGTTGTTGATAATACTATTACCATTATAGGAAGTTATGTTTTTGCCGGCATTTATCTTTCTGTTTGTCTGTGTTCAAAATAACTCAAAAAGTTACGGATCTCGGGTTGTCGACATTCGTAACTGTTGTCGGAAGTTGTCGGAAATGGGAAAAGGAAGAACTGATTTCATTTTGGGCGTGATCCGGAAGAAATTCTGGATTCTGGATCACTTTCAAAGTTTTGACAATTGTTGTGCTTGGCGGAGGTCTGCACTCTCTGAGTGCTTTTCTAGTTATTATTATTATCCCATTTGTGTAAGGGGGGTGTTTAAATGAGAGATCTGACATTCTCTTAAGTGCAAGTGACTTTAGATCAATGGGTGCACTTTCATGGTCATGTTGCATAGTCATGTGACAGCAGGAGGTGGGCTGTGGGTCAGTGAGAAAGTAAGAAGTGATAGAGGTCTAAACCATGGTTGAGAACCTCTTTGCCTTGCTGCAGGCACCTCATTGCGGTAGAATCTCCCTCACATGTAGGGTGATTGCCAGATGCCCACTTCATGTGACAGCATTAACTTGAGTGAAACTGACAGCAATGCTCCTAGCTTTACTGTGAAGAACTGAGTGGTTGGGGCTACTGTCAGCTTCTTTTTCTGTGCTTTGCTTTTACAATGGATGTCTGTGTCAGTAATACTTAATATGTTTGTAGCATTTAAAACCTGCATCAGCGACTACCTGAAACTGTAGCAAGTTTTCCTTTGTGGATCAGTAGCAGTTAATGGGGTGGTCATTGAACTCCTGTGGCTATGGAGACATGAGGCAAATGTTGTACTTTTGTTTTATCTGTAAAGTTAATGTTTATATAATATTTGAATGTTGAATGTGTGTCTTTTCCCTGGCTTGCATCAGTGTGTAACAGAGACTCTGTATCTTTGGAAAGCGGTGCTTATGTGCCTATGTTTCTTTTAATAATGTATTAAATATGCACAATAGACCAACACCTGGCTGGTGTCTAACACCCCTTGTCTGTAATCTTTAACAGAGCTAACGAGCTGTTGTTTTTGTTTTTTTTTTTTCCTGTTCCCACACTCTTCTTAATTATTATCTCCACCAAGGCGGTTATGTTTTTGCCGGCGTTTATCTGTCTGTCTGTCTGTGTTCAAGATAATTTAAAAAGTTATGGATGGATTTTGAGGAAATTTTCAGGAGTTGTCGGAAATGTGAAAAGGAAGAACTGATTTCATTTTGGGTGTGATCCGGAAGAAATCCTGGATTCTGGATCATTTTCAAATTTTCGACAACATTGAGGTCAATGGGGCCAAAAGTGTTGTTTCTCAATATCTCCGTTAATTATTGCCCAAAACTCATGAAATTTGACTCAGGGATTGACAATGGGAACCTCTATCAAATTTCAAAGGCTGATCCGGATCTGATCCAGAAGGCAGATTTTATCGCAATCTGTAAATCGCTATATGGAGGAATCGTTGTGCTTGGCGGAGGTCTGCATTCTCCGAGTGCTTTTATCTTTTATCCTAGGTATGTGGCCATGGTTATCCAAGTGTCCTTTTGTCTTCAAATGGACATTTTTGGAAACGTCTAGACATACTCTTCCAAAAAATGTGTAAATTACTCATTTTTTGTAGTATTGTTATCAAATTTGAACTTGCAAGGTAAGGCTTCATGCCGTGGTCCTGTTGTGTTTTCCAGCTAATAAGTCACAGCTGCACTCATCTGTGGTCGAGAGTTCAGCAGATATGAGATTATATCACCCAACCATCCTGCTAGTGCCACATGCTCAGCATGTACTCTTGTTGCAAACTCTGATGAGTTTTTGTCCCCACCATGCCACATGGCATGGACAGCGGTTTCACTGTCGCAACTGCACAGAGATAAAGTGATGAACGGTATTGAACCCAGCAACATTACTCCCCACACCAGAAGATAGGGAACCACACAATGGTTTACAGACAGCTCAGGGAGTCCATCTGCCACGCCCAGACCTTACTGGTGTCCCACTAAGTAAAGGTGAGGGTTGGTTGGTAGATGAATTCTCATCTAAGACTCCACAGGGCACATGCCAGATAGGGTATGCTGTGGTTTCTGCATCAGATGTTATAAAAGCTGGTCAACTTCCAGTGCATATGTCAGCACAAGCAGCAGAACTCATTGCTTTGACCCAAGCATGTAGTTTAGCCAGAGAGAAATTGCTGACGGTCTACACAGATAGCCAATACTGACCATTCAGTTCTCAGAGACATGCAAGTGGCTGCACCAGCAGCTGAAAAGAAACTCTGGCTCTCTGAAGAGGCCGTGTAGAGAAAGACATTTACTCCATAAATAGATTACTAGTCCTGTCAAAAGCTTTGCATAAAACAGTGGCGATTTTGAGACATGGGCCATGCTATGTATCAACAGGAGGGATAGTAGATCTCTTGAACAAACACTATAAGACTGTATGGAACAAACTGGACAAGAGCAGTTGGATTTAATGAATTTATCCAACTATTAGGAATAAAATATCTGAAGGCTGTTAAAGCTAAAAATTGACATGAGAATGCTGTTTCCTTTTAAGACCTGAGTTCCTAAGCTTGGGTTTACGACTTAATTACTGCAACATCCTCTCGACCCTCATCAACAGTAGGCAACCCGGAACAACAGTTCATTGATTAACTCAGACTGTGGGACAGTGACCATCTGGACAAAGGACCATAAAATCCAGGACACGCCTTCTCTGAATCCTTAAAAGATGGACACAAACTAACTTGGAGCGTGCATTTGTCCATGGCAGCATCTTGGTGATGTTGTGGACAAGTGTACCATCGGCCGATTGAAATATTCTGCATGGCATAATAATTCATTGTATTCATGATTTATTCAATTCTTGATTGGTCTTTGTTTCTAGACTTGTCATTTAGGCACCAGATAAAAAGAACACGGAGAGAAACTGGACAAGAGCAGTTGGATTTAATGAATTTATCCAACCTTTCAGGTTATCAATGTTTCCTGAAGAAATTGAACAGTCTGATGAACAACATAATTATGTGATAACTTGAGGAAGGTTCTACAAGCAAAATAAACTGTGCAAGCAAATCTCCTCCCAGAAATGTCCCCCTTTGTCCTACAGGAACCCCTGGTGAAGGTCGGAGACCTGGTTTATGTCAAGGTGATCAAAAGCAAGTCATGGTCGAGCCCTCGTTGGGAGGGTCCATATCACATGATCCTGATGACCTACAGCAGTGAAGATTGCAGAAAGGTCCAGCTGGAGATATCTCAGCTACTGCAAACTACAACCTGAGTAGAAGGCCCAGCAACAGTAAGGCGGAGGGCCGGATACAAAGGGGGTCTTAGCCAACAGGGCAGGACCGTCTCAACCCGGTGAAGAAACCAACTGAACCTTACCAATTTAGGGGCACTCAGGAGAAGATGCGAGGAGCCACATGGCTATCAATCACCTTGGAAGAGACAACGGATGTGTGGTTGAAGGAAGACATCGGTCTCACGAAGAGCGTTAATAAATCACACAGATGGATGACAGACTCATATGTGTGAATAGCCATGGCTTGGAATCCACAGCCAACACCCTTCTGTTTCGAGAGGAAATGCACTGTGATGAATATATCCAGTGTCCACCTGGGATACTCCAAATGCGAGACAATCTTACCTGTTTGACACCACTCCTACAGGACATGATGTGACTGCGGGGAACCTCACCAGTGCAGCTCTGAACCACACAGGAGCATTAAGTCTGGAGTTGCCAGGCAAAGAAGGCTATCCTACACCACCTGACATGGTATGGCATTTCGGGTCTAAGACTTACCGGTACCTCCCAAGATACTGGTGTGGAAGATGTCACCTTCTATATTCTTCAACCAGCTGCATTCATGGTGCCAGCCAGCAACCTGTCGGTCAACCAATGGTCTACGCCCAACGGATGTGCAAAGCGACCAGTAGAAAGGCCATAATCCTTTGATCTCTGATATCCAAGGGGTCTTCATGATTCCACCTAGAATTACTTTCCAACACTGACTTGGAAAAGACCCTGAGTTTAAATGTGTTTGCGCTCATAAAAATTATCTTACAGCCAAAAACCTAACTGAAGTGGTTGTTTTAAAGTGATGTGAGAATTTGAGCAAGTATATGATAAACAGGAGGGAAATGTTGGAATAATTGTATATAGTTATCACACATTTGCAATTAAACTGTATACTGCCTAGTGAAGAACTACTGAAAGAAGTTAAGTATGTGTCACTTTTAAAATGACTTATGTAATTGCTGGATAACATGCTGTGTAAGAGTGTGAGAGTTATCATACGAACAGAAGGAGAGGAACCAAGAACTGGAACTGCACGAGAGAACGTTGGGCATTGTACAGCTAAGTACTGTTAAGTGTACTTAGATAGGTCAGATTAAGATATGCAGTTAGTCACTCCCTAAAACCCTTAGAGCTGCATATCCTATGTAATCAGGGACATCCTAAGAGAATAAAAGAGAGAGTTCGGCAGGAGTTAACTCAAGCGGGTTGGAGACTGTAAACTGAGCACTCTGTCCGTTCTCTTTGCAAGTAAAATATAACAACCATCTCTTGTCTTCCTTTTTAAAGGTGTTTAGGTTGACTGAACCTGACAGTGTCTCTTCTGCATGTCAATGTGTCAGCAAGTCACTCTTGGTGCACTGCGGCTAGTCTAATAACTGGTTCTCAGTAAATATAAGACGTACACAGAGTCAGATGGAGGCGCCTAGGCTGGTCATGCAGATCTGGGCTGATGTTGTAGTTCATGCAGCTAGGAGGGTCAAAACTGATGTTGCCTTGGCTGGTGAGGGTCAGAGAGAGTCAAAGAGGGAAGCCACCAATATTTATGTCCAGCAGAGCTGCCACGTGTCAGAAGGGCATGCTGGGTTTTTGGGTCCATGCCCAATGAGAGGCCAGTTACATCAATTTTACACCTGGTTGTAAAATAATAAACCCTGCAAAGCCTCCTGGGTGTTTGAGTCATTTTAATGGTTTCTCGTTGTCATGTGCTCAGGCTTAACAATTGATCTCAGGCCTTTCTTTGTGATTAATACCGTCACGAGGCGTGGGGGAGTGTGGAAGGAGGACCCAAGGTGCAGGAGGTTCAAAAACAAAAAGGGTCTTTATTAAACAAAAGTACAAACATCCAAAACTCCAAAATCCAAAAATACAAACTTAATTTAAATCCAAGAAACAGGGTGAAGAGCAGGATGACGAGCAGACAGGTATGCGGGGGTAGAGACGACAATGGACAGCAAACAGAAAGGGAGTGACATGACTTATAAACACACAGGAACAAATGAGAGGCAGGTGTGAACAATCAGGATGACAAGGGGGAGGAAGAAAAGCTGAACACCACGAAGACAAGACAGACCTTCAAAGTAAAACAGGAAGCACTAAAGACATGGAGAGAAGCCAACTTGACAAAATTTACAGAATATACAGAAAACAGCCATTGCTGACCCAGGCCATGACAAATACATGGTGTGACCCAACATTGATCTGAATCCATTTGTTTAAAGTTGCAAAATAGTTAGTATGGTTGAAGGATCTGCTATGTTCTCTTGTAATTTCAAGTTTGTTTGTTTGTTTTTCTCCTTAAATTTAGTAGTTTAAAATAAAAATAGTTACAGTGGTGGTCATTATCATCATCTGCATAAATTTTGTGCAATGAAAAAAAGGCAATTCTGTTATCTAAAATGACATAATATCATTGTAGATGTAGGCTGTGGAATGCTGCACAGGACAGAATAACTTGTGTCATAGCTTTGATTTTATTGCGAACCACATTAGCAACAGGTCAGTTTGCCATGCTGAATAAACTTTCAAAGATCAAGTGTTTCCCACTGTCTTTGACAACTAAGATTTTATAAAAATGAAGCAAAAGAACTATCCATCCATCCATCTTCTATACCCGTTTCATCCTTGAAGAGTCACGGGGATCTGCTGGAGCCTTTCGCCCGTAGACAGCTGGGATAGGCTCCAGCAGATCCCCGTGGCAAAAGAACTAAAATTACTCAAAATACAGCAGTGGGTTATGACTATAAACAATAACAAATTTATACCAAGTGTGCACATGAACCCACATAACAATCTAAAAACGTACAGTATACAATTACAAAAGACATTTACATGCCAACAATTTCAACAAACCATCTACTCTTTAAACCTCCCAGGTGACTGTTTTAGAAAGGAGGTTCAACACAACTGTGTTAAGGAACTCTGAGTTTTTAGTTTCAGAACAGGTGTTCAGAGTTGGTTTAATCAACTCTGTTTGTTGACCCTGAGTTACCGTAACTATAAAAAGTCATCATCAATAGAGCTCTGAGACTGTGGGCCAATTCCAATTCCTCCCTTAACCCTCAATTTTTGGCCCTCAATCCTAACCCTCGAAAGTAAGTGTAAGGGCTAGCTTGTGACTTAGAAATGGGACACCCCTTGAGTGCAGTTACGTCTTCAGACTAAAATGTATCAGAGCCCGTGTTGTCTCTGTATTTCCTGAAATTACACAGGGATAACATTGAAAAGAGCGCTGTATATTCTCCAAATAATATCAGCAAATAACACAATAGAGGATACATTATTCAGTCCTCCGTCGCTACACAAGTAACGTAAAGCCGACCAGGACCCGTAGGCCGCTGGCGACCAGGACCCGCCGGCCGCAAGGACCCGCCGGTGACCGGGACCCGCCGGCGACCGGGACCCGCCGGCCGCCAGGACCCGCCGACGGCAAACATCGTAAAGTAAAAAAATAAATGTTATGCAACAACGATGTTAAGCCATGAAAAAAGTCTCAAACAAAGACAATAGGATGGTTTCGTAACATTTATATCTTTAAGATATACGAAGATACTTACATTTGTAGCTAGCTTTTTTTTGTCACCATCCTTTTCAAAGATGTCTTGGCTAAATTACCCAGTGCCTTCTGGGTAGCCCTTACTTCCAAGGGTGGTGTCGGAAAATCTCAACTTTGAGGGCGATACAGCCCTCAAACTCGTCCTTCGTCCCTCACTGTTTCAAGAATCGGCCACCGAGTCGAAAATTATGTTTGAGTTTATTTCACACCCAGCTACATAGAAACAAACTAAATTAAAAGGAAGACAGTGTTATGGAACCATCTTTTGTGATTTTTCACCCCTTTTATTGCCCTATGCACTTGAGGGCAAACTGTGCATTTTTTCCACACCCACATTTATATATTTTACAATTTACAGATTCATTCTCCTGCACTCTTTTGTCATTCAATTTCCTTCTCCCTTCCTGATCTCATGCCTGCTGGTAAGGGTAAGAGAAGAGTAGGATAAGGGGGGGGAGGGGGGGGGGGTAAGGGAGGCAGGATGATTTGACCTGCAGGTGTTTCCCCGTGAGCACAAAGACCTCTCCACAGGTCGATATTGCACACACTAATGGCAGTGAAGTGACTGGCCAGGAATGAGAAATAGCCCTCATCAGTTAGGGTAATGGTGTCCCTAGGCCCTCTCAGCCCATTCAAGGGGAACACTGTCAGATCTCTGGGCCCTCTCTGTACCTGCTCATGTTAATTACAGACAATAGCAGGCAATCTTGTGTTTCATGGTGCTGATCCCTCTGTCACATATCATCATTGTGAGGGGAAGTGCAAAAGGTGAGCATTAATGAAAAAAAAAAAAGACAACTCTGTATAGACAATCACTATCCATGTGACTGGAGCTTATGTAACATGGGATGAATATGCTGTTATGTACATTAGAACTTTAGAAGAGTGATGAGTTAGCTCTTTATTTCAAGCTCAGGTCTCTCGTGTATATCTTAATGAATCTGCCGTGCTTTACAGTTAAGGCAATAACCTCTGAGATTAACAGCTGAGTACATTCTTCATCTTTTGTCTATCAACAGTCAGTTTTTCTATAATTAGTCATTTATTTGAGGTTAACATCCACTGAATTTTAAATGATCGCTGGGATCCGTCAGTGAGCAAGGATGAGATCACTTAAAAAAAACAATATACAATACAATGTCTGCATAACACTCAGAACAGAAAGCTGTTCAGAAAGCTTCTACTCTTTACACAATGTGCTGCTGACTAATGCAACAGAACTATAACTCAGTCCTTATCTTTGATTCTGTTAAAGATTAGGGTATTATCTAATACTCATTTTCTTTTCACTTCAATGATCAAATATATAAAAGCTTAAAAGTAAAATTTTGAGAATCCTGCCTTCAGCTTTATGCCTAAATGAAGACTTGACTTAGTTTAATTTCAAGACATTTTTAGCATCCATCAATCCCTATGGTCATGACCGCACTTAGTGAAAGAAACAGCTATGCTAATGATTCCAATAAAAAGGCTCACCTCCTTCACCCCATGTTTGACACAGTGTGGCCAACAGGCATGGCAGCTTGATGTTGCTCTAAAGATGTCATCAGAGGTTGTGCATCCTTGTGTCTTTGGACGTGTTGGGCCACAACCATGTGTTACAGAAAACAGCATGGTTTTTTGAGACAAAGGAGACAAAGAAAATCATAAAACTCAAATCCTCAGCATGCCTGTTGGTTTCAGTTTCACACCAAGGTGTGAAAATGCCCCCAGCCTCTCACTGGCTGGGGACCCCCATCTCACAGTGGGGTTCCTGACAAAGGCGGATCGCATCCCTGAAGCCCTAAATACAGCAAGCGCCATCAGCTCGCTCTCTTTCACTCTTTCCTGTACATCGGCTGTCCTGCTCGGACCTGTCCTCCACAATTTAAGGCATCCTTTTGTTGGCCTACTTCGGCCCGCCACAGCCTCCAGCCAGCAACCACGAGGTCCATCCAGCGACGCGCTAGTCAGCCACCGGTAAGGAAGACCGGTTCACGCGCCCCGTCCAGCCAGCACCACGAGTGACCCGTGCACATCGGCGTGAATGAGGCCCGGTAACGCCACGGGAAGACGCAACGGCTCTACGCGCACCTATCTAGGACCTCGGTTCTGACGAGAGCTGCAACCTGTACCCCCACGGAAGCCGAGAAAGCCAGGACCAACAGAGCCGCTCCCGCGACTACATCCTCGGAGCGTAACCTAACAGCCGTCCCGCTGTTTCCGAGATTAATCATCCTCCCCGGACTCCACAACGCCATTGATCGCTTCCGGAGTGATCCAAGTAAGAGGCTTTTGTGTCTGGGCAAAGCTATTTAGCTTAGTTAATGTTTTTGTGATGTTTTTGTGATCACGTGTTTCCTCACCACTGGTTTCCAAAAAATGATCAGGATGAGAGTGAGGACATGTGCTTCACATTCTCACTCCTGTGTGTAAATCCTCGGAGCGATCACAGCATTGGTGGTTAGGAATCACCTTTGTTTTGTTGCATATCGTTAGTACTGTTGAGCCCACCGGTGATCCAACAGTGCGTACCCTCCCACGTGACGATCGTGGTTTCTCACCACTGGCTGATCGCACCCTGATTTCCAGAAATCAGAAGTCTGCAGTCTGCGGAAGTCTGCTTCACACTCCCCAACCTGTGGAAGGTCTCAGGAGCGATCACAACCTCGGTGGTTAGAAATCACCTTGTTTAAGCCTTTCCCTTCTATCTCCTTACTGACAATCTTTGTGATGAGGTTATACGTGACCTCGTCCGACATCGTGTGGCGCTTGGTCGCGTGAGACAGCAGGCATCTTGTTGAGGAATGGGATCACCACGTGACTTCATCCGCCATCTTGGTAAGGAACGAGGGTACCGTGTGGCCCCGTCCACCATCTCGTGATGCCCTATAATGCGAGTCGGCGGCCATCTTGGTGAGGGACAAAAATACCCCGTGATCTCGTTCACCATCTTGGTGAGGGACGAGGACACGTGATCGCGTCCGTCATCTTGGACACCCTTCTCAAATTACCACACACACACTCACATGCACACACACATACACATATACCTATAGTTACCAGCATACATGTGGACATATGAACACTCTTTTCCCCTTTTAATGTTTGATTATGTTAGTTTAATTATCCTTTAGTAGTAGATATCGTGGTCCTGATTCAAGTGTTTGTTCATTTTAATACTTGTATTAATAAATCCTGATATATTCTAATGAGAGAAGTTGTTTGTGGTTATTTTACACAGTTTTGTAACATTTTCTGGTTGAAGAGGTCTGTGCTCGGACTCACACCTTCTCTGTTGCTCTATAGCGCCACACCTGGTCACAGGCTGGCACACATAGAACATCAGCCATTTTGAGACTGATTGTGTTGTTTAGTCCTTTTTCCTGATTTATCAGGTGGTGCCCCATTTCAGTTTATTAACTTTGTTAATACCCTTCTGGTTATAAGCAACCGTCTCTTAAGACAGTTGGTAATAACCCTCTTTTATGACTAAACGAGCATGTTATACCCCTTATTGCACAACAGACGGGTAGGAAGGTGATCTATTTCTGGCACTAGATTTATTTTAGGCAGCAGAGGCTGCGTTTGCATAAAGCATGACACAGGAAGAGGAGGGAGTTTGGCAACATTTCTACTGTGTGCATGTATGCAGTGTGTGCGCGTGTGTGTGCTCGTGCATGCGTGTGTGTGTGAATTGTCCCACATCCTGGCCACAGTTGGAGACTGAGTGGCTTGGTGAGTCAGATAATTGAATGAGTCATCTGTGACGATTCAAGCACTTGGGTTGAAGATCTGAGCAGAATCTTTCTTTACGTTACATAAAAGAAAAGATGAAAAATGAACAAAAAGGCATGGCTGTCCTTCATTTCACCATAAACAGCACATTGTGAGTTCACAGGGAAGTTTGTATTGTTGAAGCTTTTGGACTATCAAATTAATATTTTCAATGATGTCCATGTTTGTCTTCACAATCAAAACTGTTTGATAGTAAAAGATAAATGGTTTCTAACATTGTTAGTTAGTTGTAAACATACTGCACCACTCTGTGCAGAATAAGAATTGTTAGAAGGTCGTGAAAGGTCGTGTACAGCACAAAGACTTTAATGGAGAGTTAGACTAAGACTTATAGCAAATGAAGATTCAGATCGATACATAATTTATTTCCTTTAATTACACCTATTTAATTTGCATGACTTTAACGTAGATTTTGCTGTTTTTAATTATACCAACCCCTAAACATTCAATATACACTTGAATGTAATTGATGAAGAATGGTCAATTTTGCAGCTGCATATCCATTTTACCATGGAAATTACACATTCACAAAATTAAAGAAGGATTAATCAGTTGGTCTTTTTCTGCACCAAGAAACCTGCTGACAAGCCTGAATAGAGGATTAACCATGTTGTGACCTTTCAGACTCCACCAGTTAAGTTTTGTATTTCTAAATAGCATTCATGTCCATTCACCCTCACTGTCTCTCAGTTGTTGCAGCTTGGGTATGTGTTTAGAAAGATGGAGCTGCAGGGCCTTAAACCTTTTCTGGGGAAAAAAGGGGGAAAAACAGAGAACGCGGAAATTAAAAATTGCGCGATGGGAGTGTTTAAAGTATGTGTCAGTTTACATGTTTCAGAATGCAAATGAGAAAGATCAGTTTTAAATCAAACAAATTAAATATTCACTAAGAACATCCAAAGGTAAGAAAGTGCTTTTGGCAGTCTTCTTTGATGCCTGCTGAGTCAGAGTTGCTGAGAGAGTTGGTTTTTCAGGTCTTGATAACCCAGTTTGCAAAGACAAAGTCAAGGAAGGAGAACTTGTCAATTGTTATGATTTCAGAAGATGTAAAAAAAAAAAAAAAAAAGATTCAACAACAGCAGCAGCAGAAACTTGCTGTCTGATTTGATGAATGGATTTGGCAGTTTCATGGTGATTTGATTTTTCACAGAGCTGGTCATCTTAGATTGCCAGATGGCCTTGTCATATGTTGCACTGGGTGTATGTTGTACCACAACATTACTTTAAATTTCTTGTGATTTACAGTAATTAATTATTTACCACAAGACATTACATTAAAATTGATGCAGCAACTAATTTGAGTAAGCAAGACAAGGTGATGTTTAAATGATAGCAGTGATGTTGTCTGCAGCATGATTTAAACTTAATTTAAACACCGATTTTGCTGTATTTAGCAGCCACTCAGCCACCAAACTCAATCCCACATTTTAGGTATATTGTAGCATTTATATAAGTAAATAACAGCAGGTCCAATATTAAATAAATGATAAAACACAACAATACAATTACAATACCATAAAAAAGTGTACATTCATGTTAGCTGTGCTTTGTTTTTATTTATAGTGAATCCAGTAATTCTGATCATAGCTGAATGACAGAATAAATATATAGAGTATGATGGTTCAGTGGAGGATTTAATAAAGTCAGATGAATAATTGCTTTTGTTGCAAATGTTGCAGCCGGCTGTGCAGTTCCTCCAAGTTGTGCTTTATGTTTTTAGCTTCTTTTATTTTAATCTGTCTCCTAGCATTCAGTTGAATGTCCAAAAACTTAGCTGTTTGTCCAAATTACATTACTAAAAAAAAAAAAAAAACAAAGCTGAGCACTTGAAAAAACTTGAAATTGGCCTCATTTTTATATTGTTGTTAGATAAAGTTGGATAAACACTGTTCCTGATCACAAGTTTTGACAAGTCCCACCGTGGTGGAATGGAAACATTATTTTTATGACTTTGTTATTGTCTAGCTCATTTGAAGATGACATAGTTCTGGCTATGAGACCTCTATTATGCGTGCTTTCTTTGGGTTCCCACAAGTTTTACATATTATGTTGTTTCAAGGTGCCTCGTATATTTTGTCTTGTATATTCTAGTGTGTCATGTCAAAGCAATTGTACGACTAATGTTCTTGGTCATTCCTCATTTATCTGCTGAGATGTATGTGTGACCCCTTCACATGCAAATGGGTATTAAATTCACTGAAGTCCAAATCTTGTTATTTAGGTTTATCCTCAGTCTTACTCAAATGTTTTAGTCACCAAGTTGTTAAAAATAAACATAGGGATATGCATGTTGGTATCCCTGACTGCTGCCGCATGTACTCTTCCCTGTCATAGAGCAGATGTCTCTTCCTTGGGTTATTGTCTGCCAGTCTTGCCCTGAAGTAGCCTCCAGGAGGGACTACGTTCTTGCTTTGGCCAGGGCAGATTGACAAAGAACCTAGGTGGCTTTTTCTGAGTGATACTGTATTTTTCTCTTTGTTATCTTATTATTGTTTTCTGGACTGTGCACTGGTGTATGACTGGTGTGTGAATTTTATGTTGTGTATTTTGTTTTGCGCTGCCGGCCGCAGTGGATCTGTATTGCCAATGATATAAAGAGGAGCAGAGAAAAACAAAAGAGAGGAAATAGAAAACTGACTCTCTCGAGGTTCTCCATAAGCTGTTTAGCTTGGCTCACTCCTTGACTTGTGTGATGGCCCTGGGAGAGAGCCCTGGGGGACAATAGACCAGAGGAGTCTGTTCCCTAGCACTAGAACCAATATGGCAATAAGCTATACTTTATTTTACATTTTGTAATATGACATTTACACTTAAATATGTGTTACGGAGAAGTGCTGATTTTAACACTAGAACCGCCAAGGGGGTCATTTTTACCCCCTAGCATTTTCAAATGCTTGTATTTCGGTTAAAATAAAACCCCTACACCTGTAAGTTCATGACTTTTCCTAAAATGGATTTATTAATCATTGAGTGAAGTTTGGTGAGTGTGTGATAAAAAGAAAAAATAATATGACCATATATACCTAGAACCGCCGAGGAGGGTCATTTTTACCCCCTCATATAAACACTGTATACAGCTGTCACTTTTCGCGCCACGCCTCTCCCGCCACTCCAAGCTGCTTAGCAACGATCGAAGCTTGTGGCGTCATCGGACTTTGACAACTATTTTCGTCACAAAATTTTTCAACCAAGCAGGAAAATTTTAGACATGGATCCAAACAAAAAACAAAGATTTATGACAGCCAAAGAAGCCTGGCTCTTGTACCAGGATCTGAGTGAGGGAGAGTCGGAAGGAGGAGAGATCACAATAGATGTGAGTGAGGAGGAGTCGGTGGGAGGAGAGACAGATGACCCGTCTTTTTCACCAGGAAATGAGTCATCAACTGAGGACGAGGAGCCGGTTTTACGAAAAAGGCCCCGGCTTCTGGTGACAAGCGAGGGGTCACCCGCCACTGAGTCCTCAGACACAGTGGGAGCTAGCGGAAATACTGTGACAGGTAAATTCAGCAATCAGGCATTTTAGTTTCCTCTGGTCCTAATCATTTGGCATTTTAGCGAGGCTACGACTCTGACCGATCTAATTATACATATTTACATTGATCAGAGCCAGCGCCACCTGTGTGTGAGCCACATGAGATAGCCAAGGACAGGACGGTTTGGAGACCCATAAAGCTGGGACTGCGGACCGGGAGAGCCCAGTCCCAAAATGTCCTATTGGAGAGAGGCGGTCCAACTCCACGCGCGCACTGCAACATCGACGACCCTATGAGTGCGTTCATGTGCTTGATAGATCAAGTGATGCTCCAGCACATCAGTGACTGTACAGTGGCAGAGGCGCGCCGGTGTGGAGAAAAGGGCTAGGAATGGAGCCTGGCTGAACTAATAGCCTTCATTGCACTCCTTTTAGCCAGAGGAGTCCATAATGGGATGTACATGGATGTAGAAGAAATGTGGTCCAAAGAATGCAGACTTCCTTTCTTCATCATCACCATGTCACGCAACCAGTTCAGGGAGATCATGCGCTACCTGCGGTTTGATCATAAAGACACGAGGCGCACCCGGCTGTCCCAAGACAAGTTTGCGCTGGTGAGTGAAGTGTGGGACAGGCTAGTGGAGAACAGCCTGGCGTCCTATAAACCGGGACCAGAGATAACACTGAAAATGATTTGGTTCTTACCAAGAAAAAAAAACTTACATTTAGAAGCGTTAGATATTTTTTCTTGTTTTAATAATTACTTTCTTATTTATCAGTATAATCTTATATCAAGTAAAACTTTACTTTTTTGTCTCAAGCAGGCAGGGAATCCTAAAATGAGACTATTAACACTTAAAATAAGATGTATTAAGTTTTTCCTCCTCCTTATCTCCTCTCCTCATCAAAATAAATCTTGTTTTAAGATTCAATAACAAACTATACCTTTCTTAAACCAAAAAACAAGTGTTCCTACAATCTTAACTTAAGAAATTAATATGACCATTTATACCTGGAACCACAGAGGGGGTCATTTTTTGCGCCACTCCCCGTTGCTTAGCAACGCTGAAACTTTGTGGCATTATTGGTCTTTGACAACTATTGTCATCACTAAGTCTTTCAAACAAACAGCAAAATTTGAAGATATGAACCCAACAAAAAACAACAGGCTGGCTGTTGTACCAGGATCTGAGTGAGGGAGAGTCGGAATGAGCGAAGATAACGGTAGATATGAGTGAGGAGGAATCGTTGGGGGGAGAGAGACCGATGACCCGTCATTTTTACCAGGGGATGAGACATCAACTAAGGATGAGGAGCCGAATTTAGTTGATGTCTCATCACCTGGTGATGAGACATCAACTAAATTTGAGATATCAACTAAGGATGAGGAGCCGAATTTATGAGAAAGGCCCCGGCTTCTATAAGTGAGGGGTCACCCACCACATAGATTCAGTCCTAAGACACCGTGGGGGCTCGTGGAAATACTCTGACAGGTAAATTCAAAGTCAAGCATTTTAATTTCCTCTGGTCCTGATCATTTGGCATTTTAGCGAGGCTACGACTCTGACTGATCTAATCATACATATTTACATTGATCAGAGCTCAACCTGTGTGTGAGCTACATGAGAGGGCCAAGGAAAGAACTGTTTGGAGACCCATGAAGCTGGGACTGTGGGCCGGTAGAGTCCAGTCCAAAAATGTCCCAGTGGAGAGAGGTGGTCCAACTCCGTACGAGTGCCACCCTGTGAGGGTGTTCATGTGCTTGATAGACCAAGTGTACAGCATATCTGTGACTGTACGGTGGCAGAGGCGCGCTGGTGTGGAGAAGAGGACTGGGAATGGAGTAATGTGTGCGTGAGGGGGAGCGCGCAACGTTAATCCGTTTTCCCAAAATTATTAAAATATCTGTTATTAATATCTCAAATCTGTTAATTGTATTGTAAATAGTCTGTTGTTCGATTTTTGTTGTTTTAATGTTTGTGTTAACATACAGCTCCTACAGTTTGTTGATGAAAGTACCGATCTATTTATTTGTGTGGGTGAGAGAGAGAGAGAGAGTGCATAGCGTTCGGCTACGTAGAAAAAAGCTTGCAAAAATATACATCTTAAACACTTATTTTGACAAGTGTCCATTATTATTTCAGAAATATTCAGGAATTAGCCACTTCACAACTATTAGAAATTACATTTTAGCATCACTGACGCTGTTGCAGCAGTGGAATCAAAATGACCTCCATCGGCGGTTCTAGGAAATTTGGAATGTTGGCAGTTCTAGTGTTATTTGTTAAATATGTTGTTGAAAAAAACATTTTATATTTTTAACAAGTTCATAATACATGTGATATGTTATGTGCATCCTCAGTTTACGTCATCCAAAGTTTCCATGTTAATTACATCAGTGCAAGTGATTTCAAATTGTAAGAGACACGACAAGTACCTGTCAATAATCCTAAAAAGAAGAGGAAATAAACACGGCACGACAAGTTTTGAGAAGGAGCAACGGCTCAATCACGGTAAGGAAGCTTAACATTTTTTATTGTACTTGCTAAAATCATGTTTTATTGAGGGGTTTGCTATGACTGTTTCTCCACTGGACCGGTCACTTGTTTAGCAAGCTAACTGGTGTTTGCTCGTGCATGCGTATCTGCCAACTTCGAGCTTTGCAAAAAGGGATATTTGCTGGATGAAACCCCACTCAAAAACGTTCGCGGTATTGAGGAGAAGTGAGTACGTAGATGGTCTACATTTTTCCCAATTAGATGCATGTGACCTTTGTGGCTGTGGTGTATTTTGGTTATAGCAAGCACTTAAAGGGCACGTTTTTTTCGAGCTGAATACATGGAGTAGCAGCAAGCACTACTCTCAAAAGTCCTGTTGCTTGGCGGCCACTTTAGCATTAGCAACGCCCGTGGGCATCTATTTCAGATTAGAACAACCAACTTAATTCGTCATGTTCCGAGCATCCATAAATGGTATAATTGTGAGAAAACTTGTGTATGTGTAGTGCAGTTACATACACACAGCACTTGAACAGCGCTTATGTTCAGGTATGTGCATGCATATGAATTTTTTTTTCCCCTGCTAAGAATTCTGTCTATGTGTTTTTGCTATACCGTACCGCCTGTCTCATGAAAGCAGATGAGAATGGATGATTTTGACGAAGCCACTCGTTCGTTATTGGACGGTAAGTCACTATTTTATGTAACCATGAGTCATTTTACTATTCAGATCACCGACACTTAAGATGATGCATGCAGGTAGCTGAATATTTTATGTCCAGAGTTTATTATTGATTTTATTTTAAAGGGGCATCTCTGTGTGGGTGATTATATTCACTGACTTCACACTAATTACACTTGCACTTTAAGAGGCTTCATTGGACAGGCAACTAGATGAAGCATTTAGAAACGTGTTGGAGCTCTGAGGGACAAACAAATGACCTTATGTTTATGTTGCTGGAAGTGTAACTTGGCTTTGCTTTACTCACAAGTATATTTATCATCTACAGCTGCCAGTGTTGATGAACAGACTTTAAAAGGCCTTAACCCGGGAGGACCGGAAAGACCTTTTTCCTGGTCCTGAAAAATTTCTTAGAAGGAAAAAACTTTGGGAATTCATCAATGAAAATGTAAGCTATATATATATATATATATATAACATTAAATTGTGCCATATTTGTAATTGTCTCAATGCATTTTGTTTACATCCTGCATAATCCTAATAGTCTGAAAATACCATGGACCAAGATGAAGTGCTTGCAGTGCAAACAAGATTATGCCCTTAACTAGTTCTGTGCCACAATGCCCACCTCAAATCTCCACCCCCATATCTGCTGAGAAAACAATGAAAATGCCAGACCCTCCAGAGTATGTGGTGTAGGGGGACTCGTGTAATTTATTAGTATTTTATAATTGCCTAGGGTGCCACCGGCTTTCTTTAAAAAGACGGAAAAGTTAAAGAGCAAATGAGTCACAATTTCTAGTGGGTTCTTGAACGAGTTGGATTGGCTGTTGGGGAATTAATCATCAGAGTCGCTAATACGTTTTACAACATTTATTCAGACACAGACAAGAACACAAAACATATAAGACATTTATCTATCTAAAATGCACATTAACATAACGAATTCTTCATATTTGGCTTTAGTGCATGACAAGAAATGACGACAGAGAGTAAAGGAAGGAAGAGAAACATAATAACAAAGATGGCGGGTATCGATGGGTTGCTAATGGCTAATCTGTTATCAAAGTTAATAAAATAAGAAAGAAGGGCAATTCTCGACCTAATTAGCTGCCGAACAATGGGGAAGAGTGGTCCAGACGTGGTCCGTGACGCACGAACTGGCTGGGCCGTGGACAAACTTGGGAGACACAAATCTTATTCTCTGTCAGCCTTACCCTGGGCGAGTCTGGCGGCTTACTAGTCGTTGGCGCATCGGTTCACACACAGTTCGCAGTGGCTTTCTCCGGGAATCGTGTTCGGCCGATGGCTCTCTGGAGGTCCTGCGGACGTAGCGCGTGACTCGGCGGGTCGTACCGCTTTCTTTTCGTCTGGGCAGGCGAGTCGGTCCCGTGGCCTCGGACTCCGATCGGCAGGAATCGGCAGTTAAAGAGTTCGATTGCCCGTCAAAAAAGTTGACGTGAGCCCCATAAGAAAAGGCGGAGCAACAAAAATCAAATTGTTAAACTAATGCAAAAACTCTGGTCAGTTGGCAAAAGTTCTAGGCGTGGGGTTTTCGTGTGTCAAACGTCAAGCGTTTAAACACTCCAGGCGCACGTAAAGGCTTACAAAGAAAAGTTGTTATCAAACTTACAACTAACGTCGGTTAGTTGCACTTATTCAGTGGTCGTTCTATAAAAAGTCAATGCGGCGCAACATGCCAAGCTTCTGTAAAAATGAGAACGAAAAATGTACAGAAGCAAAATCAACTATGAAAATAAAATGAAACAACCAAATGATTTCAGGGTGTGATCCGCGCCACAAAAGTTTTAAAGAAAATAAAAATGAAAAAGGGAGGGAAAAGTTTCAAAGAAGAATTTCAGAAGAGAGTGTAAAAGTAAGAGCAGTAAGAGGTTGAAGAGAGGTGATAAGAGCATAAGCGTAAAAAAGCATAAGGAGCGTGAGGAGAAAAGGACTCATCTGGCTTTATACCCCTGGAATATTAAATGAGCGTTTATGTAAATAAACGGGGTCTGACCAATGCTGTCCAATCAAAGGCAGGGACTTTTTCCCGCCGGATTACGGAGCACTGAATGCTGGGAGATGAAGTTTTTGATCTTTTGTCTCCTTTCATGTGGCGTCTGTAATCCACAATTTAACACATTTAAACAGTTACTAATCATCATGGTGTGTAAACAAAACATCACAAACACAAATATCAACAGTTATGTCCACAGAATAATAACTTTTAAACTTTCATTCAAAAAAAATTGCCTTTTGGAAGAGAGAGCTTGGTTATGATGGCATGAATCTAAAGACAAAAATCATTTCACGGCTTGACTTGACAGTCTTTACTTTTATGTGTTCGTGAATGTTATATTCTCTTCAGTTGTAACCTTTTAAGGAACTTCAGTTGTGGTTGCTTGTCCTGTAAGAAAATTGATCTGGTTATATCAACTTTTAATCGTCTGTTCATTCAGAAGTGAGATTTCTGCCTGGCCTTCTCAATGCAGGCAAGAGCGGTGTGATAAGTTCCAGGCCCCTTTTGAAGCTGGTCACTTTTACATTCCAATGTCAGAGAAACGAAGTTTATAGCTTCTTAAAGTGGTTTTTGGAGGAGTTGCCATGGTAACGGATATTCTTGAGTTTTATGGCCCGCGGTGCTTGTATTCAGTTGGTACGAGATGTCTGCGTGAAAGATCCACAAGCTGTTGTCCTACAGCAAATTTTAATTAATAAATAGAATCCGAAGAAGAGGTCCTACAGTGGTGTACACTGACTCAGAGTTAGATTTGGTGCATAGTCAGTATGTTGCATTGCTTCAGAATGGAAAGGAAAAGGACTTCAAGATGTCAAAGGAGCTATGTTACAGACTTGTAAGGAACACAATCACAAGCATGGTTGCAATCATGCGTGCTAGTCCCATGGGGAATGAAGCAAGCTACCCCTCCAAACTGGAAATAAAAGTCATGTCGCAGAAAATCATTGAATATTATCCCATGCTACGTGATGCTGATGCAGTTATGCCATATATAAGTAGTTTGTAAGTTCTTTATCTTGTTTTCTATTAAAAAAAAAAACAAAAACAAAAACAAAAACAAAATTACGAGCAGTTAAAAATAACAAGACAGACAACTTACCTAACATTCTTTGGCCACAGTTGACTGTCTACACCAAAATGTTCAAGCGACTCCAGAATATGAGATCCCCAAGAAAGAGGCAGGGCTCTGTTCCACAGAGAGGAGCAGCCAAGACTCTCTTCAATGCAGACAATCAAGACATGGAGACGGATTTGACGGACATGAGCAGCTCGGCTGATACCGTAATACTCAAGAGCAGTGATGACCTCAGTGAGGACAACTCCAGTGCAGGTGTGCAGACCTATAAATGGCTAGTCATGTCATGAAACTAATGTTTTTGTATTTTTGTTCTATTTGTTGAACCAAAGTTCATGACTAAACATGCCCTGTACTTAATCTATGCCTGATTTTGGTTGTAATAATTTTAATAATGTAGTGGGGTGTGTGTGTGTGTGTGTGCGTGTGTTTTTTTTTTTTTTTTTCATTATTTCTCATGAAGCATCTCTGCTACCATCCCCCCCGTGCCAAGGAAGGCAAAGAGTGGCACCAAAGCATCCCCGCTGTCATCCAAGTCTTCCTCACCTGCACCCATGACTGTGACTGCTTCACCAACCATGCCTGCAAAAGATGTTGATGGTAAGCCCTCCTCAGCGTACTTCTCAGCCTGTCATCCTTGATCATAAGTTAAAAAAAAAAAAAAAAACTTGTATTTTTACCATGCATCATTTCCCCTGTGGTGTTGTTAAAATGTTCATGTTTAAAATGTCTTTGTCTTTGTTTATTCTCGTTTATGTGGGCCCTGACAGTCTGAAGATGCAGGCCAGACACTACAAAACCTTGAGCAACGTGTACAACAAGCCTAATGCAAAACCCAATCAAAATGATGTGGTGCAAATTTTGAACCTGGAGTTTGAGGCCAGACGGGCTTTCATTGATGCCGACGTTACAAGGGAAGAAGACCGACCTGCAAAAATCTTTGATGCATATCCATGCTTTAAAGATGTTCGACATGTATGTTTGTTTGTTTTTTTCTTACCTGAGCCTCAATTACTGTGTATTTTATAAGCGTTCTGAATACATTATTAACAATGGATTGTAAATGGATGAGCTACGGCACATTGTAGATGGCACTAACAGCAGATACATTGAGGAAGTAAAAGTAAGATGGACAGAATTCTGCACAAAGGTGCAGTTCTACAGTGTGTGGAAGAAAGTCCTGAAACCCCCTTTCCCTTTGGATGTACGCAGTGGTAAGTTACTGTTCCATATTGATATGTACATGCAGGGCTCTAAATTAACACTTCAATCACTAACCAAAATGGCTTATAGAGATTAATCTTACTAGGTAACACACAATCACTAATGAGTCAAAGTTCCTAGTATGTTTTCTTTTCTATCAGCCAAACTGAAATTTCATCAGCATTTAGCCGATTTGCTGATGTTAATTTAGAGCCCTGTGTACATGTAATAATGTTTTTACAGCATTCTGACCATTCTGCTCTCATTCAGCTTCTATTCTTTAGTGGATTTCACACTGGCCCTCTTCAATGCACTGCCATCTCTCTTCCCCTCACCTGTTTCACCACCAAAGAAGTTTGCTAGCAGTGAGGCACTTATTCATATCCTGAAGGTAAGTAAATATTTTTCCAGATTTATGCAAATTCATTCATTCACAAAACGACAAAATATACAACTTTGCATCAGCTTGTCAGGTTTCAATCTATACTACATTACAGTTTATTACATAGCTCAAATTACATAGCTAACTTGATCGGGGCTCCCCAACGTTCACACATCTGTTATTTCTGAATAACAGATGTGTGGGTCTATAACAGGCCACTGTTGATGGCAACGGACAGAATGTCTGTTACCCAGCGCTGTCAGCTGACACTTGGAAAACTGCAGAGCTGTGCAAAAATTGCAGATTGGCCACGATCGTTGTCAAAATTATGATGAAATCCAGAAAAACATGTATGAACTTAAAAGTTGAAGGAATCATACTTAATACATTCCTCCCTCCCCTATTGTAAAGTAATAATGTTTATCTCTTAGAATCTGTAAGTTGTAATACAGGAATTTCATTTGGGGACTGAGGCCAATGGTTGCGTGATGCTTAACATTTTTGTTTGTTCTGGTTGTTCTTTGTTCTTTTTCTGTTCCAGTCAAACGAAGACCCCGTTCTCTACCTGCAGAAGCGTCCTCTCTGCTCCCCAGTTCTGCTCTTTGATGGCTCAACCACCATCGTGGCTGTGGGTAATGTACACGTGACCACCCTCAGGCAGGAAGATTTTTCAGAAGGGATGTTGGTGTTTATGGCGTACTATTATACATTGCACTTAACATACCCTAAATGTGTGGCAACCCTGCTCTCTGTAATTCAAACGGAGGTCATTGGCGACACCCTCCATGACAAAGATGCCACTAGTGCATATAAGAAAGCAATGGCTGATTGACAAGTAGTTTAATGTCAACAGTTGTCAGTTGAAATGTTGCTGAATTGAGAAGTACTTGCCAAGTAGTGCAGTATTTTGTTATTGTCAATTTATCTTCCTGTTACTATTGCATTATAAACGTTTTCTGTGTTCCACAAGTTTATTGCATTTTTCCTTTAATTGCTCAGTAGATCTAAGGTGTTGGTCCTGAACAACCCCACCCCAAAGTGAAATTGAGGCAGTGGCTGGTTCGTCTGAAAAACTCCTGCTCGCTTATCCAACTCTAGGGGCTGCGGGGAGGGCTCAATTTTACCTGGGAGTGCGGTATCCCTTAAGATTTACCTAATCAAACCTTGTATTTCAGGATACAATGTTAAAATGCTGCTTCATAAGGGCTGAGAATTGTATTTTCTTATATTACTTAGAGTGGTTCCACTAGATCTAAGTTGTTTTTGCCTAATACCCCAAGCCAAAGCAAAACTGAGTCACTACCCACAGTCCCTCGAGTTGCATAAGTGAGCAGAAGCGTTTTTCAGACATTCCAGGCACTGTGAATCCAGCAGCACAAAGACAGTCAAAGACCCTGTCTTGTACCTTCAGAAGCGTCCTCTGGGCCAACCACCATCACAGCAAATATGCTCAGCAAAGCAATTGTTGCCTGTATTAACATCTTAAAATAGTTGCTGTACTCTAAAGTTACTTTTTCAAACATCTGTGACCCAGCCACTTCAGACAGTTGCTGAGTCATCTTGAAAGTTGAGTGGCTCAATTTCACCTGGGCGTGGAGTAAGTTTTACCTAATCAGATCCTGTATTTCAGGATACAATGTTAAAATGCTGCTTCATAAGGGCTGAGAGTTTTATTTTTGTGGAATGTGAAAAAAAAAAAAAAAATTCAAAGCCTGTATTTCAGGATACAATGTTGGAAAATGCTGCTTAATAAGGGCTGAGAATTGTTATTTTGTGTGAATTATTTGAAATTGTATTCAAATGAAAGATTTCAAGACTGCGTCGCAACTCTTGGAGTTGTAATAATAAATGTTGAATATGTTATATTCAACATTTATAATTCTGGCTGTTTTTATGATATGTATATTTAAAAAGGCTTGGGTTTTAAATTACAGTTTTAACATGAAGACAGCCTTGTTTCAAGATAATCATGGATCTTGGTTTGAGACAGAGTTCAGTCATTCTGGAATATTGTACTCTGTGTAATATTTCTGTAACTAATATTGAGATTAATTTGCCAAAAGAAAAAAATATAAACGCTTGTATTCAGTACGTTTAACTCATTTTGAGGTTGTAGAAAGCTGCTTTTTTTAAGATATTTAATCTTAAACCAGTATTTTATGCTAATATTCAGTATGTGTCACTTATTTTTAGGTTGTAAAAAGTGGCTTTTCAAGATATTTAATCTTAAAACCAGTGTTTTACACTCATATTCAGTATATTACATGTATAAAGAGGCTTTAAAATTTAACTTTTTAAGCAATTTCATCTTAAAACCAGTATTTATATGATTGAATTTAATTTTAGCCTTCCAAATACCTTTCTTAAATCTAGAAACAAGTGTTCCTACAATCTTAATTTAAGATAACTTGCCCAGCCCCCTAATATATATATATATATATTTTTATATATATTTTATATAATTTATATATATATAAATATATATATATATATATATATATATATATATATATATATATATATATATATACACATTGGGAAATGGTCATGTGACACATATTTTATTATTCATTTCATGTCCAATTATGTATCTTATTTATTTATTTATTCATTCATTCATTCATTCATAGGCAAAAAGTATGTATTTATGTATGCATTCATATTTATACAGTGCTACCTCTACTTACGAAATTAATTGGTTCTGGAAGTAGTTTCGTAACCTTCAAATTTCTTAAGTACAGATGTATTTTCCATGTAAATGCCCTAATCCATTCCAAGCCCCCCAAAATTCGAACATTATTTTTTTAATAAATTATAAATAATACATTAAATGACATACAAACCTGTAAGAAAGCGCAGACCTCCACTAAACGCAACAATTATCGAAAATTTGAAAGTGATCAAGAATCCAGGATTTTTTTTGGATCACACCCAAAATGAAATCAGTTCTTCCTTTTCACATTTCTGACAACTCCTGAAAATTTAATCAAAATCCATCCATAACTTTTTGAGTTATCTTGTACACAGACAGACAGACAAACAGATAAACACCAGCAAAAACATAACCTCCTTGGCGGAGGTAAAAATTGTTTGTTTACCTGGGTTGCTGGGTTACGCTCATACAGACAAGGGGCCCTCCTAGCCAGTGGGATGCAAGGAAGATGCTAAGCGATAGCCAATGGCAGAGCAGCTCGGACGCACCACTTTCAAACTGAGATACAGAGCCGACAGCTCTGTTTACGTTTGGTAAAATCTGGGAGCTGTGAGTAGCAGCGCGTACTGTATTTTTGCCTTTTGTATCCTGAAACTTCTTTTGTAACGAGAGGCAATATTTTCCCTTTGAGGCCTTTTGTAACATGAAAATCTCGTTTGTAGAAACGTTTGTAAGTAGAGGTACCACTGTATATGAAATGTCAGAATAGGTCATTTTTTTGACGACACCCCTGAAGCAGTCAGACGACACCCCAGTGTGCCGCGAAACCCCGGTAGAGAAAGGCTGGTCTAAACTATACTGTGTAGGGGCTAATAGTTATAGCCATAGTTGTAGGAGCTAAGACTAGAGTAGGCTCGTCTTAATCACAGCTTCGTCATAGTTACACTGCTATAGGCCTACGCTGCAGGGGGACGCCAACATGTTCTGCTTTGTGGTGTCTCTACTGCTCTTCCCCCTTTCCCTCCTTTTCCTTCTCCCTTCCTCCTCCTCCAGCTCATTCATAATTAATTGGGAGCACCTTGTTACTGTAACTGTGCTACATATTCTTTGCGTTCCTGTGGTTTGTTGTGCTGTTTTGCCCCCCTTTTTTTAATTTGTGTATTTGCAGGCCAGAGTTTCCTGGGTGGCATGCTGACTTGCAGTTCCATCCTCTGGCCATCCCGGGGTTTGCCTCCTTGTGTGTGTGAATGTGCTAGGGGAGCCGATTGGAGATGAGATGACCTAGTCCTCTGGTCATCCCATCTCAGTGCTGCTACCTCCATCTGTTTATGTTTATGTGTATATGGTCATTATATTTAGTCATTTGTGTGCTCTCCTCCCTCTGTCCTATACCCTCTCTCTGTCCTGTCTCCCCTCTTTTCTTTCTTTACCCGGCTGGCCTTCGGCAGGAAGGTCCCCTCATATGAGCCAGGTCCTGCTCAAGGTTTCTTCCTCTTAAAGTGGAGTTTTTCCTTGCCACTGTTAGGCTTAAAAGTTTTTTTCTCCCTTTGTGGGAGGGGTCATGCTCTGGGTCTCCTTAAAGCACCTAGAGACAATTGACACTGTAACAGACGCTATACAAATAAAATTAAATCAAATTGAATCGAATATATATATATGTATGATATATATATATATATATATATATATATATATATATATATATATATATATACATATAATAATCCCTTATATATTTTTCATGGTTAATGGGGACCAGCGCCCCCCTGCGACAACCAAAATCCGCGATCTGGAGCCGGAGCCCCCCCGAGCCTCAATAATGTGTTTAAAATATGTTTAAAAAGCCCAAAAAAGTAGCGAGGCACTGCAGCGAAACAAAACAAAGGCTCAACTGTGGTCTTTCTGTTACCTTCATTTAGTCATAGGGTCTAAAAGCACCAAATGAATGACTGCAAGCTGACCGCTGCTCATCTTTTATAACATGACTGATAGATCAGCCTACAACACATTTGTCATTTGGAAGGAGATCTTTCCAAAGTAGAACGCATCAAAGTTCTGCAAGGAGCACATCTTCTGTCTTAGCTGAGATAGTCTCCAGCAGACCCCCATGACCCTGCACAGGAATAAGTGGGTTAGTTAATGGATGCATGGATTTCTGTTTTACACATTGTGTAGTATTTATTGTTACAATGTGATGACGTGTCACTTGTGTGCTGTGGAGACTCACAGACACACATATATACATGCCAAGTTCATATTGTTAATCTGTAAGTTTTTTTTTTTTTATCAATTTCTGGTTCAAAAATAATTCTTAAGTTTTCTTTCATCTACCTCCACCTTGCTTGGGCCAGTTGATTCGCCATTAGCAGAGACAACAACCACAAATAACACACCACTTTCTGAAAAAAGGAGCACTTGGACAGCTTGTCCTGCAGGCCTTTTTGCTGCAACCACTGTAGCACTAATTCCAGCCTCTCCGGGTGTTGTTGAAAGGTGGAGAAAAACACCAAAATGTTGTCCAAGAACAGGAGCAAGGACCAATATTGCTGCTTTCCAAATACTGTCTGTGTGAGCTAATGGAATGTGTTAGGCGCATTGTTAGATTAATATTAGATGTAATCAAAATTAAAAAGAAGAGTTATAAATTCAAATTACTGCAGGAACAAAAGACCTCTCTCCATGCTGCAGTGAAGAGATAAAAGACGATGGGAACCACTGCTCCTTTGATCCTTTGATCCTCAAATGTGTTATAAAGAGGGTGGTCCAGATTGTTCAGGACGACGTCAACAGTCCTCATTGTGTTTCTCTTCACATCCTCAAGAGGATCCATCTTGACTACCATCACAGAGCCAGCCTTTTTCATGATCCTGTCCAGCCTCCTTGCCTGCTTTGTTTGTAAACTTCATCCCCAGCAGACTGCAGCAGAGAACAAAGCACTTGCCACCACTGAATGATAAAACATCTGCAGCATCTTATTGCAGATGTTTAGAGATCTGAGCTTCCTTAAGAAGAAGAGGCAGCTCTTCCCCTTTTTGTAGAGAGCATCTGTGTTGAGAGACCAGTCCAACTTGTCATCCAGGTGTACACCTAAATATTTATAGGTTAGCACAATTTCAATGTCCACCCCGCAATTGTTCACTGGCTGAAGTGGGGGCTTAGACCTCCAGAAATCTAATATAATTTCCTTTGTCTTTGAGTTGTTTAATATGAGGCAGTTATTGTGACTCCAGTCATTAAAAGGCTTTTATCGGATCCCTGTGTTAGACCACACGCCACGAGTTACAGGGACCGTGTGGTCCCTGAAACCACACGAAAAACACGTAAAACTCAAATCCCCAGCATGCCTGGCAATGTGTTTATTGTTTTACAAGAGGTATGAAATTGATTTCATGCCCTCTCATTGGGCGCTGACCCCCATAACACAGGAGGTGTCCACTGACACAGGCGGATCGCATCCCGCAGCATAAATACAGCGAACTCCCTTGGATCGCTCTCTTCCTTTAATCTTCCTCCACCTGAGCACTTCTCTCCTCCATTCCGACGAACCTACATCGGTTCCAAATGCACCCTCTCTGAGGATCAACTCAGGCCTAACAAAGCACTCAGCCAACAGCCAAACGGAACTAACTACCCAACGCCACCTGCGAAGTTGCCGGTTTACTGGGAAACCGGACATCGCCTCAAGCTAGCCAACACGGACGCATCAGCGCACAGAGAGGCACTGTGCGGCTCGAAGGCCCAGACGTGTGTTACAGAAGGACCCCCGGCTCCACCGCAAGACTGTAACCTCCACATTTCCCGGAGACTGAGAGAAGAAAAATAGGACCAAAAGGGAGCCGCTCATTGCAACAATACCCGCGGAGCGTAATCAGTCAGCGGTTCTGCTGCTACTAGTGCCAATCATCCTCCCTGGACACCAGCATAAGTCCGATTGCCCCTTCTGAACAACAGAAGTAAGAGGCTCTTGTCTGGGTAAAGATACTTAGCTTAGTTACTGTTTTTCTGTTTGTTGTTACACGATTATTATTTTTAACCCTTTAGGCGACATCCCTCTCAAAACCACCCTGTTTTGAGAAGGATGTCTTGAGAGGAACTTCAGTTTAAATTTTCCCAATATATCTTTAAACTACACATGATTTACAGCCTAGCCTTATATTTGATTACATATTATTGTATTAGAAACTAGTGTGCAAAGATATATTGCCATATCTAATCATTTTCATTTACTTATAATGATTTCTAACCACCTTGAACACTCAGTATTTTCTCCTTATCACAGAAAGCAGGACTTTTTTAACAAAGAATTTCTGTTTGTGCATGTCTGTCCTTTGTCTTGGCTTTTGATAAGAAAATGTTCCTATCAATTCTTAGTTAAATCAGTTGTGAGGGATGCTTGGGGGAGGGCATTTTTTCCATTGTTCTGGAGCAGGTGTTGATGTTCAGGAATGTCAGGTGTTGTCGTAAGTTGGAGGCTACCTGAAATATCTATTAGTACGATAATCACAGTTTACAATTGGTCAGCTATACACTATTGTGTGGCCAGTTAAATGTGTGAATAGATAACTTCAGTGCAATGTGTAATTACAGCGAAATACAAGTTGGCCCTGAAATCCCAGCGCTGGTACATGTACATCTTCTGGCACACCATCACCCTTGCTGTGGTCAACACCTGGCTCCTCTACAAGCGACACTGCCAAGCTCTCAAGATGCTAAAGAAGGAGATCCTGAACATGAGAAAGTTCCAGGCCCAACTAGCATCCTCTCTCATTCTGGTAAGAATCTATTTCTGCTATTTGCCATGTTTGTGATATCTTTGACTTGTATCATCATGCATTTTTGGCATATATATGAATTGATTATTAATATTAATATTGATTCTTCTCTTTCCAGGTGGCCACAACACTTTGGACATTTCCCAATAAAAGTGAAGAGAGGACACTGCAGACATTGCAGTAATGGGTATACCAATACCCAATGCAGCAAATGTGATGTCCGCCTGTTTTTCAGAGGACAAGAACTGTTTCTGGGACTATCATTGTAAATAAATGTCAAAGTTCTTGCTATTGCAATAAATGACTGTTCATAACACCATGACTGTGATTATTTTCATGTTATACTGTTCTGGGACAAAAGTAAAACCCTGCAAATGAATCCTTAATTCTGTATTGTTGTTCAGACAATGAGTACAGATACAGGAGATTCTGCTCCCCATTGAGCCCAATGTTGCAATATTACAACATTTCCGTAAAAACTTACAAAAACATATTTTTTTTGAAAAACACCTCATTTTCTGCCTCAAAGGCCTCCTACAACATCTTAATGGCTGAAAATTTTTTTTTTAGTATTTTTCTATATTTGGGTTTTACAGGGTTAAATCTTTTCAGAATGTCATCATAGGCTATGCGAATATCAGAATTTATTTTTTTAAACATAACTTCCATCGTCGAAGTTAAGGTCTCTACTCCGTAATAACCACTGTTAAACCGTTTAATCATGACTGGACTCTCTGTTCCAGGCTCTCCAACCTGTCTCCAGTAAAAGTAGGCCTGATCGGGGGGTAAATTAAGCCAAGTGTGTGGATAGGAAGTTTCAGTCAGGGCTACCTCCCATTGTCCTTCTAAATCGATAGTCTGCGCTAAATCCACACGAAAATTATCGCTGGTATTTTTTTTGAAAACATTCTGGCTGCCGTTGGAGGGTAGGGTAATATAAAACCTTTGATCCTTTGAAGCGTACATGGTGGAATGACGACCGGCGCACGTGCGTGTCCATTCCTATATATTTTTCAATTCTGAAGCCTTAATCCAGCTGTTGAATTTCTCGGGCCAATTTTTCCAGGATACAAAGACTTGTTTTTCACCCTTGACGGAATGTCGTTTCAAAATCTTTTCAACATGAAATACCTTGTCTTTAGCTATTTTCACCATTTGCAATTCTTGCTCATAAAATGAACCGTGGATGGGTTCACCGTCGTAATCTTTTATACACCGGTGGGGTGTGAGGGATGTAGTCAGAGACTGTAAACGCTTCCCCCATAAAACTCTGTTCATATTTTTTATCAAATACTCCTCTCAGCTTTGATATCCTAACCAGATCCTCGTTCTTGAATTTCATCTTATGAACAACTGTCGAATGTTTACTGTACAGGTTTAGGAGCACTTGTGAGGTATTTTCAACGTTGACCTGCATAGGGGTCATATTAATGCTACTATGATAACTGTGATTATAGCTTTTTACCAAGTCCTGTAACACATCGAGGTATCTAAGAGTGTTGTTTGCTGTAAAATATCTCAGCATTCTACTTTTTAAAGTACGCTTACGTACAGAGGCATTGAGGTTGCTAGCTGTGGAGAAATGTATAATGCCATGTGTTTTCATGAAAGCCTCAAAACTCTTGTTAAAAAATTCTTTGCCAGCATCTGTTTGTAGCTTTGTGGGAATTTGTCTTTCCTCAAACACTGCAACTCAAACGCTTGGATCACCTCTGCAGCAGTTTTTCTCTATAAGGCTCGTACGTAGGCCTGCTTGGAAAATACATCTATGACCGTTAATAAATAATTGTATCCATCATTATGTTCAGCCAGAGCTTGCATATCACACAGGTCGGCTTGGAATTGGAACAGAGGACGCAAACGTTTCTTGGAAAATGTATTCAGGATGGCTTGTGGAGACTATAAGCATCTTGTTCAGAGAAAAAATCTTCAATATTTTCAAGTTTGACTGACTCCCCCGGTTTATTCTGCACCCCGTGACGGGTCGTTCTACACCACCAAAACTGCCCGGATAGTTTGTGGTAGTTCAGTATATAGTTTGGAGAGTTTAGCAGAGTTTAGGAGAGAGAGAGAGCAAGAGAGACAGTAGATTTAGGAGAGTGAGGACAGGATAGGAGGATGGAGCCAGCTCAGAGGAGATATTGGGTAGTGGGTGGTCAGACCACCCACTACCCAATATCCAAAATCTGCGAGATACAGGTACCTCAAGATACCGAATTTTTGAAAGCGCAAGAGACACGTCCATTGCCACCCCCACAATGTGAGTAAGGGAGTCGGCATAATGGGTAGCAGCTTTTGGGAGCGGAAGATTGCATTAGCGGTTGGCAGAGGCTCCTAAATCTGCAATTTACAGGTAGTGGGTATTGGGTAGCAGGAGGTGTAAGATAGGGCCCATGGTGTTGGATGTATCTGTACCCTCTGTATCGTGATCTGAGTGGAAGTTCTGAAACTGCAGGCTGATGGAGCAAGATTACCCCTTTTGATCGTGCTCACGTCCACTGTAGAACCACGGAGGAGTCAAACAATTTCTTCAAATTTCTTCACATCATTTTTAATCCATTGGAGGTCAACTTTTTCATTTTATCTGAATTGGCACACTGGCCTGTCATCTGTGGACGTCTGGATTTCCTTCTCTGCAACTGGGATGAACTCAAAATATATTATTAATTACATCATGATTGTTCACATTATTTATACATTACAATTTACTGTTTGATTATTGTATGCCACATTTCAGAATGAGTTTACATGTTTTGGTTTGTTGGGGGTCCTAGTACATAGTTTTATTTGTTTTCACATAAAAAGGTTTTTTATATGAAAGGGGGGAAAGAGAAATCTTTTACATACATATAGATTACTAGATATCTTCTACAGTTAATTAAGAAAACATGAATTAATCATGTTTTGAGTGGAGATTGTAAGGAATTTGAGGACTCAGAATAGTTTACTGTTAAAACTAAACTTTATGGCATAAAGGATGCAGTCTCTTTTTATGATGGTGAGTCCTCAGTTTTATCTGTTTTATGACCTAATGACTGGGACCTTCTGACTTCCTGACCTGCTGTTTTCTAAGGAAGTTGTGACAAGCATAGATAAACACATTTTAGGGACATCCTTTTCCTGGCCTGTGGACTGAAGTGTTGTTTACCATCTGGACTCGAAGACAAAGAGCCATAAAACTCAGAAGAACACAAGGATCCGCCTTTTCTGTGACTATAAGAACAGACACAATCTGATATTCTGGGTGTATTCCCTGGCATCTCTGCATTGTTAAGGCAATGCATCATCGGCCGATTAAAATATTTTGCATGGCATATTGAATCTTAGTATTCATGATTGTATATTAAACTCTTTAATTGACCTTTGTTTTGTCATTGGCATTAAGTAAAAGAACACAGAGAATTACTTTCAATCCCAATCACTGGAGGATAAGACTGCCACATTGGTCCCAGGAAGTTTCCCTTCTTCAACCTGAGAGAGACACAGTTCCCACGTCTCATAGTTGAAGATGTATCCCCAGCTACTGCGCAATCCATAGGGCTCCAATGACCACTCTACTCGCAGACAGCTCGGTGGTGGTGCCTGAATTCTCTGTATGTACAGCACAGTTTTCTCCATAACACCTGTATTGCAATCTAACTCTTTTATGATTGTAATGGGTGTCTCGCTAATGACCCGCGTTTGATCATAAGGTGTTGGAACAGACATGGTGAGTGTATATCGCAAGTATACTGCAAGTTATTTAAAATAAGATGTGAATACCATACATGTTTCCAAGATGGCGGCGCGCACGGACGCAGCGGCACACGGCTCTCCACTCAATTGCTCTTTTTTGTTTAATTTCTTCCTACTTCTTGCCCTAACATGGACCATCAGTACTGCGAACATCCAGTACATCCGCCAAGTACTTTTGGACATCGGATCTATCAAAGAAATACCAATCTCAAGTGACTTTCATCACACACACGTGATCCCCGACGACATAGCGAGAGCACCGGGCTCTCCGTGGATTGTTTTCTGGCCGAGAAGGCGGCGCAGACGGAGACGGGAGAGGAAGCAGAAGCGGGGCTGCCAGTCCGGCGTTATGCTACGGCTAAGGAAACGACCACACAAGCCACCTCTACCGAGCCTGTTTCTTTCCAACGCCAGATCCCTGGTACATAAAACGGACGAGCTGGAATTACAACTCGCTGGAATCCGCTATGTCCGTGACTGTTGTGTGATGATCATCACTGAGACCTGGCTTCGCCCGGAAATCCTGATGCTAGCCTGCAGCTAGCAGGCCGCACTTTGCTACGCGGGGACAGGACTGCGGACTCCGGTAAGAGGAGAGGAGGGGGTCTCTGCATCTACGTACATGATAACTGGTGTAACAACGGGACAATCATTGATCGACACTGCTCCCCAGACGTCGAGTACATGTCTGTAAGATGTCGGCCTTTTTTTCTACCGAGAGAGCTCACTGTAGTGATCATCACGGCTGTTTACATCCCGCCAGATGCTTACGTAAACACAGCGCTCTCCGTCCTGCAGAACACCATCAACGAACATCAGCGGGCCCACCCAGTTGGTGTTCACATTATTGCAGGAGACCTTAATAAGGCCAATCTAAAGACTGTACTGCCGAAATTCTACCAGCATGTTAAATGCTCCACCAGGGGAGAGAACACTCTGGATCACATCTACACCAACATTAAGTGTGCATACAGAGCCACACCCCTCCCCCACCTCGGACAATCAGACCATCTTTCCCTTCTGCTCTCCCCAGCATACACCCCCCTCAGACGAAGAACCAGGCCCACCACAAGGACAATCACAACCTGGCCCGAGCAAGCACTTCCAGACCTCCAGGACTGCTTCAACAGGACAGAGTGGGACTTATTTGAACATCAGGGGCTGGATACTTTCACAGACACGGTACTGGACTACATCAAGTTCTGCATTGGGAATGTGACTGTAGACAAAACCATCCGGGTTTTCCCTAACCAGAAACCCTGGATGACCAGCCAGGTCCGCTCACCAGCCAGGTCCGCTCCAGGTCCGCTCACGCAACGCCGCCTTCAGGTCAGGTGACAGAGCTCTATACAGAGCTGCTCGGGCTGACCTGAACAGAGGAATAAGTAAGTAAGTAACTAAAGTTTATTTGTATAGCACTTTTCACAGAAATAATTCACAAAGTGCTTCACAGTAAAATAAAAGCATACATAAAATACAATTTCATAATCAGCATAAAAACATATAGAAAACAAATAAACATAAAAACATGAAACCATAAAACCCCACACCTAACTAAAAGCCTGCTTGAATAACAGGGTTTTCAGCTGCTTTTTAAAAGCCTCAACAGAGCTTGAAGTGCGAACGGATAGTGGCAACGAGTTCCATAGTCTGGGGGCCACTGCTTGAAAGGCTCGATCCCCTCTGGTCTTAAAGCGAGTGTGGGGGATGACCAGCAGGAATTGGTTGTCGGATCTGAGGGAACGAGTAGGACAGTACCGTTTTAGCAGCTCGGTGATGTATGTAGGGGCTTGGCCATTTAGAGCTCTGAAGGTAAGAACTAAAATTTTAAAATTAATTCTAAAATGAACTGGGAGCCAGTGTAGTTCTGCTAAAACCGGTGTGTGATGTGAGCGCTTTTAGTGGTGCGGGTTAAAAGTCTTGCAGCAGAATTTTGGACTGACTGGAGGCGGTGAATTTCTTTCTGGCTGAGACATGTAAAAAGGCTGTTACAATAATCCAAGCGGGATGAAATAAAAGCATGGATAATCATCTCAAGTTCCACTATTGACACCAGTGATCTCAACTTGGAGATGTTCCTCAGTTGAAAATAGCAGTTCCTGATCAGGGTTTTAGTGTGATGCTCAAGAGACATGGCTGAGTCGAAGACCACACCCAGGTTCCGCAGGCTCGACTGGGTGGACGAGCCTAAGGTACCCATAAGGATCTTGATACGGGCGATCTGATTTTCCGGAGCAATAACTAAAGTCTCTGTCTTGTCTGCATTTAGTTGGAGAGAGTTAAGACTTAACCACTGTTTGATGGAAGTTAAGCAGCTGGTTAAAGAGGAGAGTTTGTGTGTCTCTCGTTCTGTAAAAGAGCAGTATAACTGGATATCATCCGCATAAAGGTGGTAAGATACATCACAAAACTGGCTAATTATCTGTCCCAGTGGCAGAATATACAATAAAAACAAAATCGGCCCTAAAACTGAACCCTGCGGTACACCACATGTCAGTGGAGCCGTATCGGAGGAAATCTGGTTCGCAAGCACATTAAAACTTCTTTCAGTAAGATAAGATTCAAACCATTTTAAAACCATACCGGACAACCCTAACTCTTTAAGTCTGCATATCATAATACCATGGTCGACAGTATCAAAAGCAGAAGAAAGGTCCAATAAGACCAGAACTGTGTTTTGACCAGAGTCAGCTGACATCAAAATGTCACTGGAAACACGAAGCAATGCAGTTTCAGTCGAGTGTTTACTGCGAAAGCCTGACTGGAATTTATCCAGGACATTATTTCCCTCTAGGAAAACTGTAAGCTGCTCTGCCACTATTTTCTCAAGGATTTTGGACATAAATGGAAGCTTCGAGATTGGCCTGTAGTTTTAGGTTCTGATGGGTCCAGAGTTGGTTTTTTAAGAACCGGTTCAATAACTGCATGTTTAAAGGAGCTTGGAACCACACCAGTTGAAAGTGAAAGGTTAATCAAATTCACGACAGAGGGGCCAATTGAATTGAAGACTATTTTTAGCAGCTTGGTTGGGAGGACATCAGTAGGAGATGAAGAGGTTTTCATTTTTTGGAGCAGATTAGTGATATCCTGGAGGGTCACAGAGTTAAAAGAGGACCAGATACAAGGGGAAGACCCTACACTGTCAAAGTTGGAAGAGGGCAACAGTGAAATGTTCTCCCTGATGTCTCTGATTTTGCCCACAAAAGAAGAAAGAAAACCATTGCTGTCTGCTTTACAGTGCACAGGAATTTTTGGAACAGCAGGTGAGACAAGAGAATTGATTGTGCCAAATAGGACTCTAGGGTTTTTCTTATTGGAGGAAATGATTTGGGAAAAATATTGAGATCTGGCATTTCTCAACATTTCATTTAAAGTGGCTCTAAGCTCTCTCAGATGGAGTCTATGAACCTCAAGCTGTGTCGACTTCCAGAGACGTTCTACCTTTCGACAATTTCTCTTGAAGGAGCGAATGGAGACACTTATCCAGGGATGAGCCGATTTTCTAGAGCACAGCTGGATTTCATCACTGACACATTATCTAAAATAGACCTACAGTGACTGTTAAAAGTCTGGGTAAAAACATCAGGATGGTCAATTCCCATCAACAAGTTTGGCTCAAACAAGGCAGAAAAGCCATCAGCAGCGTCCTGATTAATAATCCGCCTATGAGCATTAATTTTCAGAGGGGGAGGGTTTACAGGAAAACTAATATTAAACAATATGCAAAAATGGTCACTGACATGGAGGTCCTCCACACACACATTCCCAACGTCTAGGCCAAGTGAAAAAACAAGATCCAACGTATGGCCCTTGGTGTGTGTAGGGCCAGAGATATGTTGGGTGAAGTTAAAAGAGTCAGTGATAGATAAAAAGTCAGCAGCTGTATTGCATGTGACATCATCAATATGGATATTAAAATCTCCAGTGATTAGGACCTTCTCTAATTTAATAATGGAGGATAAAAAGTCAGTAAAATCAGTAAGAAAGGCACCTATAGGGCCAGGAGGACGGTAAATTAAAACACAATAAAATGAGTTTGGAGACCCGACCTTTATCATCTGGGATTCAAAGGAGAAGAAAGGCTCAGAGTTTACCAGTCTGCACAGGTGACTGTCACGGTGCACAACAGCGAGTCCTCCGCCGCGGCGTTCCTTGCGAGGCGTCCCGATGACAAAGCAGCCGGAGGGACAGAGCTCTTTTAAGTGGAAAAACTCCTTATCCCTCTGCCACGTTTCGGTCAGAAACATAAAATCCATGTTCTCACTAATAAACAGTTCATTTAGAGTAAGGGATTTGTTGGAGATGGAGCGAGCGTTCAATAATGCCATACGGATCGGCAGCGGCAGATCAGCTGATTTCACAGCTGACTGTAGTGGGATTGACAGCAAAGAGAGCCAAGGTGGACCACAGGAGGAGAATAGAGTCCCACCTGTCCAGCAACAACTTCCGGGAGGTGTGGCGGGGCATACAACACATCACTAACTTCAGAGGCAGTGATGTGTCAACCGCAGACCTGAGTGCGCCGCTAGCAGAGGAGCTGAATGGTTTTCTTTGCTCGCTTTGAGACACCACAGCAGCACCCAGCTGTTCCAGCCTCGCCCCCACCAGGATCCTCCATCACTCCACTCACTGTACAGGAGCGTGATGTCAGACGGGTGCTCCTGACAGTGAACACCAAGAAAGCTGCCGGCCCAGACGGAGTTCCAGGAAAGGTGCTCAAAGCGTGTGCCCACCAGCTCACCCCCACCTTCACCAGGATCTTCAACACCTCCCTGGCCCAACAGCAACTGGAGCAACAGCAGAGCTACATCCGGATGCTCCATGTGGATTACAGCTCTGCCTTCAACACAATAATCCCAGACATCCTCATCACCAAACTGACCACCATTGGCCTCCCCCCTTCCACATGTGCCTGGATTAAGGACTTTCTTTCCAACCGACCCCAGACTGTGAGACTTGGCCCCCATCTGTCCTCCACCCGTATGCTGAGCACCGGCTCTCCTCAGGGCTGTGTGCTGAGCCCCATCCTGTACTGCCTGTACACCAACGACTGCAGTCCGACCCACGACAACAACCTCATAGTGAAGTTCGCTGATGACACTACAGTGGTCGGACTCATCTCGAAGGGGGACGAGGCAGCCTACAGAGAGAAGGTCCTGAAGCTGACAGCCTGGTGTTCAGAGAACAGCCTTGCTCTGAACACCAGAAAAACCAAGGAGATCATCATCAACTTCAGGAAACTCAACACCGACAAAGCCCCCCTCTACATCAATGGTGAGAGAGTGGAACGGGTCCACACCTTCCAGTTTCTTGCCGTCCTCATCTCAGACAGCATCTCCTGGTCTGAGAATGTCACCGCCATCACCAAGAAGGCTCAGCAGCAGCTGCACTTCCTGAGAGTCCTCAGGAGATACAACCTGGACTCCAACCTGCTGCTGATCTTCTACCGCTCATCCACCGAAAGCCTGCTGACGTACTGCATTACAGTATAATACGGCAGCTGCACCGCTGCAGACAGAGTACGGCTCCAGAGGGTTGTGAAAGCAGCGCAGAGGATCATCGGCCGCCCTCTCCCCTCCCCGTCGGACATTTACACCTCCCGCTGCCTCAGCAGAGCCACCAATATCATGAAGGACAGCTTCCACCCCGGCTCTGACCTGTTTGACCTGTTGCCCTCAGGAAGACGCTACAGGGTCATCAGGTCCAAAACCAACAGACTAAAAAACAGGTTCTTCCCCAAAGCCATAACCGCCCTGAACCAGTCTGTGCAATATTCCACCAGATGTTTAAACTAAAAAAAAAAAAAAAAATCTGTTTATAGCAACTGTTTATTGTATCTGTATATAGTATCTGTTATGCCGTCTCAGGATTTGACTGTGCACCTTATATCCTTATACCCCCACCTTCTTTTATTCGTACTACCTCGATTATTTGCACTATTTTTGCTTTACACTGCATATATTTTGTACTACCTCGATCATCTGCACTATTCTCTCTACATTGCATATCTTTGTACACTGATCCGCACTGTTTGTACTTTGCACTCTTTTTTGCACTGTAACCGGAGATGCTGCTTTTATTTTCTCATTGTACCCATGTACAGTGAAAATAAAGGATTCTATTCTATTCTATATCTGTTAAGGAGGGGAGGAGACAAAGGAGAGGGGAATGTAGGCAAGAAGGGGTTTTGTTTAACACAATGATTGATTAAAAACAGATGAGTGTGTGTGGTTGCGTGTGTGTGCATTTTTTTGGGGGGGAAGGGGCGGGGTGTGTGTGTGTGTGTGTGTGTGTGGGGGGGGGGGGGGGGGGTGTCAGGGTCAGGTCAACCTACGGGGTCAACCCGAGGTCAACCTGTCAAAGTGACATAATATACTTGGTTATTCTCTTTAATGGTGAAGCATTTCTGGAGGCTGTAGATGCAGCAGGTGGGTCCCAGGCCTGTGGTGAGGGCCACCGTTAAGGCGATGGAGGCACTGCTGCATCTGAATGCTGTGTTTGAGTTGCTGGAAGTGCTGTTTGTGCTGCAGTGGTTGATTTCTTTGCTGGGTTCATGGGTGGTGAGGCAAGAGCTCTCCTCTTACTCCTCTTCTCTCTTGGTGGCAGCACAGGACCTGGTCCTGGTCCATTCTGATGCATCAGAGCATTGAAGAGATTATCCGTCAGTCGTCTCACTTCACCTCTGTTTAGGTGTGAGGTGTTTTCCTTTAAACAGATCATCTCTTTGCCAAAAAAGATTAAAGATCTCAATAAAATGCAGTCCTCTAGACTGACAGACTTTGGACAACCACGTGTTTAGTTTAAGCAGCCAGTTGAATTTACCCATCCTCCTGTCGATGTTTGGGAGAGGTCCACTAATGAATGTTAGTATTGCTGCTTTATCAAGACTCTCAAATAGTTTGTTCAGGTCTTTTTTCAAGATTTCAAATTGTTCCTTTTTGATATCCACTGAACCCTCATAAACAATCAACTGTTTGACCTCCTGGTATTTTTCCAGGACCTCAGGTCATAGCCTTGTAATGTCAGAGACAGTGGCACTTGGAAAGCTGCAAGTAACTATTGTTTATATTTACATTAGATATGGCTCCATCTCCAAACACAAGGGTATCTTTTACCTTGACATGTGGCACAGATATTCCGTCCATCTGCTGCTTTGTACTCTCTCTGTTTGTTAAACTCAGTCACATTTAGCTCTGACAGTGATAAAAATCTGTTGGTTAGCTTTAACTTTATTCCGGGTGATGTTACATATCCTCCTTTGATATCAACATTTTGACTTTACTTTGGTTTTGCACAAAATTTATTATAAGTGTCTTTACAGAGTCTTGGAAAAGACACGGTATCATTTAGCTTCAAGTTGTCAGCAGTAGTTTCTTTACCCTTTCTTTGGAAGTAAATGTTGACTTCTTACCACTCGAGTCCATTGAAAGCATATCATGAAGTCCTTTTACAGTTTCTAAGGGAAAAATCCTTTCTTCTAGCGAACAGATTTCTTGTTGATATATCCAACAGTTTTCACAGGGAGACTTGTTTGAATTACTCCTTTGGGTATCATGAGAGGTTTGTCGTCAGTGGTTTGTCAGATGACTTGTAAAAAGCACAAAAATGATTCAGGAAGTCTTGGTACCCTTAAAAGAAGAGGAATAAAATCACATCCAAGACTTGTGGAAAAAGGAGAAATGATGGGAAAAAAATCAAATGATTTAAAAGTGCAAAAAGCAGTAAGCAGCAGGAGCAAGCAAGAGACATGTCTGCACTCTTCAGAGGCTAGAGGCAGTCTACTATGCATGGAATAACTGGAGGAAGCTGCTAGCACGAGGAAGACTGGAAAGGCACAGATCTGCAAAGCCCCAGATGTATCTGAGTACTGCCACCCAAATGTCACATATTTGGATAGCCTCCATTGGTAACTGTAAATTGCCCATAGGAGTGAGTGTGAGTATGAGCAATTGTCCATCAACATGTGGTCCTGCAATGAACTTGTAGCCCGTCTCGGTTGTACTCATGCCTTTTGCCCAAAGAAAGCTGGGATAGGCTTCAGCAGATCCCCTTAACCCTAAAAAGGAATAATCAGAATCAGAATCAGAATCATAATCAGAATCGTTTTTAATCGCCAAGTACGTTCACACATACAAGGAATTTTGTTCCGGCAGGTGGTAACACTCTCAGAATAAGAAAGGAATATGTAATAAGAAAAACAGGATATGTACATCATATACAAAAGTAAAAAAAAAGTAAGTTAAAAAATAGAATAAAATAAATAGTTAAGTAAGTAAAGTAGTATGTACAAGGGTGGTGCAAAGTACACAAGATAGTGCAAATGGTAGTGTTTTTTTGGATAGTGCAAATGATTGGTTGAAACCATTTATAAACTGTTCATTAAAGTGATGGCAGTGCAGTAGAAACTGTTTTTGAGTCGTGTGGTTTTGGTGCGCAGGGCTCTGTAGCGCCTACCGGAGGGGAGGAGGGAGAACAGGTTTTTTCCTGGGTGGGCGGGGTCCATGATGATGTTGGCTGCCCTCTTCCTGGTTCTGGAGCAGTACAGTTCCTGGATGGAGGGCAGGGGGCCCCAGTGATCTTTTCAGCAGTTCTAAGTGTGCGCTGCAGTCTGTTCCTGTCCTGCTGTGTGGCTGCTCCGAACCACACGGTGATGGAGGAGCACAGGACAGACTCGACGACAGCTGTGTAGAACTGGATCAGCAGCTCCTGAGATAAGCGGGTATAGCTAATGGGTTGAGAATAGTTGATGGGTTGTTCCATCCCAGCCACCATATTGTGCAAAAAGAGGTTTCAAATGATGCGCTGCACTTCCGCATTGCCTGTTAGCACCTTTAAATAATACCTTGAAAGGGGAAGGAGGTTAGCTGCAGTTCTGCTTGGTCCTGGTAGGTGTCGTTATTGTCTGAATACCCTCAGGTACATTTGTGCTACCCTCCTTTTCTTTATCATTTTAGACTCTGTTTAATACAGGGGCCCCGATCGTACGCCTCCCGCTAGCCCCTACCCGCAAATTGCGGATTTAGGAACCTCCACTAACCGCTATGCAATCTTCCGCTTCCCTAAAGCCGCTACCCACGTTGCCAACTCCCATACTCACATTGTAGGCACGGCAATGGGCGTGTCATCTGTGCTTTCCGCAAACTCTGTATCTTGCGATCACAGGTTTAGGATAGGTGGTCAGACCACCCGCTAGCTGCTCCACTCCCATGCATGATATATGCATAATATAGCAGTAAGTGCAGGTAATATCGCGGGTTTAGGGAGGTGGAAGATTGTGTTCTTTGTGGGAGAATGCCATTCCCGCTACCCGCTATCCCTTAATACCGGCTTTAGGAGGTTTGGCGGAAGATCCGACTCAGAGTCTAAAATGGATTATTCTGTTGGATATTTTCATTTAGGTCAATTCAGTTATAATTTTTTCTTTTTTTCTGTTTTTAATTTTTTCCTTAGTTGATTTTACCTGCTCCTTTTTTTTCCCATAAGGTCTGGGTTAAGGGTGGTTGCCTGTGACAGTGGAGGTTTTAGTGACAGTTTTTCAATTCAGCCCTATCACTTTACGTGTGTTTCGGTCATTTTTGGCACATCCTTGGCTTTTGCATGTTTAAACTGGCTGTGTTTTGTGTGTATATATAAGCATGGGGTGAAGTGAGTGCTCTGTTCTATAGACCAGTGGTTCTCAAACTTTTAATGCTGCGTACCACCTGAGAAACTATTGAGCTCTCCGAGTACCACCATGATGACCAATTTTAAAATATAGCCATACATGCCTTCTCAATTAGCTTTAAAAAGACAGTAGAGATGTTTATTCCTTATTGTGGTTATTTATTGTTACCTGAATTTCATTTGAAACGTTGTATTTATAATGCATTGCCATGCATTGACAAGTCATGACGTTCCCCCGCGTACCAACAGAGAGCGCTCGCGTACCACCAGTGGTACGTGTACCACAGTTTGCGCACCACTGCTATAGACAATCTTGACCTCTCACCACCCAGTACTTGTTTTTTTTTAATCACTGCAAATGTTTTTAATTGAATGCCTACCTGGTCTTTTAATAGGTTTATGTTCTCACAATAAATACTGTATTTAGTGTTGTATTTTTCTTAATATTTCTTTTTGTAAATATATTTTTAAAATTTACATTTTAAGACTCTTTTTTGACCATCACCTGCATCCATATGGTTTTACCTTTAAATTGCAGCTAAAATTAGTCAGCTGGCCCTAAGCCGGTATGCTTTGTTACAGATGGATGGTATCATATAAGGTAATTCCCTTTTCACAGTAGTTTGTTTCAGGATGTTTGTTTGAGGATGATCTATACAGAACCATTAGAAGTAGTGATGTAAGATGTGATGACCTGCCTCACTTCTGTGAGGCTTTAAGACTGAAGTTCTATCCATATTCTATAGAGCAAATATAAATTCAGTGTTAAAAGATTCATGAAAAGGTTACATTTTCAAATGGTCAGTGTGGTTTTGTCACACCACTTGCACTAGGAAATCCTTCTCAGACTCTCTGTTATCATTACTTTTCTATGATTACACTTTCATTATTCCATACAAAACCAAAACAACATGATCCCCTCTAGTGTGTCTAATCCACATTTGAGTTTATTAGAAATACAGTCTTTCCCTTTGGCTCAAAGGCAGTCGAATAATGGAGAATGATTAGCTGTACGTGCCTCATCATTTTTAGAGTGATACATCCATGAAATTGCATCCGCTTCACATGCTTTAATCCTATCTTGTTATCAGTATTCTATATCATTTGCACACTTTCTACATGGCATCCAGTCCAACTTAGAACATTCAAAACATTTGGTTCATGTCTTTATTTTTTATTTTAAGGAGAAATTCCTCCTTTGAAAGCTTAAATGTTCCCATTAACTCTAATTATTACAATGTTATTAATGTACTGAATACTGTAGTTTACAAATAAGGACAACTATGTAACCTACAATGGAAACTTGTTACTTTGAACAAGCAAACATCCTCTTTGGCACAATTCTCTGATTTAGGTGGTATACTCAAACAAATGACACATGAAACTAATATTTTGTAGATTTCATCGTCAATTTGATTATTTAAATGAATTAAAAGACCAAATCACCTTCAGGACCTTTCAATACTAATGGCATTGAGTCCACAAGTCCAGAAACGCAGGGAATATGATAAGAATCATATATGAAATTTTTAATGAACAAATTAGCTGCTGATTGCCATGTTGTGTTAAAATCATTAAATTCAGTTCTTTGCCTTACAATCAACTTGACTAGCTAGCCATTTTTAGCTTGCTAACAACGTAATCATGTATAGCCGTTAAAAAAACACCTGGGCTTAAACATGTAGAACGAACAAAACATGTAGCTAAATATCTGCTAACAGATCCTGATCATTGGATGACGGCTGGCATGGACGCTTCTCGCTGCTGCTCCGAGGGACTTATCCCTGCGACGCTGGACGCTCCAGTTTGTGCCCGGTGTTTGGTGATTTTGCGGTCGGGTGTCGACATGGTGTCTGCGGGTGTGGACCAGTCCTCTTGCGGCTGACATGCCGCCGCGGACATGGACGGTGTTGCTGGGGGCCGGTTCGGGGAAGCTAATCCTGAACTGCTACCCGCAGCAACCACCGCCACTGGATCCGAGCTGCAGCTTCAACTGAGCCGGGACGAGAGCCCCCGTCCTGGCAGCGGCGGCATGTTGCCTCATCCAGCAGTCTGCACGCCAGGGTGAGTCAGCTGACCTGGCAGGGGCCGTCTGAAGACCTGGTGGGCCCGGCACCGCCAGGGGTGACGCCAACAACCTGGTCTGCATGATGAACCGGGCTCTGGGACGGTCGGCTCCATTGCTCGCCGGACTGAAGGAGCTCGGTCTTTCCAGAAGACACAGTTTGGTTCATCGGTGTTTCCTCCTCTGATTTGGAGATATCTCACTTGATTCACCATTGTGGAGATATACTGGTTTTAACGGCTGTTAACTGGAGTTAGCACTCGGACCACAGGACCGGGACATGAAAAAGGAGCGCTGGACGCCGGCAGCTCCTCAAGAACAGCAGACTGCAGCGTCTGGTGTACTTGAAACTTGAATTTCCTCCTTGGGGGATCAATAAAGTATATTTGATTTGATTAACAATGGGTTGGCCAGCAGCTTTCATTTATTTTTGTCCTCCATTTTGTAGATAATGGTTTTGTAGGACCTGGAAAAAATTATAATATCTAAGGTTTTCAATACTTTAATGTAGAAATCTTTGATTATCTTACCAATAAAGACCTGAGTTGTTTTTTTAAGCATGCATCCAAGACTTTCACAAGCATCTTTTTGACTGAAAGAGGTTACAACTTAGTCAACTATACTTATTTTATAAATCAAATCAAATCAAACTTTATTTATATAGCACTTTTCATACATTAAAAATGCAAAAAAAACAAAACAGGATCATAACAGATAATAAAAACCCATCCCTCTTCCTCCCACACATACACAGCACACACACTCAAAGCACAAATTAAAAATAGTTCAGTAACATGGCAGGACACTGAGGATCCAGGTAAGGAAATATCACCTCTGGGAGGCCATGCACACTGAGAGGCACCACAGTCCGCAGCCACAGGGAGCGCCAAAAAAAAGGCAGTGGCCTTTTTTTTGTTTTTTTTTTAAACACAGCAATAGTAGACCTTCACATGCATGCATGTTAATGTACGAAAATAGATGAAGAGTTTTTCTTTCTTTCTAAAGAAGTGTGGCCTTATCACAGAGAATTTCAAACTTATTCTTTAAAGGTCTGCATCTGATTTGTATTTAAGGTCATAATCTATTACATTGTAGACAACAGAGGAAATTTAGCCTTAGTGACTGAGCCAACACAAAAAAGAAAAAAAAGGCAGACATTGGTCATTCTGTTGGACCATTTATTTCTGACTTTGACATATGGTTGCACACATTGTTTGTTGTATAAGCTAAAATAAGAAAAGGTTGGAAGAGTGTGGAAAATGCAAAGAAATTCTTACTTTTGACTGAGTTTTATTTCTTTGTGGAGAGTACGTATCCAACATATTTTATCCTTTAACTTGTCAACTTAATTTATTTCTTATATACATATTTTATTTTTTTCCCATTTCAGGCTTGCAACACATTCAGAAAAACAATTACAATTTGTAATGTTGCCAATCCTTCACAATCAATTTAGGTTGGCAGTCATTCTAAAAAACAGTTTAAAAACCTTTATGATAAAAGTAATGGAAGATTAATAATAATTTAAGAAAAAGCCTCAAAGTCATAAAATCCATTTCCATAATGAATGGAAATGAAAACACTGTCTCCCATCATCATCTCGTTTTTTTACTCAGTGACTGAACAGACCAGGCAGCCAATTGCAGACTACGTCAGACTGTCAGTCACTGTGAAGTAATTCATTGGAATCAAACAGGAAACTGTCAAAGTAAAATCAGGTGATGAGCAGAGAAAAAAGAAGATACATGAGCATAAATTAAAGGACAAGAATGTATTTCTAAGGAAGGACAAGATCTAAGCTGATTTTTGATGGAAAGAAAACCAACCTGTAAATTCCATGCAGTGGCTGCTCATGTCTTGTTCAGAAATCATTCAGGAAAACAGGTTATAATGTTATTTATCTTCACTTAGTGAGTTTTAGATAAGAAATGGCAGTGTAGTTGTGACAGAATTCGATTAAAGCTCTATATCGAAACTTGACTAAACACCAGTCTTCTGAGATGATGTCTAGAGATCATGGACATCATGGACAAATAATAAACTTAAAATTATTAACTGTTCTGTCTCCTTGGTAATTGGTACTTTGAAGAGGGGATTACAATTTCTGACTCAATTCCCACACCAAATCAGATACCTTTTTTATATTTTTGATTTTGTACCTGGCCTGCCAGGGACCTGCCAGGATGGGATGCCAGATTGAGCCTTTACCTGGCTTTGTCTCTAGTTTTCTGCGGGTTTTTCCCACATGCTATTGACTGTTCACCCTCACATCTGTGACTCACTGACTCAATCCATTCTTGTCTTATTACCTGAGCGCATCTACTCTCATTGCTTTACATTATCCCTCTGTTCACTGAGTTAGAATGCTTATAGTGGTCCATTTATGCTCTCATCATCTTCTGATACTTCATTTCTGTACATCTGCTGAATACTCACATCCATCTGTTAGCTGCTAGTTGCACTTTCTTTCTTTTGAGATGCTTCAAATCCATTTAAAGGTTGGCAGGTGCACTTATTATAGCAATCAAGACCATTTGTTTACACATGTAGAAATCATTTTGGCCATTGTCAGTCCATGTGGCTTGTTGCAGTCATTCACAACTATCTTAATCAACCACAAAAATAAGCTCATTTTTTGACACGAAAGCCATTATGAGTGTTTTTGACTGACAGCTGAGATGAGCTCTTCAACAGATGAAGTAGCTAAGGATCAAAAACTGTGCGATTTGAAACAGCACTGCAGGAATAATACGTCTCCCCCTATGTGTGTCAGAGAAACGATGAAAGAAAAAAATACAGTGGGTATGGGAACATATGTTTGCTAGGAGGGAGGTTGTGTGTGTGTGTGTATATGTCAGTTTTAACGTGTGTTTGTGTGTGCTGCAGCTCAGTGTATGTCCTAATGCTTCTTCTCTACTCCCCCGGTTCTCTCCAGTGTACCCTGCTTACTTTGTTCTTCTATCTATCTTTCCTGTGCTGCTGGCTACTCGCTCAACTGGCAACTTTCCAAAAAGAACAGCTTCCAGAAATGGTGTACTCGAAAGCACACGGACACCTAGACTCACACATACCATACAAGCACACATGCTTTGAAAGAGATCCTTAGACAATATTATTTAGTCTGGTGGAAATGATATTGGCTCTGACACAGCCATCACAAAACTGTCGCTCTGCCAATGAAAGTTTTACATTTTCTTATTGAACATATTGGACTGAAAAATATGATCCTGTCGCAATTTTGAAATTAGCATGGAATTTATTTTGAGATCTATTAATGCAAAAACACGCCTGCAGCTGACTGTTTAATATCTAAACACCAGTTAGTCCTGGCCCAGATCACAGATTCTTTGTGTACTGTTCAGAAATGATAACTCATGTGTAAATTAGTCAAACTTTATTCAGATTCCCTGGCTGTAGTTTAACACCATCTACAAGAAAAGAATACCATATGGTATGGTGTATATACACTATATTGCCAAAAGTATTTGCTTACTCATCCAAATTATCAGAATCAGGTGTTCCAATCACTTCGATGTACACAGGTGTATAAAATCAAGCACCTAGGCATGCAGACTGTTTCTACAAACATTTGTGAAAGAATGGGTCGCTCTCAGGAGCTCAGTGAATTCCAGCGTAGAACTGTGATAGGATGACACGTGTGCAACAAATCCAGTCGTGGATTCCTCACTCCTAAATATTCCACAGTCAACTGTCAGCTGTATTATAAGGAAATGGAAGTGTTTGTGAACGACAGCAACTCAGCCATGAAGTAGTAGGACACGTAAACTGATGGAGCGGGGTCAGCGGATGCTGAAGTGCATAGTGCAAAGAGGTCGCCAAACTTCATGTGGACTTCAGATGAGCTCAACAACAGTGCGCAGAGAGCTTCATAAATATGTTTCCATGGTCGAGCAGCTGCATCCAAACATCACCAAGTGTAATGCAAAGATGCAGTGGTGTAAAACATACCGCTACTGGACTCTAGAGCAGTGGAGGAACGTTCTCTGGAGTGATGAATCACGCTTCTCCATCTGGCAATCTGATGAAAGAGTCTGGGTTGCGTGGTTGCCAGGAGAACGGTACTTGTCTGACTGCATTGTGGAAAGTGTAAAGTTTGGTGGAGGGGAGATTATGGTGTGGGGTTGTTTTTCAGGAGCTGGACTTGGCCCCTTAGTTCCAGTGAAAGGAACTCTGAATACTTCAGCAGACCAAGACATTTTGGACAATTCCATGCTCCCAACTTTGTGGGGACAGTTTGGAGCTGGTCACTTCCTCTTCCAACATGACTGTGCACCAGTGCACAAAGCAAGGTCCATAAAGACATGGATGGCAGAGTTTGGTGTGGATGAACTTGTCAGGACTCTGTGCAGACCAGTCATCAATCCAATAGAAGACCTTTGGGATGAATTATAGCAGAGACTGAGAGCCAGGCCTTCTCAGCCAACATCAGTGTGTGACCTCACAAATGCGCTTCTAGATGAATGGTCAAAAATCTCCCATAAAAACTCCTAAACCTTGTGGACAGCCTTCCCTGAAGAGTTGAAGCTGCTCTAGCTGCAAAGGGTGGACCCACGTCATATTGATTAGGAATGGGATGTTACTAAAACTTATATGTGAGTCAAGGCAGGTGAGCAAATACTTTTGGTGATATAGTGTATACTGTTAATGATATTGCTACAAAACTGAATTACAAAAAATATTTAAAAAGGAAAAATGGAATAATTATTTTTACATGCCAACCTTGGTTTATCTTTCATTATCTTCAGTGGAGCTGTAGTTTAGTTAGTTTAGATCTCACTTTAATTAAATAGCCATCCCAGAAGTCATGAAGTCACTGTGAAAGCCGTTCATTTGCAGAATTTTTCCACATGTTGCAAAAAATAGAAATTGAGTGGGTGTGCCATAAATGGATGTTTAAGCATTTTCCTTAAGCTAGAGAAGCTGTTGAGGAAGTATATGTTGATTGTGTGATTTGTTTATCCTGCTGAGGCTCACACACCATGTGAATGTGTGGTAGATTTATGTATGATTTACGTAGGAGGAATCTTCCCTTACCATTCATTATTCATGTGGAAGTGGAAACTGGCTGTTAGGCTAATGTACTGTACAATATTAGAACAGTATTGTAATGATGTGTATCATATACATGTATTAAAACATCACCAATAAAACTGGATGCTTTTTAATGTTCAAGAATTTGCTTTGCTTACACAATCATGCCATCACAGTTAGACGAGCAAATGTCCAATCTATTAATGTAGACCATCCTGCTGCACGATCTTTTCCAAAGATTGCTTCAGTCCTGGTGTGATCACTTCTCCTCTGTTCTCTTGGGGCAAATATGCAGCAAGCATGAGGAGGCTCATTATTAATGCTGATTTAATGAACCGAAAGGATCATATAAATATCTGTTATGGATATTTCTATTTTTTTCTTAAGATCTTTCAGAACTCTTCTTCCAAATGTTTTACACAGAACCTGCAGTGCAGCCTTTGGAAAACAATTGCAAGAGGGGATTACATGACAATTGTTCAGGGTATTAATCATTTGCTTTAATCCCCTGTTGCATGTGGCGTTGATGGAACGCTGTCTTTTGCCAAGTAAGAAATGATGGCTTCTGTACTCTTTTTATGTCTCTGGTGTTCCACAGACACAGGGTTATTTTAAACAGTCACTCTTACACTGGTTTTAGGAGCAATGGAAAAGTGGTGCATAAAGAAATTAGATTTTTTTTTTTTTACACACCTAATTAATATAGCATGTACATGTGGTATATTTTCCTATGGGATTATACAGATTTTTAGAATTAAATATTTGATCAGTCATGTCTCATTCCTTTGGACTACTTTTGTTTTGTGCCCTACCACACCATATTAAGAGACACATCACAATGACTCATTCAGAAAATTTTGCCAATTGAGACTGCTCAACTACCATGGAACATGATGTGAAAGAGGGGAGCAGTCATGCTCAACCTGGGCTTTGCAAACTTGTGCGTTCCCTGCATTCATGGCTCTCTCCGGTCAGCGCTGATCTTTTCCTTGTTAAAACAACGGGAACATAGCTTCGAATGTCTTGTGTGGTTCAGCACATCAACATTCTTCCTCGTTTTGTCTTTTCTCTTGCACCAGATCAGTGCCTTCCATCTTTTCTGTGCAGAGAGATATCTCGGGCAATTTACCCAGGTCATGTCAGTCATGAAGGGATAATGTGTAGCTTCTTTGCCTGAATGATCTGTATTGCTTGTTTTGGCATGTTACTGAAGGTGATTGTGTATGCAAAAAGGCCCAAATGCGACCTGGCAGAAAAAGAAGCTGTTGCTTGGTGTTTAGAACTGTTGCCTCACAGAAAAAGGTTCCTAGTTCCTAGTTTATATCCTGGCAGGAGCCTTCATATGTAGCATTTGCCTGTTTCCCTTGTGCTTGTGCAGGTTTTCTCCAGGAACTCTGGTTTCCTCTCAGTTAAATTTCATTTATGTCAGGTTACCTGGTGACTCTACATAGACCATAGGAATGAATGTGTGTGGTTCTATGTGGCCCTTGGAGATGCAGGTCTCCGTTGTGAAAAAGATTCAGTGGGACTAACCTGATAAATAAAGGCTAATTACATAAAGCTGTATCATGATGTGTAATTGGAGTGTAGGTAAATCTGACTTATTAATTTATCTATTTATTTTTTAAATCAGCACATACCGGAACCTGCCAATGGTAATACTGACACCAGTCATACTCTTTAAGAGCATCCTCAACAAAGCTAGAGTGAAAGCCTGAGGCTAGCGAGGCCTGCTTTCATTTAGTTATTTTCCCTTCAATAGATCCCAGCTAGAAATGGCCATGGGCATGATGCAAAATACTGCTCATCTTAGGTCCTAACCACACTAGGGATAAAAAAAAAAAAAAAAAACAGAATCATTGCCTGAAGGATTATAGTGATGGAGTGGTTACTGGAACATTTTAATTAATTATTTAGAGAGGCCCACATGGAGTTACTGACCAGTTTTCTTGTCTGAACAAAAACCAAAGAGTGGCAGGACCTAGTTCTTTGGATGCTGCCCCTGCGAACAGAACTTGGATAATTGGAAGTCAAAGGATGGATGGACAGAGAATGAAGAAAGAATAAAACTGCCGACATTGATTCAATGTTCCCATTAGTATTTTTCTTGGGTATTCAGAAACAAAAGTAAGGAGTCAAACTGAAAATCTTAATATGACTGGCACCATTTTAACCAACTGAGTAACCAACCAATATCCCAACATGGTGAAATGATGAAAGTAATTTTTTAAACCACACCAGAACAAATCATTAAAATGATTAAATTGTTTTATTTGTTTATATTACATACCCCGTGACCCTGCATAGGCTTAAGTGGGCATAGATAATGGATGGATGTATATATACAGTTGAAACCAGAAGTTTACATACACTGTGCAAAAACACACGTTTCATTTTTTGTCTTAGTATCTGAAGTCAAATCAGACTAAACCTCTCCTGTTTCAGGTCAGTCAGGATTACCAAAATTATTTCATTTTGTTAAATGCCACAATTTTGAGAGAGAGAATTTCTTAGAGAGTTTTATATTATTTTCTCCGAGGTCAAAAGTTTACATACGTTTTCTTTGTATTGAGTAGCATTTCCTGTGAACTGCATGACTTAGTTCAAATGTTTTGGGTAACCTTCCACAAGCTTCTGACAGGACTCTGCTGGAATTCTGGCCCATTCCTCCTGACAGAACTGGTGGAACTGAGTCAGGTTTGTCAGTCGCCTTGCTCGCACACGCCTTTGCAGATCTGACCACAAGTTTTTGATGGGATTCAGATCAGGGCTTTGTGATTGGCACTCCAAGACATTGACTTTGTTATCCTCAAGCCACTTTTAACAATTTAAGCAGTAAGATTATGGTCATTGTCCATTTGGAAAACCCATTTGCGCCCAAGTTTTAGCTTCCTGTCTGATGACTTGAGATGTTGCCCTAATATTTCCATGTAATGCTCTTTCTTCATGACGCCGTCTATTTTATAAAGAGCTCCAGTACCTGCTGCAATAAAACAGCCCCACAACATGATGCTGCCACCTCCATGCTTCCCAGTTGGTATGGTGTTCTCAGGTCTACAGCTTCCCCCTTTTTCCTCCAGATGTAACGTTGGTCATTATGGCCAAACAGCTCCAATTTAGTTTCATCAGACCACAGGACATGTCTCCAGAAGTGAAGATCTTTGTCTTGTGTCTCTTTGCAAACTGTAATCTGGCTTTTTTATGTTTCTTGAGGAGTAATGGTTTCATTCTCACTGAGTGGCCTTTCAGCCCATGTCGGTGCAGGACTTGTTTCACTGTGGATCATGACACTTTCTTACCAGCTTCATCCAGCATCTTCACAAGGTCTTTGGCTTTTGTTCTGGGGTTGATTCACACATTTCGGACCAAAGCCCGTTCATCTCTGGGACACAGAGCCCGTCTCCTTCCTGAGTGGTGTGATGGCTGGACACTTCAATGATGTTTATACTTGTGTATGATTGTTTGAACAGATGAACTTGGCACCTTCAAGCATTTGGAAATTGCACCTAAGGATGAGCCAGACTTGTGGAGCTCCATGATTCTCTTTCTGATTTCCTGGCCGATTTCTTTTGATTTTCCCATGATTTCAAACAAGGAAGCAGAGTGTGTGAGGTGTGGCCTTAAATACACCCACTGGTGTGCCGTCAATTAACTTACATGTTGTCAGTTAACCTATCAGGAGCTTTCAAAGCCATGACCTCATCATCTGGGCTTCCCCACGTTGTTTAAAGACTTAGTACTTTTTGTGTATGTAAACTTTTGACCTCAAAGAAAATAATATAAAATTCTCTAAGAAATTCTCTGTCATTATTGTGGCATTTAACAAAATGAAATAATTTTGGTAATCCTGACCGTCCTGAAACAGGAGAGGTTCAGTCTGATTTGACTTCATATACTGAGACAAAAAATGAAACGTGTGTTTTTGCACAGTGTATGTAAACTTCTGGCTTCAACTGTATACAGGGCCGTCGGACAGGGGGTAAAAGTTACACAGCCTTGGGGGGGCCCATGGCAGATGGGGGCCCACGGGAAGCTAAGGGGGAAAAAATTATGTATTGAATATATTAGTTAATACCAAAACTAAATTTCATGACAGATATTGATCGTTATGCAAACTTGGTGGGCCCTATATTAAATGGCATATTGTTGTAATCCAAAAACCTTAAGTCTGTTGTGACGGTGGTGATGGGGGGGGGGGGGGGGGGGGGGGGGTTGGGGGGTTGGGGGCCCACCAGGACCTCCTTTGTAGGGGCCCAGAATTTGGTGCTACGGCCCTGACTGTATATACATATATATATATATATATATATATATATTATATATTTGTGTGTGTGTGTGGGTGGGTGTGTGTATGTGTGTACACCTACCTAAACTGTTAAGGTATATAGTTGGGTATATATATATCGAAACTGCAAAGGGTTTAGCTCATGTGAAAGAACGTAGCAGTTGAACCTTTACATGACTTAATGAGTAACAACACCAGGTGGCAAGGCTAAGAAAATAAAATTAGTTAACCAGGCAGCAATAATTCAAATGCATAAAGTGGTCATGTTGACTGCTGTACAAATCACTTAATTTCTTCTTTGTGAAAGGAGTGAGAATGAAGACCAGTAGAATTAACAATAATTTCATAAGTGGATGAGGATGACTACGCTCTGACCAAAACCACAATGAGAGGAAGAAAGCAGTTATTTACGCCTTTGATCAAACATTAACTATCAGATTAAACATCACATACAGGCCTCTGCTTACAGCAAGATGAAAGACGAAATTTTTTTGTTTGTTTGTTTTTTTATTTTATTTTTTTCCGTCATTACTTTCCACAGTCTCTTTGTTGCCTTTGTCATGATGTTCATTATAGCTCTGTGAGCTGTCCCTTATTATCGGTGACAAAGTACCGTGATGCAATAACATTTGTTGCAAAAGATTTTGGGTGTTTTTTGTCAATAATAGGGATGAGAGACAGTGAGAACTAGACAGTATATTCAGGAAAATAATCAAATATTCCATTCATCCACCCGTTATCTATGCCCACTTAATCCTATGCAGGGTCATGGGGATCTGCTGGAGCCTATCCCAGCTCTCTTCGGGCGAAAGGCAGGGGTACAACCTGGACAGATCGCCAGTCCATCGCAGGGCCACATGTAGACAACCATGCACACTCACAATCACTCCTACAGGCAATTTAGAACCACCAATCAACCTAACATGCATGTCTTTGGACTGTGGGAGGAAGCTGGAGTACTGGGTGGAAACCCACGTAAGCACGGGGAGAACATGCAAACTCCATACAGAAAGGCCTCAGTCGAGGTTTGAACCAAGAACCTTCCTCTGCCCATCAAATATTCCTTCAAATGAAATTGAAACCTAACAGCTCATAAAGTTGCTGGGGGTGCTGATCACCTCACTTAATCTTCATGCACATTAATTGCCAAACAATGTGTGTTTATATTGATGGGAATGTGATTCCCACAAAGCTCCCCGATTCTTGAATAAAGTGAGGACTAGTAGCATCTCCATCTGGAAGGTGAATTGTGCATGGTGGTGAGATGAGCAGTGATTCCACTTTCTGCATTCTAGCAGAAGGTCCCACCTTCCTTTCTCTAGCAGTTTCCAGAGCTCAGAACAGCTACATTCTGCAAAAGCATTTTCCCTAAAGTCTCACACGTACACTTTTAAATCACTGAACTGCAATATATCGCTACTATGCCAATGGGGGCAGTTATAATATCTGAAATAGATCTGAGCAATAAACAACTCATCAGTATGACTAATTTTACTCATTGTAACATACAATAGTCATGATCAGTAACATCAATAAATAGCTGATGTATGTCAAAATATAAATGTGAACAATCTCCAATATAAAATAAAAGAGAGCGAGAGAACCTTAAGTGGGACTGTGAGAGACAAAGACTGAGTAGAAGCATTATAAATTTTAAGTGGATTATCATTGGATTATCATTGCTGGACAGTCTAAATAACCACGATGATAATAACTTTTATTGCATATTTATTCTTTCTTAATCAAATAATGATTTATATTATATATATACAGTCATGGAAAAAATTATTAGACCACCATTTTTTCTTCACTTTCTTGTTCATTTTAATACCTGGTACCACTAAACGTCATCATGTGACTAAAACAGACAGAAAAGAAAACACTGAATGCATAAAAGCGGTGTTTTTGGCAGTACAACGCCATAGCTATTGATGTAAAAACTTAAGTGATTTAGGTTATAATCAAGAAAACCATGGAAAATGGTAAGATATCAGCTCTTAAATAAAACTCTTATGAGCAATGTTTGTGGTTATCATTATGTTTGTCCAAACAAATGTACCTTTAGTTGTACCAGGCATTAAAATGAACAAGAAACTGAAGAAAACAAGGGTGGTCTAATAATTTTTTCCGTGACTCTATATATATGATATATATATATATATATATATATATATATATATATATATATATATATATATATATATATATATAATGCATCACACGTGCCAAGAAAATATAGTAACTGTATTACTAGCGGAATAATAGATTTATATTTGGAGATTTTCTTTATCCCTTGGTTGACAGTAAGGATATGCAATAAACCACCATGCTCCATTTATAGTGGGCATGGAACATTGACAGCCATAGATATAAGTGGTATACTAGAACTTTATCACCAATGCACCTTGAGCTGAAATGAATGAAATCCCTCAGTTGTGGCCTGGGGGCCTGAAAAACAATCTGGACCTAGGAGGTGACAGCCCATGGATAAATAATGTAAATACGAAGAGACAACCTTTTATTGAAGTTTTTCTTTTTTGTGTGTGTGTGTATGTGTGAGGGGACTATGAATGACTTTAGTAAGCATTCAAATGTTGTCACCACATACGGTGACAGGACCTGTGTGACATTTGTCAGTGAAACTGACTCGCATTCCAAATGAAGCATAACCTTTATGAAATGATAATCAATCATGCTTCAGATTTTTCAAGCACAAAAAGCCCAAACCAAAACAAGATACTTTGTAAATAAGTTATTTGCTGAAATATAAGGATATTTCACATCTTGTGTCCTTCATGTCATAATTCATAGTACTTGGTTTATTCCTGCCCCAAAGACCTGTTGCTTAGGCTAATTGGTAATACGAAATCCTGCCTAAGCTTCATATACATTATCCATAATGTAATTTGAGTCTTAGAAATGACAGGAGTAAATGTAGGGATGATTTGGTCTAATAAAGAAATTGATCTAATTAATGTGTGTATGGCAGTGAGAGAAAGCTGGTTGCTTTGTCAAAGTGCCTTTAGTGCTCCCTGGGCTAGAGAGGTCACACATTGTTATTGTTGTTGTTGTTTTTGTTGTTGAAGTTGCTGTGAAAAATATATAAACAGTATATTTACATAAATACTAGGGACGTGTTTGTCCCCTGACGTTACAGTTTAGTGACATTTTAGAACAATACATTTTAGAACAATTTGTCTCCATCTGGCATGAAGCAGTCTGATACATCTGACATTTTGTTCAATGTAGGTGTTTATTTCCTAATATAAAATAAAACAAACTATTTCTAGAAATCTGACAGTAATCTAGTTAAGGTTATCGTATTGAAGTTATCTAGTCAATCTTAGAAATATACGTTAACAAGAAGCCAGGGAATCCCCAGTATTTTTTGTACTAATTAGTACAGGAAGAAAAGTAATTTAATAGCTCATCTATGACTTTATGGATAAGCTTTTTGAACAAATCTGACACAAATTAAGAAAAAAAGAAATAAACAGAATGAAAAATACATAGGCAAGGCAAGTATATTTTTAGAGCATGATTCGTACACATGCCCGTTCAAAGTCCTTTACAGACACATAAAATCACAAGAAGTCAAATAAAATCATTCCATAAAACATAAAAACATAAAAATAATAATTTAGGAATTAAATTCAAAATGAATTAAAATGAAAAGTATAGATAAAATCCTTTCAGTTGTCATATGCACAGCTAAACAGAATTTAGGAGCATAAAACTGAAACGCAGCTTCGCTTTGTTTAGTCCTGACTCTGGGCACCAGCAGGAGACCACTCCCTGAGGTTCTCAGAGTCCCGGTTGGTTCATATGGCTCTAACATGTCAGAGATGTACTTTGGGGCTAGACCATGAAGAGACTTGTATACAAGCAGAGCTGTTTTAAAATCTATTCTCTTTGTGACAGGAAGCCAGTCCAGACACCTCCAGACTGGCCTAAGATGGTTGTATTTCCTGGTTCTAGTTAGGACTCGAGCAGCAGTGTTCTGGATATACTGCAACTGTCTTACAGTTTAAACCCAGTGAGCAGGCAGTTACAGTAGTCCAACTTGGTGGAAACGAACGCATGGATTAGTCTTTCCAAATCTGGTTTAGATCCCATTCCTTTAAGTCTGGCAATGTTTTTTAGATGGTAAAAAGCTGCTGATGTTGCTTTAATGTGGTTGTTAAAATTCAACTCTGAATCTAATATTACCCCTAAATTTCTGACCTGATGTTTAGGTTCTAGAGAGAGAGTCTCAATGTGACTTATAACACTTTCTCTTTGTTTCTGTGGGCCACAGACAATTATTTTAGTTTTGTCTGAGTTTAGCTGGAGAAAATTGTTTTGCATCCACACACTGATCTGTTTGCTGCAGTGACACAATGAATCTACAGGCCCATGTTCTCCTGCTGTCAGTGACACATAGATCTGAGTACTATCTGCATAGGTGTGGTAGGACACATAGCTGCGTATTAGATGGCCAAATGGAAGCATGTACAGATTGAACAACACAGGTCCCAGGATTGTCCCCTGGGGAACCCTACAGGTCATAGCCATTTGGTCTGAGACACAGTTACCAGTTTCAACAAAGTATCTCCTGTCCCTGAGAGAGGACCTGAACCAGTTTAAAGCAGTTCCAGAGATTCCCACCCAGTCTTCTAACCTTTGTAATAAGATCGTGTAGGGGTACTCGTGTGACTTTATTAATATTTTAATAATTACCTAGGGTGCCACCGGCTTTTGTTAAAAAGACGGAAAACTTAAAAGAACAAATGAGTCACAATTTATAGTGGGTTCTTGAACGAGTTGGATTGGCCATGGAAAATCAATCATCAGAGTCGCTAATACGTTGTACAACATTTATTTAGACACAGACAAGAACGCAAAACATATAAGACATTCATATATATATATATCTACAAACAGGCACATCAACATCGCGAATTCTTCATATTTGGCTATAGCGCATGACAGGAAGTGACGATGAGAGGAATAGGAAGGAAGAGAGAATCATAACAAAAAAGATGGCGGGTACGCACGGGTTGCTAACAGCTAATCTGTTATCAAAGTGAACAAATCAATAAAGAGGGGCAATTCTCGAACTAATTAGCTGCCGAATAATGGGGAAGTGTGGTCCGGACGTGGTCCGTGACGCACGGACCGGTCGGAACCGTCAACACTGGGAGACCACCAAATCTGATTCTCTGTCAGCCTTACCCTGGGCGAGTCTGGCGGCTTACTGTCGTAGGCGCATCGGGTTTGGCACGGTTCGCAGTGGTGTCCTCCGGAAACCGTGTCTGGTCGATGGCTCTCTTTGAAGTCCCTGGAGTCAGGTCTCCGTAGCGCGTGACTCGGCGGGTCGTACCGCTTTCTCCCGTCTGGCAGGCGAGTTGGTCCCGTGGCCTCTGACTTCGGTCGACAGGAAACGGCAGTTAAAAGTTCGATTTTGCACGTTAGAGTTGACGTGCGGCCCCAAAAGAAAAGACTGGCACAAAAATCAAAAGTTGGTTACACTAATGCAACTCTGGGGTTTCGGCAAAAGTTCTAGGCGTCTTTCGGGTGTCAAACGTCGCGTTTGGACACTGCAGCCGCAAAAAGGTTACAAAAGTTATCAAGACTTGCAACTAACTTCGTTAGTTGAGACCAGTCAGCGATTGCTCTATAAAAAGGTCAGTGCTGCACGACTGTGAGCTTCTGCAAAAATGAGGGCTGGAAGAAAAACTGCAGAAGAAAAGTAATTTACGAAAAATAAGATTAAGCAGCCAAAAATGATTTCAGAGTCTTTATCGTACCACAAAGTTTCAAAGAAAATAAAATAAAAGAGGGAAAGTTCAGAATTAAGAAGGGAAGAAGCACGGTGTCGGAGAGAAAAGAAAAAGGGTAAGAGTGAAGAGCGTAAGAGTAGTAAGAGAAGAGAGTGGACAAAGGGCCGATCCGGCTTTAATACTCCCCGAATATTTCATGAGCGTTTATGCAAATAAATGGGGTAGGATCCATATTGTCCAATCAAAGATGGGGAATTTTCCCGCTGGAATCCGGAGCGTTGCATTCTGGAGATGAAAGTTCATTTTCCCTGTCTCCTCGGCATGCGTAGTCCAACAAAGTTTTAAACACATTTACCGTTATTAACTTAATTATCAGGATGAAATAACCTCACAAACACAAATATCACAGTTATGTCACACAGAATAATAACTTTTAACCTTTCATTTAACAACTGTCCTGTGGAAGATCAGGTTATAAAATGACAGGAATTTGAAACAGAAGAATCATGTCACTTCACTTCCCAGTCTCTCTTTTCAGGTGCTTTGTGAAATGTCATATTGTCTTGAGTTATAACATTTTAAGGAAATCATAGTAGTTTTGTTTGTAAGAAAATTGTTTATATAACTCCAATTGTCCTTCTCTCCTCCTGAGTGAAAATTTTTGGGTGCGCTTTGCTCTCACCAGCAGATAAGAGTTTTATGACTCTCTTGCATTCCACCTGTCTAAGGAGATGTTTTAGAGTTCCCTAAAATGGTCTTCAGAGCGGAGTTACCATGGCAACGTGGGTTTTATGGTTCCCAGATGGTCCTGGACAAGAGTTCGCCATGGCAACGGCATTCTTGAGTTTATCGACATGCCTTGGTGCTGGGTCCGATTGGTACGAGGCTGAAAAGTTGTTAGGGCTGCAGAGGCTTTACTTTAATGAAATGAGGGGTCCGAAGAGGGATCCTACATCTCTCCCCTTTTGATCGATGCTTCGGGTTCTTTAGAAGGCGTCGATCAATCCAAAGGTCCCGTCTGAGGAAGGAAGGTCTGAACAGAGTTAGATCAGTGTCTCCCAGTATTCTATCGCTAACAGTCGATCTAGACTCCTACCGTCCTTATAACGGTGTTACTATTTCTAAGTGAGCCCACTCCGATGGCTCCATATTCTACTCAGGTGGTAAGTTTATTTATCGTTAGCAAGAACCTTTTGGCGTGAGGATCTTTACAGGCATGCAGGACAAGACAGACGCAAAACACACAGTGAGTAACTGAGCCGAGCTCGACCTTTGGCTATGATTGTCTATCCTAATTCTAATTCCATTTCCCAGGTATGGGCTAATCTACGATTTTATGACCACACAATAAGAAAAAACTTCTCAAAAGGAAAAAAAAAAGAATCTAGGTGAAATGGGTATATTTCACATCATAAATTCGACAAAAAAAAAAAAAAGTGTTCTACTAGTACACATCGGGGAGAGAGAGAAGGAAACTTCTACAGAGCGAGGGGTTTATGGATGAGCACCCCCCCTTTTGTCAGCTTCCTGCTGGACTCGTATCAGGCCGCTGGGGTCAGTGTTGTCGCTCTAGTGGGAATGAGAGCATAGGCGTCGTTATAAACCATGTTGGAACAACGTCAACTTAGAATCACACACCAGGTACCTGTCTTCCAACTGGTTGGTAGAATCGGTACCCACACGTTCGTGAGTTCGCTCGGACACACTTTATTCAAACTTATCCTACGCTGAGGGTTGAACCAATAATTATCGCCCAGGTCTCTACGCTGTCAACTATCGTTACAGGAGTGATAATTGCTCTAATTATCTCTGAGAACGAAAGTATAATGAGTCCTACTAACTATTGGCTATCGTGTTGTCCCCTGCGAGTCCCATGGGGGTTTGGTGCAACTCGGTTGGGTTGCAATGGACCCGTCTGAGAGGGGGTCCTTTCGCCTTGATTGGTCCCGATCTGAGACACCACTGGAGACAGTGTGTCGGTGACCGTGTGTGGTCCTGTCCAACGTGGGAGGAGTTTTCTTGTGAGCTTCCCTGCTTGGTACCAGGTCTGGTATTCTGCAGGGATCGGTACCCCACCTTTGTGTCACTCACCTGAGGTTCCACGTGGGAGGTTTTGCTGGTCATGATAGCTTTCCGACCGCCGGTTGTTTCCTCTAGTCGTTTTTTCACAAAAACGAAAGTCGTGCGCGGGTGTACGTGCAGGTCGCGAGGTATTGGAGCGCAACGTATGCGTGTGTTCGTTCTACCTGGCCCGAAGGTTTGGTGTTGATGGCTGATAAGGGGTTTTGTTTTCGCCCCTAACGTCTGCCAGACTTGTTGCATCACGTCTGCGGTACGGTGCGTTCCCCGGTCGGAGTCGACGCGGTTTGGAAGCCTGAACCAAAAGGAGACGTTGGTTCATCAGAATATAGCTGTTGCCTCGGTCGTGTCATTGGTGGCTGGGAGGCGTTCAATCCACGTGGTGGATGCGCGGGTCACGCCAAGAGTTTTTGTTACCTCGCGTCGATTGGTGGAAGGTCCCATCCAGTCAACCTGGAGGTCGGACCAAGGAAATGAGGTTCCCTGTTGTTGTAGGGGAGCTCTGTGTGTTGCTTCGGTGCCCTTGTGTCTCGCCGAAGGGGTGTCATGGGCATGCATTAGCGTCTCCCCCCTTTGTTTGCGGGGGACCACGAGCCCTGGCGAAGGGTGTGCTCCGGAAACACATTGTAGGATGCCCGTGACCATTCGAAATAGAAAACGCACGGCTATTAAGGAGGGCGAGTCAGGAACGTCGCTGACGTTTGCCGGCGTAGCCTGCGTCTCGGGTGTGTCCGTTAAGGATTTGACAACGAATAAAATGGCCGGGTCCTGATTTTGAAGAGCGGTTGAGTCGTCAGTCGTGAATGCAGGGTCGACGGACCGAGGGTCCGGAGGGTGATTCACGTCGTTGCCGTTGGTGGTCGCTTTAGTTATTGCGCCGATGGGCGCAAATTGGGTGGGTGGGAGGGAGACAGGTAGCCACGCCTGGTTGAAGAGCTCCGGTGTGGCTCGTAAGGCGCTGTGTTCGGCTACTGTGCTCTCGATGTCATTCAGGTTCCTGTCTGGAACTGGTATGTAGGCGTTGTCTCCGACAGATTTGTCACGGACGACGTCTAAGGGGAACCAGGAGGGCGTTATGGCTGACCGTATATTTGGGTTCTGTGGCGCCAGCGTGTTGCGCAACTCTTGGTTGGCGGCTGATCTGTCATCACCCAAATATCGGCGCACTTCTGTTACCTGGTTCTCGTGGCGTTCGGTGCCATTGGCCACAGGAGGGCAGTAGGGTTCGACTGCCTCAAACGCACTAGAAGAGCACGAAAAGTCATCTCGTCCAGCAGCTGCACCTGTTGGTGGCGTTGGACTTGGTTGCTCGTCCACCATCCGAGTTTTTAGGTCGGGTGGTTGGATCGAGTGTGGCCGGGGAAGGTTTGGGTGTTCTTTGGTTTCGCCCGATGGGGTTTGGACAAAGTAACACCGTGCTTCTCTTGGCTCGTGGACGGGCAGGGTCAAAGGTCGTCGGACTTGAGCCCAGAGCTTTTGCCGTTTGAAATCGATTACGGGTTCAAACCGGTTAAGCAGGTCTTTTCCTACCAGAAATGGTATGGAATCGAGAGGCGACACATAGACTGGGTGGACCAGTTTCATGGGACCCACGGACAGTTGGACGAATGAAACGGTCGTTAGGATGATGTTCTCGTGGGAGAACGGTCTTACCTTCAATGAACATGGGCGCGTTTTCAAATCCTTATTGGTTTGATTTGCGAATAGACGCAGTCGTTGGAACAGGGCATTTGACATGATGGTCACGTCTGCAGCTGTGTCCAGCAAGGCGTCACAGGTTACCATGCCCTCCAGGGTGAGGGACAGGTAGAATTTTCGAGTGGAACCTTTTTCGGTGAGGTGGCAGATAAATTGGTTGACAGGTGGTTCCACCTGGACCTTCAAGTTGTTCTGATCTGCGGGTTCATCCTTCTTATCCAGTTGGGCGACCCAAGTGGCATTGGGAGGAGGAGCGTCCTCACTTACCTCTGTGGGGTAATTAACGGGACGACTTTGGTCCACCCCCCTTTTGTTGGGAGAGACAACTGCCAGAGCAGCATCGCTAAGACTACTGAGTTCGGGGCCCGCGTCAGGGGTGTCCCGCGCGTCGTTGAGTCTAGCGGTCGTGTGACTGACGGCAGAAACTGTGAAGAGATCAACCTCCTTTTCCGGATGTCCCTTCTCCATTTCCTGTAATAACAACTTAATGTTTTTCATTTCGGTTTTGGTCAGGTACAGAACCTCTTGTTCGTCTTCTACGTCGTGCTTAGTGTTTCTCGCATCTGAATGATCTCTCATTGGTGGAGGACGACGAGAAGTGGGCGGTGACCATTCTGACTGATATCTACCGTGGTTTTGGTTTCGATATCCGCGGTCCGAATGGTGAGGTACAGGTCGATCGTACCTGTTGTGTGGATATCCTCCCCGTTGGGGAGGCCCGTGAAATCCATCACGCCACCGTCGTTCGCTCGGTGGGGATCGTGGTTCACGGTCAGGCCAATAAGACCTGGTGCGGTTGGGCTCGCGATTTGGTCGATTTGGGCTAGACGGAGGTGTGTGTCCTCGCCCATGTTGTGGTGCGAACGTAGGAGCAGGGGTTGATCGAGACGCTTTAGGTCTGGTGGCCCCTTCGAGCTCCATGGACAGGGGTTCTGCACTTATTGCGAATACGGTGTGGTCAGGGGGCTTGGTATGCGACTGTTTCTGCCTCTGGAAACCCAGACAAGCTAGCTCTCGTAGCTGTGCAATGCTGGAAGAGCGAGGGTTTGCCATGACTCCGAGATGGTGGCTCGTGGCGGGATGGAGATTTTGAACGAAAAGCGACTTGAAGTTCTGCTCTTCCTCCATCCCAGGCTCGTTACGAGTACCAAAATAGGCTTCGAGAAGTCTATAATAGTACTGTTGGGGAGGCTTTGTCGACCCTGTTTGACCGTAAGCGCTGCTGTCAGACACATTGAGATGCACTGTCGGAGAACTCTTTCTCCAAATTTTGGCACAACCTGTCGAAATCTCCTTTTTAACGATTTCAGGTTGGCGATCGACGAATCGGCTGACTTCACGATTTGCCGTCAACTTAATCAGGTAAATTTTGTCCTGGGTCGAGGCATCAGGGAACCTTTGCAGGTAGAACCTGAGGTCTTCCAAGTATGCTCGAGTGTCATTTATCGCTCCAGGAACGGGTTCAAATTTTGGTATGTGACGGGCTAGCCTTTCTAATTCCCTGTCGGGGAGGCCCCGGGGAACCTGTTGAACCGCTGGGGAGGGCGACTGCCCTCGACGCATTGGGTCTAGGTTTGACTCACGAGGTTGATACGGGTTCGCGAATGGTGACATGAGTGGCGGTGAAGGAGGTTCACTACCAGCTCCTGGTACGCGAGGATCAGCCTTTAGTTCGATAGAAAGGGCGGAGGTGTTCCAGCCGTTCTGGCTGTGAGGGACCTCCTCAGCTCTTTTCTAGCCGTCTCTAAATCTTCAGCTAAGCCGGTAATTTGGCGGTGGGCTTCTGTGAGCCCACGCTGAGTTTGAGCGAGCTGCGCCTGCAACAGTAGAACCTGTTCCTGTTTGGCGTCGAGTTGCTTACTGTAAGCGCAGCTCTCTTCCTGCATAGTTGCAGCTATCCGTCGGACTTCTGCGAGTTCCCGATGGGATGCTTTACACGCCTCATCCATGTCCTTAAGGAAGACGCTTTGAGTGGCGATTGTCTGATCGCTTTCGTTTTTCTCGATTTCTAGGGTTGTGATAGTGGCTACGCACTCGTCCGTTTTCTTTCTGGCCTCATCCCGCTCGGCTACGAGCTGGGCCATCTGAGCGTTTGTTTCGCTGAGCTTGGACTTGTACTGTTCCACTTGGGTTTCGAGAAAAGCGTTGGTTTTCTGCGATTGGGTTAATTTATGCGAACGTGACTCGAGTGAGCTACGTGCCTTTCTTAGCAGAGCTTGTGCTGTTAGGAACTGGGAAGTTAGCAAAATCGTCATGCTACCTAACATTTTGGTCAGAGCTTTGTCCTTTCGGAGGGTCGGTGATTGCCTCCGCTATTAGGTCTGACAGTTTTGAGTCGATTTCGGTAGTGGTTAATCGCTCAACGTGTTCTTGATAGCCAGGATTTAGCTTCCCCGTTGAGTTCGGTTACAGCTAATTCCAGGTTATCAAAGATGGTTCCGTGGCTAGAAACCGTCAAGGGTCTGCATCTGCCATTTTCTACGTTGTCTGAGCTTTGTTGGCAGTTTCCTTAACTTCTTTAGCTTCGTGCCACCTAGCTAGCCGAACGTTGGTTCTGGCTTAGCCTAATCTGTTCCACTTAGTTTGGCTTAAATTTGGAAACCAATCTACCTAGCTTCAGTTGGCGCTTAGCGTACTAGCCTAGCTACCTAACCTTGCTACTTAGTCTTCCTGGTTTCCTGAGCCACAACAGCCTAGTTAGCTTCGGTTAGCACTTAGCCTACTAGCCTGGCTACTCCTGCCTAACCTAGCTCACTAGCTTAGCCTCTTGGCTTGATTAACAACAAAACAAGAAAAAATTAGCCTAGTTAGCTTCGGTTAGCGCTTAGCCTACTAGCCTAGCTACCTAGCCTACCTAACCTAGCTTCACACTAGCTTGCTTCTTGGCTCGATTAGCAACAAAGAAAAAAAAATTAGCCTAGTTAGCTTCGGTTAGCACTTAGCCTCCTGCCTAGCTACTTAGCTTAGCCTAACCTAGCTTAACTAGCTACCAATAGCTGAGTTAGCACTTAGCCTCCTCGCTTAATGAACTACAAAACAGCTGAGCTAGCTCGTTGTTAGCACCTAGCCTCCTAGCTTAGCCACCTAGCTTAGCCTGACTTAGCTTGATCAGCTATGAGTTGACCTGGTTAGCTTCAAGTTATTTTAGCTGGCTGAGGGCTTAGCTGAGCTTCTCTGACTATCAACGTAGCCTATACTGACCTCTAGTGGTCACTTCTCAGTGCTGCAGCACTCTATGGGTCGAATTATCACTCCTTTTTGATAGTCGACACTATACGGTTTGTTAGACTGACCGATCAAAAAATGTTCACGAGATTTGTCATTCAGTAATAGGTGATCTGTGTTTTTTTATTGGGGCAGATATTACATATAGTGCCTTTAGCACCACTTGGTTTATGGCAATAACCACAAGAGGGTGTTTCTCCACCTGCAAACTCAGGGGGTTCGTCACGGAGGGTGTTACCGTGCGTGACGTCCGTCACGTCACGCCCTGACTCCGACTCCCGCCCACCGTGAGGTTCCCAACTGTGTAATGCGAGTCACTTCACCTCTGGCCAGCGGCCAGAAACAACATCAGAGCTCACCGTCGCGTGTGCGCGCAGCTGCTCACAAAAATGACTCTACGACCCACTCAAAAGCGTTAGTTAATTCAATAACTCTTGACACAAACTGAACCCAGCGGGTTCTCAACTTCACCTCTGCTTTAAAAGTTTATCACAACTCTGCTGCAGAAATCATTTCAAGCTCGGCTGAACACAATACTTTTGCGCGTGTGCTCGTGCCCATGCAGCCGCGCAAGTGGAGACGTTTAGCTCTAACTCGGATTTTCTTGGGCCTGATCGCCCCTATCTTCTGCTTTAGAAGTGATTACCAACTGGCCCTGCCACACGGACTTTGAATCTCAAGTGGCAGTGCTCAAAATTTGTTTTCGCTTGAGAAGTTTCACACTTCAGCTGCGCAAACAGAAATTTCCGCTGTGTGAGCGGATCAAAGCGCTCAGCGCGTGAGCGCGCCGGGCTCGAGTCGGCTTTGCCAAATGATCACAGATCGTGTCCCGACCCTAGTTTCCTCAGAAACTACAGTCTGGACTTTACTACTGTGACGACAAATAAATAAATTCTCTCTTCAGACGTTGGTCTGAGAGAACGATAGTTTCTGCAGTTCTGGGGTGCAGAACCGGACGGCCCGCGGGGCGGGGTCGTTCTTTCTTCCGTGTTCTCTCACGGTTACAAAGGAGATTTTCGTTACCACACTGGATTGCTTTCCGCGCTTTCGCGAAGCAATATTTTGTGGCGACAACGCGCAAAAAGAGACAACGAATTTCTGGTTAGCTACGCCAGATACGTCGCTCTGCTGAACCTCGTGCACGCGCCGGATTTCCGCGGACACGCGCAGGAGCGCTTCAGAGCAGATACGAAATTTCAGGAATACGCTGAAACTTCGCCTGCTGGGGCCCTTTTCAACAAAAATCTTAAACATGCATGCATAACATTAGAACGTTATCAAACCTGAGTCCAGCGACTCTATACAGCGGCCTCACGGGCACGCGCTTCGTAGCTGCAACTCTCTGTGTCTGCTCACAGGAGAAAAAGCGGGGGGGTTTTGGTCTGAGCGCTGCTGCGCGCTTCAGAGCAAACTTAGCTCCGCGGACTTTCAGATTGATTTCCCAACAGCGTCGCAATTCGTCCCATCTGGCCGTGCCAATAATACTGTAGGGGTACTCGTGTGACTTTATTAATATTTTAATAATTACCTAGGGTGCCACCGGCTTTTGTTAAAAAGACGGAAAACTTAAAAGAACAAATGAGTCACAATTTATAGTGGGTTCTTGAACGAGTTGGATTGGCCATGGAAAATCATCATCAGAGTCGCTAATACGTTTGTACAACATTTATTTAGACACAGACAAGAACGCAAAACATTAAGACATTCATATATATATATATCTACAACAGCACATCAACATCGCGAATTCTTCATATTTGGGCTATAGCGCATGACAGGAAGTGACGATAGAGGAATAGGAAGGAAGAGAGAATCATAACAAAAAAGATGGCGGGTACGCACGGGTTGCTAACAGCTAATCTGTTATCAAAGTGAACAATCAATAAAGAGGGGCAATTCTCGAACTAATTAGCTGCGATAATGGGGAAGTGTGGTCCGGACGTGGTCGTGACGCACGGACCGGTCGGAACCGTCAACACTGGGAGACCACCAAATCTGATTCTCTGTCAGCCTTACCCTGGCGAGTCTGGCGCTTACTGTCGTAGGCGCATCGGGTTTGGCACGGTTCGCAGTGGTGTCCTCCGGAAACCGTGTCTGGTCGATGGCTCTCTTTGAAGTCCCTGGAGTCAGGTCTCCGTAGCGCGTGACTCGGCGGGTCGTACCGCTTTCTCCCCGTCTGCAGGCGAGTTGGTCCCGTGGCCTCTGACTTCGGTCTCGACAGGAAACGGCAGTTAAAAGTTCGATTTTGCATGTTAGAGTTGACGTGCGGCCCCAAAAGAAAAGACTGGCCCAAAAATCAAAAGTTGTTACCACTAATGCCAACTCTGGGTTTCGGCAAAAGTTCTAGGCGGCTTTCGGGTGTCAAACGTCGCGTTTGGACACTGCAGCCGCAAAAAGGTTTACAAAAGTTATCAGACTTGCAACTAACTTCGTTAGTTGAGACCAGTCAGCGATTGCTCTATAAAAAGGTCAGTGCTGCACGACTGTGGCTTCTGCAAAAATGAGGGCTGGAGAAACAACTGCAGAAGAACAGTAATTTACGAAAAATAAGATTAAGCAGCCAAAAATGATTTCAGAGTCTTTATCGTACCACAAAGTTTCCAAAGAAATAAAAAAAGAGGGAAAGTTCAGAATTAAGAAGGGAAGAAGCACGGTGTCGGAGAGAAAAGAAAAAGGGTAAGAGTGAAGAGCGTAAGAGTAGTAAGAGAAGAGAGTGACAAAGGCCGTCCGGCTTTAATACTCCCCGAATATTTCATGAGCGTTTATGCAAATAATGGGGTAGGATCCATATTGTCCAATCCGAAGATGGGGATTTTCCCGCTGGAATCCGGAGCGTTGCATTCTGGGAGATGAAGTTCATTTTCCCCTGTCTCCTCGGCATGCGTAGTCCAAACAAAGTTTTTAAACACATTTACCGTTATAACTAATTATCAGGATGAAATAACCTCACAAACACAAATATCACAGTTATGGTCACACAGAATAATAACTTTTAAACCTTTCATTTAACAACTGTCCTGGTGAAGATCAGGTTATAAAATGACAGGAATTTGAAACAGAAGAATCAAATGTCACTTCACTTTCCAGTCTCTCTCTTTCAGGTGCTTTGTGAAATGTCATATTGTCTTGAGTTATAACATTTTAAGGAATCATAGTAGTTTGTTTGTAAGAAATTGTTTATATAACTCCAATTGTCTTCTCTCCTCCTGAGTGAAATTTTTGGGTGCGCTTTGCTCTCACCAGCAGATAAGAGTTTTTATGACTCTCTTGCATTCCACTGTCTAAGGAGAATGTTTTAGATTTCCCTAAATGGTCTTCAGAGCGGAGTTACCATGGCAACGTGGGTTTTATGGTTCCCAGATGGTCCTGGACAAGAGTTCGCCATGGCAACGGCATTCTTGAGTTTATCGACATGCCTTGGTGCTGGGTCCGATTGGTACGAGGCTGAAAAGTTGTTAGGGCTGCAGAGGCTTTACTTTAATGAAATGAGGGGTCCGAAGAGGGATCCTACAATCGCATAGTCAATTGTGTCAAAGGTCCAGCAAAACTATGACTGAGACTTTGCCTGCATCTGTGTTCAGGTGAATATCTTGTCACCTTGATCAGAGCTATCTCAATGCTGTGGTGGGGCCTGAAGCTTGATTAAAAAGTATTTAAAACATTTTAAGACAGGAGAAATCCTGTCTTAATTTTTTCTAGGACTTCATCTAAGAATGGCAAGTTTGATCTGGGCCAATAGTTCTTCATTACTGTGACATCAAGACTGCTCTTCTTTAGATGAGGCTTAATAGCAGTTTTTAAGGCCTCTGGGAATGTTCCAGTCTGAAGTAAGATGTTGATTAGATCAGTTAGTTGTTGGTAACAAACTGTTCAGCACACATTTTAGAAATCGAGTGGGCAACTCATCAAGGCAGCACATTAATGGACTGCAGAGTCATAAAAATAAAATCACATTAGAACATTTGTGTCAGTATTTAGGGTTAGTGGAGACTTAACCAGAACAAAACAAAGGGCAAAAGGCAGAGGCAGTTCTGGGGGTCCCCTGAGCGCCCGGTGAAAGGCAATGATAGCTCAGGCTCTGCCAATGGGAGCTGTGACCTTGGACACTGGGGCAGAGGTCAAGCCCAAGGGAACAGGAAACATGGACACAGGAGCAGGGGCAGAGACCTGGGGAGCAGGAACCAGTGAGTTCAAAGTCTCCTCAGAAAAGGGTTTCAGCTGTTGCCTGGACCAGAGGCTGCTGCTGAGATGGAGGTGGCCGCTGCTGAGACAGGTGGTGGCTGCTGCTGCTGAGTCGGAGGCACTGGTGGTGACCAGGACTGAAGTACTGCAGAGCCGCTGATAGGGGCTAGGACTGAGGCACTGGCAGAGGTGCTGGCGACAGCCGGGACTGGGTGCTGGTAGAGGTGTTGCTGGGGACAGTCAGGTCAGAAGCGCTGGCGACAGCCGGGGTGTGTCCGGGACCACCTTGTAGATATGCTGCAATGCGTCCTGGACCACCTCGTAGACAGATGATGACGTGGACATTAGCTCCAACAGCTCTTTCCTGCACTTTGTCAAACCCAGAAAAATGGAATCTATGGCTGTCAAGGAAAGGAGCTGGGGCTTGGCATTTGAAGTCATTAATAGGAGGTCATATACAAAGATCCACCGGCTCATGTCAGTAGTCCCCAGCACAGACGATGTGAGTCAGCGGTAGGGTCCAGGAAGGACTGCAGCTTCTCCTGCAGGGACAAGTGACCATCTGGACAGGCTGTGGGGCATTCTCCCAGACTGCCAGGGAGCCAGAGGCCAGTGGAGTTGCTGAGGAGCGTGGCCACCTTCCATGCCTCCTCCTGGAGGGTCCTCACGCTGTTACTAAAGGAACCTTGTCTAGTAAGCAGGCCGACCCAGGAGTCGAACCTCTGCTCCCACTTAACAGACTACTAGGGCCCCCCTTCACCAGCTGAGTCCCCTAGAAGGGCGATCATTCCTCCTCCACATGATCCCTCACATGTAGCATGTTCTCAGTTGCCTCACGGCAGAAGCATTTTAGCAATGCGATCACCTCACCTCCTGCTGGGTCCATATCTGGTTGGTTCATACAAACAAAAACTTAACTCAAGGAATCCAGAATGAACAGATAGACAACAGGGCAGGAACACCAAGGAAATGCAGGAGCCAGGATCACGGGAAGATAGACAACAAAAATCAACAAGAGGGATAGACGGAACAACAGATGAACCAGAGGGGAAATCGGGAGATGAACCAAGGAAGAGGGAAAAAGACAAGACTTAAATAAGCAAGAAGCAGGCAAACAATCAGGAAGATGAACAAAATGAAGTAAACTAGAACGCAACAAGGACAAGACAGACCTTCAAAGTAAAGCAGGAAATAAAGTTGACAGAAGACAAGGAACTCAAGAAAAGCAAACCAAACCAAGAAGAACACAAATAAAACATGACATGCCCAACCCTAACCATGATAGCTTGTTTGATTCAGTAATCAGATATAGGAAGAAAGCGTTCTCAGTTTTTGTGTTCTAATTCAATTTCTATTAAGGATGCAGGAGCACAAAACCGATCTATTGAGACTTTCCAAATAACGATAAACAAGTAAAGATGGGTAATTACATTGCATGTACAACAAAAACTCTTATACTGATACATTTTTGATTTCCAAATAGGACTTAAAAAAAAAACGTAATGTTTCCATTATTTCCTTCAGTGCCATCTGTCAACATAACGGGGGTCATCTACATCACATTTACTCTTAGGCAAGGTGTTCATCTAGTTAACAATGTACCAGCCTCACCACAAACATTTGGCAATGACTCAGGAGGCTTGTTTGCAAAGGTCACTTTAAAGCAGACATCGACGGCTAAAAAGCAAGTGGGGTTGTACTAATTTAGAAAAATTTCATCTCGCCTGCAAAGATTGTTTGACATATGGAATAGCATTCTGTAAAACTAGAACCACAAATTAATCATCATTAGGTTTCTTTTCAGAACTATGGCCAGACTGTAACTGTCTTGGTTTTTTTTTTATAGCTCTCAATAGTAACTTCATGAGTTTCATTTATAAAGAAATGAATGAAGCTAAAGAGAGAAACAATTAACCACATCTCTCACAGGAGTTGCAAATGAATTATCAATTACAGCAGCTTTAAAAAAAATACTCATAATTGTTTTTGCTTCTCTCTTTTAGATCTCTCTGGATTAACCTCAGCAGTAGTTCCTTTAGATCCCTACCAAGTATACTGCCTGAGGATGCTTTAACCTTAATTAACACCTCAACATTAAATCTGATCAATCCATCTTTTTAACCAGGTGCAAACTGTAGATGTTAGGCTTCAACCAAAACTAAACCTCAAAGTAGAGTCTTGGACTCTGAGAAAACTGTTTAAGTAGTTTATTGGAAAAAAGATAAGTGATGGTCGGGCTGGAGATGGTGAGGTTAGGGGTTGATGAACTAACTGGGTAGACTTGTTAGCCCGTGGGCAGGGATGGCTGAGTTGCACCAGGTGGGGATGCAATGGAGTCTGGCAGATTGTCAAAGCTGTGAGTGTGTGTGTGTGTGTGTGTGTATCTGTGTGTAACAGATGGAGAATGGAAAGGCAGGTTGATGAACTGATGAGACAGGCAACTAGGTGAGCCAGTATAGTGGAACGTTGGACAGAGGGAGTTCAATTAGCAGGGAAAAAAGAACTTGCTCAGATCTAATTATGCTGTTATGGAGTGGCCAAAAAGCATCTACTCTCAGACAAGCTGACAAAAAAAAAAAAAAGAAAACTACAAAGACTAGATGGAATGCAATAATAAATAAACAGCTGAAAAATGTCAGGCTGATTGGGTATAGGTGGGCCATTAGTTGGCTGCTCAGCAGAAGGGGTCAGGTGCCACATCAATATCACATGACTCATAGGACAACAAGCGAATGTACTACAAAAAATGTCTACATAGCTGGGCTCTTCACTGCATTAGTTGGCTAACAATTACCAGCTTTCTTTGTCACTCTGGTTATTTTTTACTTAGCTCTGACAAGTACATTGAATAATGACTAATTGGCTTTTCTTTTGAACAAAGTCTACCAATCATGTGTTACCTAATTTGATTGATACATGCCATTGTAAAGGAAAACTGCTACTGTTCAAAGTCACTTCTGCAAAAATAACACTATCACTTCAACTAACCCAGGAACAGAAGTTTGGCAAAATATTTTAACTGTCAAACATTTAAATGGTTTGTTATAAGTTAAGCACACGTGCTATGCCTGCTATTTATTCCTTATATTAAAGCACAGGAAAGCTCTAAAAAAAACCATTTTAATTCATTTAAACATGGTGGTGTACCACGTTCATTTAATGCATTTAGGTTTGATGCAAGGTTATATTTAGGGATTCATTTAATTGTCCTTAATTTCACTTTGATTTATCCAAACACTAATTTAATTGTTTGAAAAGCTGAAGTTTAAAATAAACATGTTGATATGTTTTCAATATTATCAGGTGATTGCGTGAGGTATCCTGGTCAGTCTTTGTTGTTCTTTTCCTCTTCGATACAAAGAATTAGTCTGATTCTTTTGGACTGAACTTGGTGTGGTAGCAACAAACAAAGTTTTGGTGTCTATTGTTAGGTTTTACATCCATGACAACTGTAAGGAAGAATCATCTTTTGTACTATATGAGGTAAGATTATATATAGCAACAACTTGGTGTAGAATTAAGGCCATAGCTGTCATCCTTGCATTACTGTATGTTACTTCTGAGCATAGGTTTTTACTCAGCTCAGAAGCTATGTAGCAGTGATACGCATCAGTACCATATATTAGGGTACAGCAGTTGGCTACTGTAACTTCAAATGATTATTGACAAAGTTGAGAATCTGTAACTTTAAGTGAGAATAATGTCGAGAAAAGAATCAGTGATGTTGTTTGTTTTTACCCTTCTCTCAAGCCAATTAGGATGCTGTAAACAAATTAAAGAAGAATCTCTTCTGCTTATGTAAAAGTTTGGTTTTAGGTTCACCATATCTTGCAGACTCATTAATTTTACCTTGTTATGTATCTTGTCTAGAGTCAGAAGGAAGCAATAAAGTTAAGGGGGAAAAATTAAATTATGACACGATGCAAAACAGCAGGGTTTTGAGTTTAGTGCAGTTAAATTCTACTTCAGAAGTCTTTCAGTTGATAGGAATTGTGGTGTGACATATTATCCAAAATATTATAGAAATAATAGTTTTATTGGTTTGGTCAGGAAAGATAAAAAAAAAAAAAGGTCTGTTAGTTACCTGAGAAATATGTTCCCAGTTCAGCATAAACCCAGCAAGTCCGAACCAGTTACTGCAGTTTGGTCTAGCTGGATAAGCCTCTATTTTTTTGTTTGTTTGTTTATTTTTTTGCAGCAAGACAATTTGATGTCAATAGAGCCTACACCACTGGACCTTAAAAAAAAGAAAGAAAAAGGTTAATGTTCAAATCAAAAATGCAAAATTGAAAACCTCTCACCTGCTCCAAAACATCTGATTTGAATGAAGAATCAGCAGTTTGTTATCAAAGTCTCTTGATGTGTTCACAGCCCCCATTAACTGCGAAGTGTGGGGATTACTGTATACAATCCAGTGAGAAACTCTTATAGGTAGCCTGGTAGTGCCAATGCCATTTCTAGTGAGTACACCACCACAAAGCAATGTACAATCTAGTGAGAAACTGTTATGTGTGGTCTGGCACTGCCATGATTCCATCCCTAGAGATTAACAGTGCCACAAAGGGAATATACTATCTAATGAAGAACTGCTATGTGGGGATTGTACTGGATTATAGAGATAAATAAAGTAGTGTAAAATCTGTATCTCCGTGTTCTTTTATCTGGTGCCTAAATGACAAATCTAGA